>OY735223.1:26579704-26677204 GCA_963457665.1 Thysanoteuthis rhombus
AGTCTAAGAGTGCTCCACTCTCAGGTTTGGAATCAGAGTTGCCCTTCACCTAGACTGGTTACTTCCAAGGCTAAAGAGCCCAATCTGCCTTATGATTTTACCCATTGCTGGGGGGGGGGTCAGAAGAGATGGATTTAAGTCTTTCCCAAGTGCATGAATATAAACAGCCCCAACCAGAGTTTGAACTGATTCCAGTGAGCATACGATTACCACTATGCTAATCACAAGCTGAAAGGAAAAATTGAAATAAGACCCTGAACAGAGCAGAAAATTTTGACACAAATTGACACTACTATTCAAGGTGTACCTTAATGATTTCAACAAAAGACTTGATATAATGCAATGTATTGCTTGTCGAATTCACAAGTCTTGGAGAGTGAACACATAAGTTATCCTATCACCTTTTACGGTTCCTGTACTAGTAAAAATGCTAATAAGGATATCTGTACTCATATAAATGAATCACCGTAGCCCAAAGCATGTACCAGAACTAATTAATAAGAAAATGATCTAAAATAAAAAAAAAATACCCACACAAGATTAGGGCATTGATAGTCCAAAATGACCTTAGAGATCTAAAAAAAAGTATTTTTTCAAAAAAAAAAAAAAAAAAAAATGTTCTTGGATAGTGCCAATGGTATTGTCATGCAAATTATCAAGGTTGTATCCCCCGAAATGTGACCAGGAGCAACCTGAGAAACACACATCATCATCATCATCAGTCTTTTAGCGTCCGTCGTTGGACATAGACCTTCCCCAGGATTTGCCACACTTCTCTATCATGGGCGTCACGGAGCCAGTACTTCCTGAACTTGTCTAGCTCGTCTCTCCATCTAAAATTTTGCCGGCTTCGGTTGCGCATATGGTCTCGGGGAATCCATGTTGTGAGTCGTGATGTCCATCGATCGTCAGCCATTCTTGCAACATGGCCAGCCCACCGCCATTTGAGATTTTTTATGGATTCTATGATGTCTCTAACTCTTGTCTTCTCCCGGATGTGCTGTGCCGTTTTGTGGTCTCTCCATGTGAGGCCTAGCATTATTCTTTCATGTGCACGTTGCATGGTTCTCAGCTTACGGGTCTGTTTCTTGGTTAAGTTCCATGTTTCAGCTCCATAAGTGACTATTGGGAGGATGCACACATACACACACTCAAACACAGACAAGCAAAGAGAGAAGAATCTGTCGCCCACTTGGCTGGTTGGTCAGGCATACCATTTGTGGGCTTACAATAATTCGATAATGGAATAACTACCTAAAGATTGGTATCATTATTACTAATATCATAATGGTTACCATGATTAATACTGCAGCCATAAATAATATGACATCTACTATTGGTACTAAGATGAAAAATAATAACTCATTATCACGACTACAATCACTTAATGCAATTACTACTATTACTACTAATATTAGTACAACTACCTCAGCCATCTACGATAACTACTTTTAATAAAAAAGACAGCTACAATAAAATAATAATAATGTCATTTATTATCAATGCTTTTTATAGCATTATTCACATTCTTGTCTGGATATATTAATTGACTGTACATACCAAACTTAACATTATAAGTGGGATGGAAAATAATTACCACATTTAGATTTGTCAAGGGGGGGGGGGATAAAGTGTAGAGAATTACTTTCTTTTGTCCTTAAAGCTGCTGGTGTAATAGAAGAAAAAAAAATAAGTAATTAAAACATAAGAAAAGTACAAAAAGATTTCAAATAGAAAGTTGGCTTTAATCTCTCTTTTTTTTGAGGATCAAAGTTCGGATGAAGTCTTACTTTATAGAACACCATTTTTTTTTGGTTCAAATGCTTATGAACATATTTTGCAGATATAAACCAAGTAACTAATTTAAATCATTATTATTAATTTTGACTATCTTCATCCTAACTTTCAGTTGCTTTGAATCGGACAGCGCAATCAGAAAATGAAGAGCAAGCCTTAAGTGAGAATCAAATTCTCACCCTCTAGCTAGAGGGGGTCCAATATACGCCTGGCTACTTCCAACCATTCAGCAATAGTGACTTTATAGTTAAACAGAAGCTGATTTTATAATTGAGACCTAAATGTCTTTTAGTACTACAATATTTTGAAAAAAAATTTCAAATTTATTCTTGGATGAGGTAAAAGCCATAATAATAATGATCCCTCAGTATAGCAAGTGTGCATACTGGAGCCTAGGTCTGAATCACACCCCTGGAAAAAAACATCACAATAAAACGCTCATGTAAGCAATTTTATTATTGTATAACAATATGACACACACATATGCTATGCCGAATTGATGAAATTCTCTATTTATAAGAATAATAAATAGATACATAGTTTTTATTTCATGAAAAATTCATTTAATCAAAACAATGGTATAAAACAATTATTTTTTTACAATTAAAAGTTTTTGAAAATAAACTCTTTTTATTAAAAATTGGTGAATACGTAGTTCTAACCTTGTTTACAAAAAATATAAAAATGTAGTTTCAGTTTGACCAAAAGTTTATTCAATCAAAACAAGGATTTAAAACAACTATTTTTTAGGATCAAAAGTCTAAGTAATCAAAGCGCCAATGATTACATTGTTTCCATGTGTATATATATATATATATATATATATATATATATATATATATATATATATCTTTGTCTAGTTTAAGGCTTTTTACCAAACTAATTTGGCAATTTTTCCAAATAATGATGTTAGTAAGCCTTTCTAATCTCCTTGCCGATTCATTCTGAACAAAATTTTAACAGAATAGAAAAACAATACTTGGTTTAATACAATTACCAATTCAATTCAATTTTTAACTTTTTTTTCCTAAAATATTGCAGTTAGAACCACAAAATATGATGAAATACATGCCTTTTAGTGCTGATTGCAATACAATTTGTTTTTTTGTAGTATAAAGTTCTTGTTTTTAACTCCTAAAACCAGGCAGAATTTCTGTTTATACAAGTAATATTGAAATACTGACGAACATCATTAATATGAACAAGAATTTAAAAAAAAAAAAACAGGTCTGGTTAGTCACTCAGTACAAACCATCACACGGTCAATTTCTTTTGGCAGCATGCCATGTTGAAGGTCATCAATTCAAAAATAGGGAAAACTGGTGATCAATAAATAAATTAACTATCTCCCATTTGGGGGCATGCAATGATCACTAAAAAAATCAAGGGACCAATTTAGTATGAACTGACATTGCGAACGGAACCTCACTCTTGAAAAAAAACTGGTGGGGGGGTTGAAGGAGAAATGAAACAAAATTTTTTTTTTAGATGTGATTAAGAGTTAATGCTCGAATTTTCAGCCCTTTAGCTCCATTAGTGCGGTTTGTATGCATAATATATACCTACGGACCAACTTGAGAACTGAAGGAACCTGTTTTGACTGTTTTGTTAAACAGTTTATGATATTCTGATTAGAATTTTAAGAACTATCAGTTTTTTTTTCCAGGATGTTTAGTCAATTGTTTTTTATTGTATTTCTTTCAAAAAGTCAAGTCATTAAATATTTCATCATTGGTAACATTGGTTTCAACACAATCACCAATAAAACAGCAAGTCATTACATACTTTGAAAAGTCATTGCATACCTTAAAAACAAAATACAAAAAAAACCCTATAGGAATGCTTCATCATCAAATGACATTAGAGAGTTGTTAAGGTGCCTTCTGTTACATATCAACAATGTTGATTGTTCATCTTAAGTTGTTTCAATAATTCTTTTATGATGTGTTCTGAGATATACCTAGAGATTTGGGAGCTTAGGAGAGCTTAGATCTTTGAGGGGGCTCCCTACCACATTTGGGAAGATTTTTCAGTTGAAATTCAGTAAATGAACTGTTATTTATAAAGCTTTCGGATGCTTCCCTCCCTTTGGGGCCCGGGGGGGTTGTTTCAAATAGCCCCCTGCTCCTTCAGCCACGCCTCTGGATGTTCTCCAGGTTTTTTAAATATTATTTTCACGTACAATATTAACCATTATCATGGACGTCTGCTACCACTTTTCAGAAGGAGGGGGACAAAATAATATATATCCAGGGGGAGTGGTCAAAAGGATATACTTGGAATATATATTTATGGCAACTTTGTTACCAATGAATAATAATGCAGTCTTTTTATATAGGAACATTGAGTTAGGGTTACATAAAACAATTGTACTACACCATGATCCTTTATTGACTATAAGCTTCCAACTTTCAACCCCCTTTCCTTAAGGCAGAAGGCCTGATCCAGGTGCATCTGCAAGGGGTTTGAGCCAATGGGGCATTGGCCCTTCAACCTCTACCAGATGCCCCAACCCTTTATAACATTATTTTTACTTATGAATTACTGGAATACCGTCAGTAATTTGTTAGAATAATCAATTTCCTGTCACCTTTCCATACCTGTGCGTGCCTACTGTCGAGGACGTAACATCTTCAACAGGCTCATTTCTGTTTTGAACAGCACAACATACAGTGCAACAAAATAGGTCTTTAGTGGGGGTTCAAATTGCAATGTAATTTTTATGCCAATTTGATCCATTCATTTACGTCCAGCAACATTCACAGTTTGCTTTTTGAAAATTCACACTCTTTTAGTGATAACTAGACAACAAAAGGTGAGAGAAGGAACTTACTCATTGATTGCTTCTTTTTCTAATTTTTCTGTTGATCACCGCCAACACAGCATGTTGCCAGAAAACAATGGTCATGAATTTCTGGGGAATTACCCACGGATAGCTATGTACTTGCAACATCTGTGATTGGAAAAAAGAAAAAAACTTTAGATGAAGTCTATGAAGCGAAAGTTCTGGCTTGTCAACGTTTGACCACATCAAGTACAGTCCGCAATGAAAAGGCAGTTTTGTAAATCGGGAAAACCTGACTAGGAAATTGTTGAAATAGCAGAAGAATTTGGACAGAGTCAGTAAGTAAAACAATGTCATTTCTTTTACAATGCTTTAATTGTATTCCTATGTGTCATTGTATTTCTATGCGTGATTGGAATTTTGAAAATTATATAATAAAAACAATAAATGCTAGAAGGAAAAGAGAGTTTACTCAAGACAAGTAGGGACAAGCCTGGTTGCTGCGGTGTCAAACTCCACTCCTACTTCTATTCTGACTGAAGATGATTACTACAATTTTTGCATTGTATACACGATGAATAAAAAATGATTTAAAAAATATATTCTTTAATGTATATTTACTTATTTACTAGAATGAAATAGTCCTTTTTGTATTTATAACAGAAATCTTTGTAGATAAGTAAGACTTATCAGTTTGGCTCAGTCCATAAGAGAGCTCCCCACTGATCATTTGGTCATGATTCCAAAACATGGTGATGAAAAAAGAAGTGAGGGCATGCATGGCTGTCTACTCTCGGAGGAGTAATTTAACGCCCCTTCCCCACCAAGAAATTTTTTTAAATTCAGAAACATTTCAGAAATGTTTTGAGGCCATATGGAATGATTGTTTAGACATATATTGACTAATTTTTCTTATCAATGAATAGCTCAAATAGTGAATTTTAGCAGTATATAGATGGTGAGCGCAGAAGGAGCTAAGGTCTTTCTCCGTGCCAGTTAGTCTGCGATCAGTCAGGACTGTCCGAAGCTTTTGAATGGAAGTGCCAAAATGGCCGCCTAAAAAAAACCCCAGATTTTCCAAATAAGATACATATATATATCTATCATATATATCGACAATAGAACAATTCATGATTGCACCACAATACATTCAATTCTTCAATGAATTTGCAAATCTAATGCTGTAGAGATGAATGTTTCTTTGTTTCTAATTTCATATTTTATAAACTCCTAAATGGTTACACCCTACAAAAAAGGATGGGAACACTGTTCCCACTCATTCCAACAGCATTGCACCACTGCCAATACCTAGTAAAAGCTGGTAACGATCATAAACATTAATCCGTCTTTTTGGGATTATCTCTATCAACCTCTAATCCTTTAGAGCTAATCTAAAACTGATGCTAGTTATTGATTACTTACTAAAAGCTAACTTGATTTTTTTTTCTCACAATATCTCAGTTGTGAAGATGCTATATTTACTTTCTACAAACATACAGTAATAGTTTAAACACTTGACCAAATATAGAGATATACAAGCTTTTTGAATAGAAACGTTTAATCTGATTTCTTCAATATAATTAACAGATTTTTCAATATATATTTGCTTAGAAAGAGGGTGGAGCTATGAACCGGTAAAAACATGATATCTTTAAGATGAATCGATTCAAAGTTAACTTTGATTTTTTGAAAATTGTTATTGCAAAAAAATTTATCGGTTTGATGAAAAATAAAGAAAAAGTGGCTGACTTATACAATGTCTTAATACATGTTAGATGTCTGTTATGAAAGTTGGACAACCATAACTATCAAAGTTGGCAATTTGAACAACCATAGCCATCAAAGATGGCAAAGGGCTCTATCCTTTTTTATATGTGCATTTGTTTGTTTAAATGTTCGTTTGCTTGTTTGTTTGTTTCAGTACTCCTAGCCATACCCTTTTGTCAAGAGACTTGAAAATTGGCATCAGTACAGACCCCTTCTAAAAATGTTTTTATTTTTATTTTGGGGAAAAAAGGCTTTTTTCACCTTTTGGGGGCCTTATTCTGACAGTTTTTTTATTGTCCATGTTTTCCAGCATTCCTGGCCTTACTGTTTTGTCTACAGAATTGAAAATTTGCATCAGTAATCCACTATGCCCCTTCTAAAAATACTTTTTTGATTTTTGGAAAAAAACTTTTTTTTTCACCTTTTTAGGACCTCATTTTGACATATGTATCAATAACATTACTCTATTTTAGATTTTTTCCAGTGGAAAATACCAGTGATATCATCAATAGGATTAATTTTGATCATATTTATTCTTTAAAGGAATTTTTTATATGACTTCACACATTTACGCTGCAGTTCTTCAATTGGACTGAGATGGCGAGTTTACATCACTATTAAGTTTAAGAATTATAATCATTTTAAGGAGAATAAACAAACTTTTTCATGAAATGCATTAGAGCTTTGAAAAGTTTAGGCAATGTTTCCAATGACTAGTTTTTAAAAAAATTACAGAAAAAGACCTTCATTAAAAAATGATCTGGAGGTTTATTACAGTATTTTCTAAACTAGGGTCTGAGGACCCCTAGGGGTCCATAAGGATGTTAATTCATGAACTAAGTTCAAAATTTCAACAAGCTTCAGTGTAGAATATATAATTATTTATGATAAGGTTGATAAAGATATGCTTTCAGTTAGCGTGTCCCCTAACCTGCACGGACATACTTATGGGGATTGACACCTGACGGAAAGAATGCCAAAGTCATATAAAAGCTAAATCTAATTTTATTGGCAAAATCCTTGAGCCATTAGTGAGAAAAGAGATTGGAGAAAAATCTGATACAAAAATCATTTGTGTATACTTTATAGAACAGAAAATATATTTTTGAGAATATTTAGCGTAAATAGTTCTTACAATGTAAAGCAATAGTAATGATTTGTATTGAAACATTTTTTCTATAATCATCTAGTCAGCATAAAAACTCTGTAAGGATCCACACATATTTTTGATGATTGTTAAAAGGTCCACAGGGGAGAAAAGCTTGAGAACTATTGGGTTAATGTTTAATCAAAGCAAGAGCAAAATAAAACAGGTTTGTTTAATCACTCAATAGAAACTGTCATGTGACCAACGTCTTTTGGTAGCATTTCTTGTTGAGGGTGATCAATTGAAAAATTTGAAAAAGGGATGGTCAGTGAATGTTACTTCTGTCGTCTTTTGTTGGATCGCTAAAAAGTACGGATTTTTTAAAAACAAGCATGAATACAGCCGGACAAAAAAAATAAGGGACCAGTTTAGCATAAACGTACATTGCAAATTCAATTCTCTGCTAAGAACCTATTTGGGGGTAGAATTATAAAAAATCTTTTTTGTACACACAATAAGGAGTAAAACGTTTAAATTTTCAGCCTTCTAGCTCCATTAGTATGGCCTGTACATGTGACAAATACATATATACTCATCTAGCCAGTCAGCCAGAACAATTTGAAAACTGAAAGAAACCTACATTGGCAGTTTTAGTGAGACAGTTTTGGTTGCTGGTTTCTAATTAGAAAGGATGTTTTACAAAATGCTGTAAAAAATATTCTAGAAGTATAAAAATGTACAAGAAGGAAAATTTCAAGAAAGAACACAACTAAAAATGTGGAAAATTCTATCAAATTAGAGGTTACAATACTTGGCCTTGGGTTTCATTCTAGAGATGCTTTTTGATTTGCATTAATGGAAGAAAAAAATGGAATCTAAGATGGTTTCCCTGATCCTGAAGGCATTTACCTGCAGATCGAACAGGGAAATTAATGTGAAGTAAAAATTGTAACATATTGGCAAAGAAATGACAATCATCTTAATAGCATTTGTAATTCTCCGGGTTTTTTCCTTGGGTAAACATCCCACAAATTAATAATCAGCAAGTGTAACATCAAACAATTTATGGTTCCTTCTCTACTCCAAATTAATAAAAAGAAAAATCTAAGTTTGAGGGAAACATCCTTCTTTTCAGATATTACCACAAGAAAAGGTTAACCATCTTAGTTTGCTGCAGCTCTAACCAATTTTGACATTTAAAAAAATTGTTTTTTAAGGATTGAGGACCGAGGCTCTATAACTCCAGTTTGGTAATGAGCAAGGTTGCCAGATGTCTTTTGCCACACGACCAAATTTGTCTGCTCTGGGGGACCAAATTGAGTACGTTTAGTGCCAAAATAATCAAATAACTTAAAATCCATCATCAGACTAAGCTTAAATGGATTGAATATACATTTTTTTTTCTATTGTTCATGTATATTTATATTGTATCATATAATTTGTGTCTAAAGGATTGTTATCTTTCATAAGTTTTCAATTTTTGCTCTTAAATCTCTATTCTAAGAATCAAATAGCTTTTTTTGGTACTAAATTTGCCCAATTCTGATCTTGAAGAATACCAAATGGCCACCTGGTGATGAGTTGCTTGTTTCAGCTTCTGAGCAACCTTAATTTTTCTACACACTGCTTCAAACAAATTACCACATCCAAGAATATGAAGAGGCATGCAATCAGGAAGAAATCTAATACATTTTGTGTATATTTGTGCAAATATATATTTCATTCGAAACATAAACCATTCTAGTCTTGTTCCTCCCCCATCACTGCAAGATTTAGAGCCAGTGCTCTTTCCGTAACCATCAAACTATTGATCCCTTCATTTGAGATTTAAAGAAGTAAATACAAATTAAAAATTCAAAAAGTCTTTGAAAAAATTACTTGCCATAGTGTAAAAAAGTCTTGCAAGCCACTTGAAGTGAATTTAATTCTCATTGTGCCTGGTTATCTTCAGAACCCCAAACCATGTGATAAATAATACTGTCCATCGTGATTTTTGTTCCTGGGTAGTGAGTGTTATTTTCTGATTACTTTTGTGTAAAAAGGATTGGAAATTCTAATAATTTCCTTCAAACTTTGCTTTTGAAACCAGGACTATGACATTCATATTTAATTGTTTTTCTTACCTTACATGATTAAAAATGTGCAAAATTGCCTTTTGTCCGATTGGTTTTGTTTGTAGGTTGGGTTAATGGTATCTCAACCATTGATGGATTATTTAATGCCAATAATAGTTGTAAGCAATGGAGTTTATATGTTTAAAAGGTTCTTTTATCTAGTTTTTCTTTTTTACAAGAAATAAAATTTGAAATATAGTTTCTGTTTTTATAAAAATATACATCAGAATATAATTTTTCTTCTATGCAAGAAATAAAATTGGGAATGCAGTTGTTTTTTTTACAAGAATTGGAAATGTAGGCTTTTTTTTACTAGAATTGGGAATATAGTTTGTTTATTTTACAAAAATTAGGAAAAATTTTTTTTTCAGTTGGGGAAATCGAATAAGGTTTGGTTGAGTTCCTTTCTTTTGGCCTGTCTGACTTGGTTGGACCAACTAAGAATTGATTTCTTGCCAGCATATCTATCTGGGTCATTGGAATATGCAAGCCACTCCACCATGCCAAGGTTCTTATTCACGGAATGGTTGTTCAATTGGAATAAGGAGATTTCAAATAATTACTGTTCTGGCTGCAAGAACTAAGTTTGAAGGGAATAATTGATATTTCCTAAACTTTTTTGACATAATCGATCAGAAAATAACACTTATCACCCAAGAACAAGGGAAAAAAAGGGAAAGTAACGTTGTACAGTGTTATCATGTATCTCCCAGTCCTGGCTTCAGGGAGGTTTGCTCTACACTTCTTTGCCTTTGCAAAAAATCTCATGCCGTCATACTTTTGAACTGTGTCTGTGAGCATCTGTGCTTGTTCTCAATTTATTTTTTGCATTTGCAGTAAATGGCTAAGCAACTTTTAAAAAAGTATTTTGCTCAGTGCAGAACTGGCTGACATAGAAGAAGATTGCATTTTAGGTCTGGTAATACTAAAAGATTTTCCCATATGAAATAATGGTAATTGCTTCTTCATTTTACACCATTTCGGCTTATGAAAGTTTGCATGTGAGCACTCTACTTTTGAATAGTGAGGAAACCTGTACTACCCTTTGATCTTAAACTAAACTACCACACCAAAGGAAATTATGAATTACCACCACCTACGTGTGCTGTTTTGGGGATGATCAATTGAAAAGTTGGGAAAACAATTGAGTAAACAAAGAAAAAAGCAAAAGCCTCAAATATTAGTACAGTTATGCATGTTCATAAATATGCTTATGGATGTGTACCATCTATTCTCAAGTAAAAAATTATTGTTGTCTGTCAGACTAAGGTTACAAAGATGTGTGTGTTTATATAACTTGTTAGTATGGAAATGTGTGTATATGTGTTTGAGTCCATGTACATATGTATGTCGATCTGTGCATGCACATATGTGTATACATTGGCAAAATAAAATTCCAGATTCACAGGTAACTGGTTATTGTATCTATATTGATACTTAGTGACACAGGTATTTTTTTCTTATACATATATATATATATATATATATATATATATATATATATATATATATACATACATATATACATAGAGAGTGAACATACTGCATATATTGTCTCAATTCATAACAAACAGACAAACAAATGAAAACAGATTTTATCTGTTGAAGATGTTTAATCACAGCACTTGATATTTAACACAGTAGATAGAGCTATTCATGTAAAAAAATGATATTTACAAGGACATGTACCCAATGAATTCACCAGGTAAATATCATTTACACACACACACACATATATATATATATATATATATATATGTGTGTGTACGTATATATATATTCATACATACATATATAATTAATGATTGTGTCATCCACAGACAGCTGTTGTGTTGTATTACAACTCTTCAGTGTGGCTATGGACTATCCAGTATTCCTTCCAGTACCGTGAGGTAAGGTTGAAACCTTCTCTTCAGACCCAGAGACAGATGCTCTACCCCTGCCCTATGCAGAACTGGACGGTCAGTGGGACCAAATTAAGGGATATATTCACTTATACATAATTCCCCATATACCAGAGTGCTCCATTCCATGTGTGCATAATGAGAGACCATCAACCAAAACTACCATCAACTGACTTGATAGTTTGAACTGTTTTCAAGCTGGACTGGGTGGCTGGCTCGCTACGTATATTTTTATCATGTATACCGGATACACCAGCGGAGGTCTAGAGCTGAGCATTTCAACATTTACTCCTTATTAAATCTTAAAAAAATGTTCTTTTTTTTTGTTTCTCTCAAATCCACACCCAATAGGTTTTTAATGTGACTGTTTGTTTGTTTCAGATTTTTTTTTAGGGGGGGGGGTTCAATCTACAATGTAAGTTTATGCAGAATCGGTCACCATTTTGTGCCCACTTGTTTTTTTTTGTTGAAAATTCAGACTTTTTAGTGATCCAATAAAAGGCAAGAGAAGTCACTCATTCATCAATTACCCCTCATTCCAATTTTTTAAATTGATCACCCTCATCATGACATGTTGTCAAAAGACATTGTTCATGTGACAGTTTCTATTGAGTGACCAACCAGACCTGTTATATATATGATTAGATAAAAGAGGGAAAAGTTCAGATAAAAAGGTCAAGATAAGATACCGCAAATCTGCTTATTTCTTATTCTAACTAAATTGATGACTGCAAGGATAGATTAGTTCAGACTGCCCTGATATCACGTTGGGGATGCGTTCCCCAGAGGACAAGACGGCATAAGTGCAATTAGTGCAAAAAAAATCCAGTACATAAGCATGTTGATATAAGTTTTTACAAATAAATATAATATTACTTTGACATTTTGATACATAAAATGAACAGGTTCTGATAGTCATTCAATAGGAACTGACACACGATCAACATCTTTTGGCTGTACGCCACATTGAGGGTGATCAATTAAAAATTTGGAAAAAGGGGCGATCAATAAATAAGTTATTTCTCTCATATTCTGTTAGGCTGCGATCATTTGAAAAGTTTGAATTTTTTGTGGAATCAAACTAAGGATCAATTTAGCATAAAAATTTCAAAAAACGAAAAACGAATTTCATAGATATAATTAGATGTAAATGTGGGAAATTTCAGTCTCCTAGCTCCATTGTTGCAGTCTGTATGCATGATACATACATACATACATACATACATAGCTAGCCATTCATCTATCCAGCCAGCCACCTGGACCAACTTAAAGACTGAAGAAACCGATGTTGATAGTTTTGGTGAGAGTTTTGCTTCACGGTTTCTAATTAATAATAATTTGCTATATATTTTTGAATATTAGTTGACTTACAATATTAGACAAGGTCAAATAGAGTAGAAAAGCTTGAGCCCGAAAACATAATAAAGGCATTTGATGATTTCACCTTGGCAAGAAAAAACAAAACAAAATTAAGTCTTGAGTTGGCTCAATGTTTTATTAAACACCAAATGAATGATAATTCATAAATGTTATCTTTGTTTATTCAAAAAGTAACAAAAGAAACTTACAAACCAATATTATATGAATACATTTCACTTATATCTATACAAGTCTTCTCAATTGGATATCATCATGAGGGTTATCTTTTTATTGTGAGTCCTCTGTTTTTGATGTTTGGTCAGCAGATTCTTTCCACAATACGTTATCTTCTTTTCCATCCATGGTGTTGTTGATTCCACTTACTTAAAGCTGTGCTGGACCTTTTCATTATTACTCATATAGACATATCTCTGTTACAAAGTTTTGTCTATTCTTTATGATTGACTTGACTATAAGTTGAGTTGTGAATTTGGGGCTATATATAGGTAAAAAAATGAGCTTATATTAGAAAATATATGGTAATTAATAAAATACTACTTGAATTGCAAAAAATAAGGCAAGATTTGGCCAAATTTCCAACAATTTTTTATTGTAAATCAGCATTAATTGAACCAGCATAAAATCAGAGCACCCTGTATTATGGAAATTACTTCTTACTCTCAAGTTTTTCAGCATTGTTATGTTTCTGCAGAGGTGGACCAAGCAGAGGGAGTAATGGGTGGAACACTCCAGATGACTCTATCAAAGGGGGTGACACCAAGATGACTTTCATATACTTTCCAATGAAATATCTGTCTGTACACACAATATCTCTCAAAGTTCTCAATGAATTTCAAGGAGATTTTGTGGAAGGATGAGCAACGGGCTATGAAAGAAGTGATTAAGTTGGGGATGGTTCCATGCACAATTACTTCCCCTGACAATAATGTTGACAGAGGTATGCACTCTCTGAGTGCTTTCCAGATTTATTTTATAGTTTTTTCTTTGAAGACACTGAACAAAAACATTTTCATGGTACCCGTACTTATTTTTTTCATTTTATTTCACCAAGTCAAAACTGAAAAATTGAAAACTAAAGATGAAAAGAATTGTAAGCAAATGTAGGCTTATGTCATCACATTGAATAATATGGGAGAATCATAATGAATAATGAATAGTATTTGTACAAAGAGATCTTCAAAATTCTAGATGTTCTGGAAGGAGAAGGGTAGTACATTAGTTATTGCCCTGGGTGACACCAACCACTGTGTATGCATATATATGCAAATCAGTATTTATGAATATTATGTATATATGCAGGAACTGTTATCAGTTGATATCAACGAAGACACCATCTTGACTCAAATTTTACTTGAATTTTGAAGTTTTTTACGAGAGAATTCTTCAGTATTATAAAATTATCCATCTAAGCATTTTTTCAAATATTTTTTCGACTCTCATACCTTAAAGGTATTTTGATTGAGAAGATAGATTAGAATTCTTCTTCTTTTTTTTTTATTAGTGTACAATTTTTGTTAAAAGAAGTTAAATGGAAAATTTTAAAGAGCATGAAAAAATGGATAGAATTGATTTGATCGTCTGATCAGATAGATAAATAGATTGATCAATCCTTTTATCTACCAACTCACATGCACAATATATATGTATATATACATATGTATGTATATATATATATATATATATATATATATATATATATATATATATATAGTAAGAGCAATTCATGTATTAAACCCTTGAAAGTTAAATTTTTCTCAAAGGAATTTTTAAGAATTCAAATCTATCTATTTATGTATCTATCAAAGAATGTTTGCATGTTATATGCATAAGTATATTGGCAGAATATTTTCTTTTAATAATAGATCAACTAAAAAGAAGATATGATTCCAAGTTCTCAGAACAAGAACATACAAATGTAGATCTATATTTACACATAAACATTTAAATGTATGCGTATGAATAAATCTGCATTCACATATACATGTATTTAATTGAAAGTTTGAGAAAGACAATGAAAGCGAAATAAAATGATGTATAATGATTGCTTGGAAAGCATTTAGTAAACATAGAGACATAATGAAGAGCACCTACAAACTCAGAATCATATAAAGAGTAATGGAAAGAGCAATGATAAGAATAACATGAAGAGATAGAAAAAGATCAACATGGCTCAGAGAATATACAAAATTGAAAGATATCATAGAAATAATTAAGAGACAAAAATGGAGATGGGTTGAACACATAGCAAGAAAAAAAGGATAATAGGTGGTACAAAAGGTTAACAGATTGGTGTACTAGAGATAGCCAGCTCAGTGGAAGAAACCAAGGCATAAGATTGGTAGATAAGATAGAAAAGTCTTCCAGTATGACATGGTTAAAATTATCATGGTCAAGGTCAGTATGGAAGGACCTGGGAAAGGCGTCTGTCCAGAATTGAATGCATTAGGCAAAAACATTTCAGTAGTCAAAACTTTTTCATTCATTTATTAACTTGAGCTTTTTTTTTAAGCAGTCCCATTTGATAGTTTCTCATGCTGTGATAACTTTTCTTCCATATAATAAGAGAGTAAATACAGCTTTATATGCCTTGCCAAACAATGGATAATGCTCAAAACATAAATTCAAGGGGTTCTCAAATGTTTTCCTCAGTGTAGCCCTCGTCTTGTCCAGCAGTCTTAGCATACCCCTTGTGTTGGATCATTGGGCACTTATCAAGTGTGCGACAACAAAGCAGCAACAACTGAGCATGAGACAATTGAGTATGGGTATAATTGAGCTTAAGACAATTAAGTGGAGGACAATCGACGGATCTCTATTGAACCTTCTGTTATTTGAGCACTGTGATAATGTCGAAAACCAAAATCGTAAAAATAATAATGTTTTATTTTATGTATACGCCATGAATTTACTTTAAATATTTGTATGAATTAAAGGACTCTTTCAGTGAAATGGACCAACCTTTAAAAAAAAAGACATACATTACAGCCATACCAGTTTCAGCTCTGCTCAATTGTCTCATGCTCAATAGTCAGCCAACCGTGTGAGATATCATGTTAGATTCATTGTTAATATGAAACAGTTTGCTCAGTTCATAGTGTATGACTGTTTTTACTTTCTCAAGCCTATTTTGGTTCTCTTTTGGGGCCAGCTTGCTGCATTCCCTGGTAATATGGCTTTACTGCCTCATCTCTTTCACTGCAAGGGTGGCATTTTCTGTCTGTTTTCATGGATTTGGTCAATATTCAACTTGAAGTAGTTTATCCTACAGCATTTATTCAGGGCTGATATGATGTAGGATTCTATTTCTCTCTTGGCATGTCTTCTGCATAGCCATGTCCATGACTGCCCATTCACAATATTTTCTGTTCGTCTTTTTAATTCTTTGTGGAATGTTTTTCTTTTTTTTATTTTCTTCTCTCATTGTTTTCTTCCCAATACTCTCGTTTACTATTTTTCCATTGCCAGTTGCATTGTTTCAATCAGTTCTCATAATATTTACATTGCTCTGTTGTACATATTTTTTCAGTCCTATTTTGTAGTCATTTATAGTCTTTGATGCCGATGATTTGTTTGCCATCTTTCTCTCTTACATAATCCTCTGTGTCGTGGACATGGAGTATTTGTTAGTAATTTCATCTGATTTAATTTTACATTTTTACTGGGATAGATGAGCTCGGCTCTTTCCAGCAAGTAACTCAATTCTAGGCAGAGGGACACACCCACATATCATTCGTAATTGACATTCTTGCATGAAATTTGTTTTTTATTGGAAAAAAGCACATCAAGAGCAAGCCGTTGAGTTGAACAAGTGCAAATGTAGGTGCAAACTTGAGATGTTTGATTTTAAGGAATGACCCCCCCACCTTTGATTTACAAAGTATCGTCAACTATATGCCAGGTTTACAGGACGTGAATTACATTTAGTTGAGAGCAATTTCTTCAAAATTCCAGGGTTTTTACAAACGTTGCATACTCCCTGTAATTTCTCTTGCATACACCTAGGGGCATGCGTGCTCCATTTTGAATACCCCTGTTCTTAACATTTGTTCCATGATTTTGCTACCATCATCAAAGAATTCAAAGTTTATTGAAATTCCAGATGAACTGTTGTAAGGGCAAAGGTAATTAGAAACTGTTAACCACAACTTTCACTAAAACTGTCAACAGAAGTTTCTTCAGTTTTCAAGTTAGTTCAGCTAGCTGATTAGCTATGCATGTACGAATGTACGAATCATATGTACAGGCTGCACTAATAGAACTAGATGCCTGAAAGTTTAAACATTTATTCTTTGTCATGTCTAGAAATAATTATTTTTTTTGTTTTTGAAAATACCCCCGAAATAGATTTTTAGTGTAGTTTCAATTTGCAATGTAAGTTTATGCTAGATTGATCCCATAGTTTGTTTCTGCTTGTTTTTTTTTGAAAATTCACACTTTTAAACAATCACAGCCCAGTAAAAGGTGAGAGAAGTTAATTTTTCACTGATCCTCCCTTTTCCAAATTTTTTAATTGATAACCCCCTCCCCCAGCTGCCAAGAGTCGTTGGTTACATGATGGTTTTTATTTAGTGCCCAGCAAGACCGGCATTTTTGCCACACACACACACACACACACACACACACACACACACACACACACACACCCATATTTGGGGGCTTCAATAAATTGCAGTCCCTCTAATACCTTTGTAAACCATGCAAATACAAAGGCTAGTAAATATAGACACAATATATATATGTATGTATGTGTGTGTGTGTGTGTGTGTATGTATGTATGTATGTATGTGTGTGTGTGTGTGCATGGATATGTGGTTCATTCTCAGTTATGGAAAATTAATACAGGTGATGTAAGTATCAACATTTGTACAATATCATGACTGAACTAAAGTCCCAACTCAGGCTCCTGATTTCAATCTACAATCCATAGAAATTATGCACCTGTGAAGTAGATATATTAAAGTAATGTATTGATTGAGACTAAGGGGCACTTACAGAAGTGATATATACCATACGTTAACGTGACATGATTGGTCATCCAGTCTATGATAATTATGTTACTGCCATAATGAGGAATAAACAAGCCCCACCAAAGAAGCCAAATGTCTGAAAATCAAAAAATTCCCCCCTTATTATGTGTATAGAAAACGATTTTTCTAAATTTCTCCCCCCAAATAGATTTTTGGGGGTAGTTGAGGGTCAATTTGCAATTTAAGTTTATGCTAAATTGATCCTTTACTTTATGTCCGGCATTCACATTTGCTTATCAAAAATTCAGCATTTTTTCAGTGATCACCTCCCAACATAAGGCAAGAGGAGTAACTTATTCATTGATCCCCTTTTCTTCTGAGTTTTTAATTGATCAACCCCAACGTGGTAAGCCACCAAAAGACACTGATTATGTTATAGTTTCTATTGGGTGACTAACCAGACCAGTTTTGTTTTTTTTTTCAAATGAAGCAACCAAGATGATTTAGATTGGTATATGCTTGTATATAAACACCCACGAACATAAGGGGATGGATGTGCAAAAGGACGTGCGGAATATATCTTGGCAGCAGCCCGGTTATGAGCCAAGAAAAATACTATCTTTTTATATTGGTACATTAAGTTGGGGTTACTTGAAAACATTTATACAGCACTGTGGTCCTTTATTGACTATAAGGTTCCAACTTTCAAACCCCCTCATCTAATCCAGGGTGGGGAGGAAAATCCCCTGTTTGCTACCCCTCCTCCAGCAGACACCAAGTCTACAAGATATTACAAAGCATACCAAATTTTAATATTTAAAAACAAAATATTCATATATTTACATCAATGACTTGACTCTGTTGAACCTTTCGACCCCTGCATCTTCAGATACCCAGTATATAAGCTCCTAAAGGGAAAAGATAGAATATATAAACAAAGAAAAAAGTTTTGTACATTGACTACAGAAATGTTCTTTTGCCAGCATAAGTCAAATATATATGGGGTGGGGTGGTGGTTTTGTTTCTTCCATCCCAAAATGGGCTGTAGTAAAACGGCACCCAGCCCAGAAATATCAGGCTTACTGGTTCGAAGGGATATTCTTAGGGTTTTCTAGAGGAGTGTGCGATGATATAAGTACAAATATAGGAGTCCACTAACCATTCGCACTATGATGAACTGCATTATATTGAGGAGGGGGGTCTCTTATACAAAAGACACAGTTATTTGCTTCATGGCATCAACAAATACTAACTCATATACGTAGACATTTAAATGAAGATATTTTTAGAAAAAAGCTAGGTTTGGGACAAGGTCACACTCATAAAGGAATGAATGTGTGAATGTGTGCTTGTGAATACTCATCTATATGTGTGAGTATTGTGAATACTCATTTATATGTGTGAGTATTTACGAGCACACACACACACACACACACACACACACACACATATATATATGTATATATATATATGATAATACATGCACATACAATGAAAAATGATTCAGATAGTATGAATTCAATTAATACAAAGTTTTTATAAGATTAATTATTAGTACTAATTGATGCTTGGCTGTATCATCATCATCATCATCTATCTATCTATCTATCTATCTATCTATCTATTTACGTATAGATATGTAATAATTATGAAGATATTGCCTTCGGAACTAATTGCTCAGCTCAGATTTTACTCGGTAGCAAATCAAGCAGACTTAAATTGTGTGAATAAATGAAGATATGAGCGTTGTGTGAGGATCAAACCTACGCCCACCTTGGAAGCAGCTTTATACGCAGATCCTTTTTCTACCGACTGAGCTAACGATAGAAATTGATCATTTGATGATATTTCATCCTGTCGGTATAGGGAACAATATAATTGTGCCAATGATTATCACATAAGAAATGGGTAATATATGTGCGTTTCAGACTCCTGCTTTACCATGAGAGTGTTGTTAGCTCAGTCTACATGTAAGGCTTCTTCTAAGGTGGTTGCGGGTTCAATCCCAGCACCATGCTCATTTCTTCATTTGCACAATCTAAAGCCACTCGATTTACACCTGAGCGATTAATTCCTCATAGAATGTCCTTATAATTATCGTATTTTCTTGGATTTAAATTATCCATTTCCTGATATTTCATATATATACATATATCTATCTATATATATATATATATATATATATATATATATATATATGTCTACAATATTTACATCCACATGCATATCCACAATACAAACATATGTTTATATATAGATGTGTATATATATATATATATATATATATATATATATATATATATATATATATATAAAGAAACTATCAACATGCATTTTTTCGGTTTTCTTGTCAAGCTGACTGGCTTGCTGGCTATGTATGTAAGTATCACACCAGAGCTAGAGGGCTTAAAATTTATACATTTACTCCTTATCATGTCTAGAAAAAATGATTTATTTTTTGTCTTTTTTAATCCCTGAAATCTGTTTTTAGGGGTATTCAATTTGCAATGTAAGATTATGCTACATTGATCTTTCCGCATATATATATACATATATATATATGTATATAACACACGCACACACACTAGTGCATTCTTTCTCTCTTGTGCACACTTACACACTAATGCATATATAAATAAAGCATTCAGCTTCTTTGATGTGGGTCTTTAGATCTCCAGCTTGAAAAGGATGAACTGTTTTTCAGATTTCATTGGGCAGCCAACCATGAACAGACCCAGGTTTCTAAGTGCTAATGTATTTGTCAAGTATCAAAGAATATTTCTAGGCAAAAATTTCCTTCATTTTCTTTCACTGAATAACATAGATGAATGGGCTTTTCTGATCATTCCTACGTGTCAGACTTGTATATGTAACACTGTTTTATCAACCGTTTGTAGAGAAAAATACTGGAAATTATAACATGATCCTTAACTTGTCTCCAACTCTTAAAATCATAAGCTGCTTGAAACCGCTTGTGATTGAAAGTTGAGCTCCTCAATGAAAAGCATAAAATACATTTTGTAAATTTTTTTTCCAGCTTGCCATGTAAGGACTGATCAATTAAAAAATTGGAAAAACAGTTGAGCAATGGATAAGTTACTTCTCTTGCCTTTTGTTGGGCAGTGTTCACTGAAAAAAGTCTGAATTTTAAAAAAAACAAGCGGATAAAAAGTAAGGGATCAATTCAGCATAAACTTATATTGCCATCGAAATCCATCTTTAAAAGAGTTGTTAAGGGGAATTCATTTCCAGATGTGATAAGGAGTAAATGTTCAAATTTTACAGCTCTTTTACTCCATTGGTGCATCCTGTACACATGATGTATACATATATAGCAAGCAAGACTAACTTGAAAACTGAGAGAAATCAATGTGGACACTTTTGGTTGATGGTTTCTGATTGTGGTATTCTCGAATGAATGAAAAGATTTTTTAAAATTTATCAAATGGTCTGAGGGAGAAAACTTTATTTAGAACTTATGTCACTTGAAATTGGCATTCTATTTTTGTTTGTATGAATTTAAGAGTTAATCAGTGATAAAATGCCTTGATAAATACACCTGTGAGTTTTTATGGGGAAATAGTTACAGCCGAGTCACATTTGACGTATTGATTCTCATATGATCACTGAAGTTGAGCAATGTTGAGCCTTCCAGTACCTAAATAAGTGACTATCTGGGAATACCAGGTGCCATAAACTGCTAGGGATCAAATAGAGAGCCTCCCATGACAAATACATTAATCCTCCAATAATGCAAACCAAAGCTCAAACCTGGTTGCTGATGACTAGAAATGAATGAATGAATATACAAAAATATGTTTTAAAAGAGCAAAGATGCAAATTGATTTTGTTTTTGTAAAAGACTCCAAGGGAAGTAACTCTCCTTGAATCTTTAAATCATTTTTCTCTATCATTGACAATCTAAAAAAAGGGGATTATTGCAGGATGTAGAATATACATAACATTCCAAGGGAAATTATGAATCACCACCACTCCTATATGCTGCTTTTTGCCTTGTAAATCAAGCAGTGCTGGTGGTAAATTCAAATTACTTTGATGAAAATGCTACCTGTGTGGTTTGAATGATAGATTCGGGATATCTTTTTAAATCTGAAATTATTCTGGTGAGTCACTTGAAGGGGTGTTCAACTCAAAAAGTAGAAAAAGGGGGAATCAATGAATAAGTTACTTTTCTTGATCTTTTTTAGGGGTGATCACTAATAAGTATAAATTTGCAATAAACAAAAATGGATGTTGTTGGACACAAACTGAGGGACCAATTTAGCATGAACTTTCATTGTAAATTGAACTCTCCATAGCCTATTGGAGAGGATGATTTTCAAAAAGCAAAAATCCTTTTTCTCTTCTCATTGAGGGTTTGGGAGCAAAATTTCAATTTTCTACTCTAAATGCTGAGGGCATCGCAAAGTCTGGATACAAAGAACTTTCATTGTAAATTGAACTCTCCATAGCCTATTGGAGGGGATGATTTTCAAAAAGCAAAAATCCTTTTTCTCTTCTCATTGAGGGTTTGGGAGCAAAATTTCAATTTTCTACTCTAAATGCTGAGGGCATCGCAAAGTCTGGATACAAAGAACTTTCATTGTAAATTGAACTCTCCATAGCCTATTGGAGGGGATGATTTTCAAAAAGCAAAAATCCTTTTTCTCTTCTCATTGAGGGTTTGGGAGCAAAATTTCAATTTTCTACTCTAAATGCTGAGGGCATCGCAAAGTCTGGATACAAAGATAGATAGATTTAAATGTCAGAATTAAACCCTGCTTCAGGAATTAGACCGGTCTGTTGTAAGTTGCGATGATTAACAATATAGAATTGGAGATTATTATAGTTTATGTAATACAATTATTAACATTTTAGAACCTGAGATTATTATCAAATATAGAACACAACTATCAATGATACATGTGACCAATGTCCTTTGACAGCATGTAGTGTTTGGGGTGACCAATCAAAAATTGGGTAATGTGGTAATCAATGAATGAGTTATTTTTCTCACCTTTTGTTGGGCTGTGATCACTAAAAATATCTGAATTGTTCAAAAAACAATCCTAACTAAAGAATCAATCTAGGATAACCTTAACATTTCAAATTAAATCCCCTGCTAAAAACCTATTTAACAGGAGAATTTTCAAAGAAAATGAGAAAACGTTTTTTCTACACATAATAAGAAATGTTTAAATTTTCAGTCTTGTCAGTTCTATTGGTGTGACTCGTACACATAATACATAGATAGGCAGGTAGGTGCCCAGACCAATTTCAAAAGTGAAGGTAACTTGACAATTTTGTTGACAGTTTCTAACAGTATAAGAATTTACTTACGATCACAGTCAATAATTGAAAAACCTTGGCATCAAAGTTTGAAGTCATGTAAAAGAGTTCCATCAAAGAATAAATATGGTCGGAATAAATTCTGCTCATGACATAACAAGCATTTTCCACTGGAAAACATCTAAAATTGAGTTTTAAAAAAACTTGTTATTAATAAACCCATCAAAATAAGGCCCCCCAAAAAGGTAAAAAAAATCAAAAAACTTTTCTTCCAAAAATCAAGTCTAATGGAGTACCGATGCAAATTTTCAAGTCTGTAGGCAAAACAGTATGGCCAGGAGTGGTGGAACATACAAGCACACACACACTAAAGGGATAGATATCTATGCAACCTTTTGTGGCTATGGTTGTTCAATTACAGAATATAGAACACAATTATTGCCAATATAGAAATCGTACAAGTTCTCAATCTTCCAACCTGTATTCAATCAATTGTATTTTTGACCATCATTTTCTTCCTTGAACATTTCTTTGCCATGACCCTCATCACTAAGTACCAATCTATATTTGATCATGACTTGCTTTCACAGCATGCCTCAGTAATGAAAAATGATCAGGATTCTTCAGTTTGTCCCTGTCTATAAATCTTCAATGATGTATCTTTCTCTAGCCTCGTCTATTTTTAGAATTGATTTTTTTTTTCTTTTTTGTACTACTGCCTTGTTGTTTCTGATATGATCCAGTGTTGAAATAGGATATTTGCACAAACTTTCCATCGCTTCTTTCTCGTAGATTGGCTAATGCTTTCAGCATCGAGAGCCACAAACCAATCAATCTATTGCAGTGATTCTGAACGTGGGGCACATGCCCTACAAGGGGGCAATTCAAATATATTGGAGAGGTAATTTCGGAATCAGCCACTCAATAGAAACTGTCTTTGGAGACGTCTTTTGGCAACAAACAGTTTTAGGGGTGATTAATTGAAAAAAAATCAGAAAAAGGTTGATTAATGAATAAGTTACTGTTCTCACCTTTTGTTGAGCAGTGATCACTACAAAAGTCAGAATTTTCAAAAACAAACCAAGTGATCAAATTAGCATAACCTACATTGCAAATTTGACTGCTCATTGAAAACCTATTTATGGGAGAATTTTCAGAAGACAATAAAACTTTTTTTTGCAGACATAGTAACGAGTATATATTTGAATTTTCAGCCTTCTAGCTACATTAGTGCAGCCTGTAAGTGGGGTGGATACATTCATACATAACCAGCTAGCCAGTCAGCCACCAGCCAGCTATCGTTTGAAGAGCAAAAAAGCATTCCATAGTCGAAAACTGAATTGTGTTAAGGCTTGACGGATTGATTCCTAATTACACAATATCATTAATTACAAATTAAACTATAAATTCCTGAATAACTAATTCTTAACACACTGAATTTGTGAGGTAAAATAGTGATGTGACAAAATAATTGCGTTGTTTCAAATTTTTTTCTTCTCGATTTAAAACTCTGAATTTTGGCAAATTTCCTGTTTTAACATTATAATGCAAGAGCTCGGCGGTGTTGTAGACTCTGAGGACTTTCAGAACGGGTTTATATACTGAGATCAGAGACAGATCATATGACACCAAAACTGCACACAGGTGCACTTTATTTGACTAGTTTTGTGATTTCTGAAGGTTATTGGTTGCAACAGATCTAATTTAGGGGCTTCATAACAAAGGTTGGGTGAATACATGTGCGGATATAATTGTACAGTTTTTGCTCTGGAAAATCTTTCAAAACAAGTTTTTTTTTAAATGTCACCCCACCAATTCAGACTATTTTCTGTAGGTCCATCTAATAAAATTGACGTAAAAATCCATTCATATTTCAGAGTTGTAATGCAACACAATAAGAAAAATGCCATGGGTAGGTCAATACTTTCACAAGGCATTGAAGATCCCGATTTCTATATCTTGATACACTATTGGCATCAGTACTCCACTGATACCTACCTGCTGACCACATACACAACCCAGCCCTGCCCTTATTTCTTCACACGCTCGAAATCCATTTAGTTCAATTATTAAACCCACTCACTACAATTCACAGACCCTATATAACATACTATCCCCTGTGTCTCCATTATTCTTTTTTGGAAAAACCAGAAATGTCGAAATAAAACAAAATGAATCTCATTTGTACAAAACATGGTCTTCTGAAATTATTCTTTCACTCTAATGAATATCAGAAAAAGGGGTGATCAATGAATAAGTTACTTCTCTCACCTCTAATTGGAAGTGACCAATTTAGTATAGATTTAATTTGTAAATTGAGCCTCACACACAAATCCAATTTCTTTTTTTTCTCAGGGGGTAGGGGTAAGAAACCCTGAAAAATGTTCTTTCTAGGCATAATAATGAGCATATGTTTGAAATTTCAGCCCTCTAGCTCCATTGGTGTGAGACCCATTTGAGCCAGCCTGACACTCTTGAAAACTGAAGAAACTTATACTGACAGTTTTGGTTGACTGTTTCTAATGAAATAAGTGAGACAAAAAAAAAACAATGTATTTTTAGGTATCAGACCACCATTGCCCCACAAATGGCCTGATGAACCAACCTAATGGGCTACAGATTCCTCTGTATCTTTGTGGATGTCTACATGTGTGTCAATGGGATCTTATTATTTTTGAAGCTTGAGCTAGCTCTGCCAAAGGCTTGCCATCCTAGTGTGATTCTTCGCTTGATCTCTTCTTCTTTTGAGGGTCTCATGGAGATTCGTTGTCCTAGGTAGATGTAGTGGTCTACTTCTTCCAGTTGTGTGTCCTCGATTTTGATCTTAGTGTTTTTATCCCCGATGTGGTTGTTGCACATGATCTTCGTCTTGCTGAAGTTCATGTGTAGGCCGACTTTCTTGCTCTTTTCATTTAGTTCATCTATCATTAGTTGGAGGTTGTGTAGGTTCTCTGCGAAAAGGGCTATGTCATCTGCAAATCTAAGGTTGCTCAGATACTCGCCGTCTATCCTAACCAATGCATCCTCCCAATAGTCACTTATGGAGCTGAAACATGGAACCTAACCAAGAGACAGACCTGTAAAGTTCAGGAAGTACTGGCTCCGTGACGCCCATGATAGGGAAGTGTGGCAAATCCTGGGGAAGGTCTATGTCCAACGACGGACGTTAAAAGACTGATGATGATGATGACACGTGAGTCTCTGGACCCTTATGGTCACATTCTGGGGGCTTGAAAATTTACATGAATTTATCATTAGGCTCTATCTAATAATGCCTTTTTTTTTTTTGTTTTATCAAAAAAGAGCTTTTTGGATTCTCTAAGCTCATGTTTGAACCATTAAAGCCCAAATCTTATGCTGGTAATTTTAAAGATAATTTTCGATAAAACATCTATTTTTTTTTGTTAATTTCAGATTATTAGGTCTTGTACCCACAGGCTAGTTTTTGTACCCATGGGCTATGGTGATTCAATTATGTGAGATATATATATTTACCTATATATCCACATAACATTTCTTCTGAAATGCAGAACTTAATCTTCTTTCCAGCAAAATATTGTATTAGAAACCATCAACCAAAACTGTCACCAGAACTTTCAACATAAGTTTCTAAGTTGGTTTGGCTGGCTTGCAGGCTATGTATGGCTGCACCACTAGAGATAAAGGGCTGAAGTTTTCAACATTCAGTTTTTATTACATCTTTAAAAAAAAATTTTTATTTTTGAAATTCCCTATTCAAATAGGTTTTTAGCAGGCAGTTCTATTTGTAATGTAAGTTTATGCTAATTTGACTCCCCAGTTTGAGTCCGCTTGTTTTTTGAAAAAACAAACTTTCTAGTGATCACTGTCCAACAAAAGGCAAGGTGAGTAACTTATTTATTGATCTCCCCTTTTTTTCCAAATTTTTAATTGGTCACCCCCATTATGACAAGCTACCAATAGGCATAGATCACGTGATGGTTTGTATTGAGTTACTAACCAGACCTGTCTGTTCTCTTTTGTTGAATCAATTTTGTGGCCTGATTTCAAAACGTCAAAATGTCCTATTTTAGTATGAAATATGTGAAAAAAACTCATTTTTTTAAAATTTCATTCCATAGAAAATGTCTTGTAAATTATTATGGTTTAATATTTCACATAAACATGGAAAAGAGGAATTTTATATGTACCATTATATAATGCGGTCTACATCCAAGATTTACACATATACACCTATATGTATATACACAAAGCTCAGAGCCTTGGAAAATGCATTTCTATTTTGCTACCAGTGTCACTAACATGCCAACATTTTTGTGCCCATTTAACAGCTATTATATTGCAGAAGGGGGTGGTTTTACTCTAAAACATACTTGGAGTGTTTTTCTGTATGTCTGTCTGTCTGCGTGCTAATATCTATCTATCTATATATCTATATATATATATATATATATATATATATATATATAGGATTGTAGATAGATTTGTACATGGATAGAGACCTTCTAATGTAGCTAATGTATACACTTACACATTTAGAAAGATTTCAGGTCTAGAATCCTATCGGAGACAATTTGGTAAATATATAGAAAATTTGTCAAGGAGGTATGTCCTAGAAATTTTAGAACAGTTTTTTTCATGGCGGCAAAAATATTTGTAATTTTGTTTTTTCATAGAAAGAAACCTGTAAGTGAAAATGTAAGTGAAAATGCCTACTTTTACAGACTCTTGGCAACTCTAAATGGAATATTTTCATCATTATCATGAACATAATGACCAAAATTATATAGGGGGCGCCTGTTGTCTGAGAAGGGAAGCATTTCAAAAATACAAATGGAAAAAATAGAAAAAGAAAATAGAATGGAAACAGCCAAAATGAGAAAATGCCCTGATGTGAAGTTCGATTTTTCAGAAATATCTGACAGTTAAATATTTTCTGCTGTGCTGAAACTAAGAGAAATTATTGGCAGAAGAAATTGTTGTATGACTTTGAAGAATGCAAAGATCTAGTCCTAAAAAAAAGGGTATACAACAAATGTATCCTCATGATAGTCACCTATGGAGTTGAAACATGGAATCTAACCAAAAGCTGAGAACCATCCAATTTGCACATGAGAGAATCATGCTCAACCTTAATATGGAGAGATCAAAAGACAACACTGTATATTGGAGACAAGACAGAAGTCCAAGATATCATAGAAATAATGAGAAAACTCAAATGGCAATGGGCTGGTCATGTTGCAAGAATGTTAAGCAATCGCTGGACATCGTGACTCACAATCTGGATTCACAGTGATCATATGCAAAATTGTGGCCAACAGAAAGTAAGATAGGTGGACGAGCGAGATAAATTCAGAAAGTACTTGCTCTGCGATATTCATGATAGAGAAGTCTGGTGAATCTTGGGGAAGGTCTACGTCCAAAGATGGACACCAAAAGGCTGATGATGATAATGAATTTAGATTATTGATATTTATTATCAATCAATATATTATTGTACCGATATGTATTCCTGTATATTTATCTTTCACTCTGTAAAACATAAATAAAAAGGATAACAATATACTTTGAAGGGTGCCAAAACTGGGCTTGCTTTGAGTGCCAGGAACACTATGTCTGTCCCTGCATACACACATACAAATACAGATGATTAAGGGAAAAAAAAAAAGGAGAGATGTTACTAAATTGAAGAAAAGACACATTTACCAGAGTTTGCATTGCAGTGAACTTAGAGAATAATTTTCTGTTGACTAGAAATAAATTTTCATTATTCTTTACTTTTCTGTTTATTACTTTTCCCATTTTTATATCATTTTCTAAATTCAACATACATATTATCACATCATTGAAAGATTTTTCACTACGTCAGTTACACAAATGAAATTCTATTTTACTACGTCAATTGTGTTCCTTGGCATGACAGAAGACATCTGCACATTGCTAGTTATCATATGAAGAGGCAGGTGTACATATTCATGTATACATGGATGTATATAGATCAAGTATCCTTCTATATATATATATACATATATATATATATATATATATTTATATATATGTATATATATATATATATATGTGCGTGTGTGTTTTGGTTGCCTTAGTTACATTAATTTGTACTGTAATATCTCATCTGTGCTACATCAAAACTTGCACTAATCAAAACTACACTAATCAAGGTATTCATATATATATATATACATATATATATATATATATATATTTATATTTATGCATATATATGTCTATCTTATGGTGTTGGAGTAGGGATGTTTTTCAGGGAGTCGTAAAAATCAGAAAATTGGTATAAATAACAGTAGCAGTGCTCGACTGGTTTCCCAAGAGAGATACATTGTTTTTTACATCTGCTGTATCCCCAGAACCAAGCACTCTTCACTCATAGATCACTCAACCCTCAAAAAATGATAACAATATATACAATATGCCTATAATAACAAATATATATATATATATATAATATATATATATATATATATATATATATATATATATATATATATATATATATATATATATATATATATGTATATATATGTATATTTAGACATACAGTGTTAAAAATAATTGACAAACGCTGTCTACTTAATTTTTTTGGTAATACTAATTACTGTTTAAATACCACCATTACACTTTCTTGATAATGACCAATGATGGTCGAAAGATCTCAAACCACCAACTTTGGAACGTTTAAAAACTTCAATAACATTAATAAAAAGTTTTATGCAAATTAGAAAAATTAACACATACATATATATATATTATAATGTCATTCACAGACAGCTGTTTTGTTGTATTACAACTCTTCAATGTGGCTATAGACAATCCATTATCCCATCCAGTTCCATGAGGCAGGATTGAAACCTTCGCTTCAGACCCAGAGGCCGGTATCCTACCGCTGAGCCAAGGAACTGGACGGACGGTAAGGCTGAATTTAAGCGTTATATTTATTTTAGTTCAATTACCCATCTACCAGAGTGCTCTATTCCTATGGAAGAACATTATGGCTCTTTAGTCTTTTGAAGGCAACCAGTGTAGAAGGAGGACAATCCTGATTCCAAACCAGAGAGCAGAGCCCCCTCGAGGTGCTTCGATGCCCAATTTGACATCCGGTTCCTGCAGCCTATCAGATGCTAGACGTATTGCCCCCTGGTTTCTTCTGGACTAGATCAGCAAGGCCAAGAGGAGGATTCTGATGACTGGGCATCTAAGGATCTCCATGCACTTCAGCCAGGCATGTGCCCGAGGCAGAGGGGCATCCATAATCTAGAGTGTCAGAATGAGGCTATTTATAAATATCATTAAGAAGTACACCTTTATCTATACAACGACTTAGTTTCATGAAAAATATAAAATACACACACATACAAAATACACAAATGCTGCATATGCACACACACACATACATACATACATACTGGATACAAACACACCATATACACACACATACAACATATGCACGCACCTTCGCTTACACACACGTGTCATTTACACATATATACACATACATACACATATGCATACACATACACACATGTGTGTATGAGTGTGTTTGAAGCATGTATTTTGCATTATCGATGAAATACTTTTCGATGAAAAGTTGGGCCAAAACCTTTATCTCATTTTGATAAGTATGAAATAGGTATGTGTGACAATATCTATCTATTTATCATCATCTAAGATATCTATACACACGCACACACACACACACACATGCATATTTATATATGCACATACAGGGATAAATAAGCATTATTGATAAGTATATTCATACCACATAATGATGTGTATATGTATATATATACATAGAGGCGTATATATATGTGTATATATATACCACATACAGATGTCTATATGCATATATATATCATATATACAGATTGAGTACCTCTTATCCAGAATATCTGAGACCGCAAATATTTTGGATTTCAGATTTTTCCGTATTTGAAAATATTTGTATATACTTGAGATATCTTGAGAATAGGGCCAGTTATATAAAATAAACACAAACCTTTAATCTTTTTCTTGTCACTGTAACTCATAGGTTTATCTGCAGCCTTTTTTTGACATTTACAACAGTATCTTCCGACAGATGAGAGAATAAGCAAAAAATGAAATCAAACCTCCAATGCATGAGGGTCTGGCAGTGACAATAATCTTTTCTGATTGGAACTTGTTTCAACTTTCCCTGCTTGTTATATCAACATAGTTTTACATTTCTAAAGAGTTAAACGATGATAACTATGCTTTTACTGCAGTCCGAATGAGTTAGATGCCTAGGAAATTGACTTTTGAAGCATACTACAATGAATTAGAACATTTCGGTTTCTAGAGTTCCTGATAAGGGTTACTCAACTTGTATTGATGTAGTATGTATGATAAATGTCTATTAGCCAGTATCCAACTATATTTCTCTAAATGTCTGTGGGTCAATATGTGACTGTGTAAGGACTTACGTAACATATTCTCAGGAGATGTGTGTGTAAGAATAGGTCACCCAGGCATGTTTTTAGCAAGTTTTCTTTTCCTTTTTTATCCCTCCCCGTAATAATACTGTCTACATAAAATTATAATGACCTGATTTCTATCTCTCTCTATAATTCTAAAAGGCTGATTCTGTCTATATGTAGTGGATACTCTAAGTAACTGAAACGATGCTTTGTAGCCAGAGGCACTGAAATGAGGTGCACCTAAAATTCACCAACCCAAAGAATGCAAAACAGTCAAGGTGATTTGCAACTGAATAGTAAGTGTGGGGTCTTCATCTGTGCTCACCCAGGTAATGAAGATCTGATTGACATCTATCTATGTAACTATCTATGTAATAGTAAAAGTCTGATTCCAGCTATCCGTATGTGATCCCTACAGTGTTGTTAAAATCATTGTGCACTCAAGACACATTGCAGGAAACAGGAAGTCTTAAAAGGGCGTGTTAGTTCACCCGAGATCAGTCACCATCCTGGAGTAATATAAGGTCAGGTTTGCTTGAGATCAACCTAAGGTTTAAATAAGGTTCTAAAATGAAATAAGTCAATTTTGAAAGAAGTGTACAATAAATTCAACATTACTGTAATTAGTCAAACTGGTGCAAAGGTATTAAGTTATGGTGTCCCTAAAAAAAAAAATCAGTTTTGGTCTCTCATTGGACTTAAGGGCCCTTTTTACACCTTCCTATGGACAAAATTTCCAGCTAGTTAATCTCATATGATAGTTGTGATTATGAAGGAGACTAGTGATATGCTGCTTACAAATCTAGATGAGTGAGACCTGGTATTCCTCTTCTTAAAACCTACAGTTATACCGAAATACTCTAAAGAAATCCATACACAGGAAAAGTATTTTAAACCAATACAAAATGTTATCAACTTCTGATGGTCATTAAAGTATTTGTAAAATCTTCAATACACACAAAGTATTTGGCCTGTTTCTGAATATTTAGGAGTATAATAAACCAAAGGACTGAACATTGAATGACTAACGATTTCAAACTTGATCACTGACTTACTTGAAAAAAAATCTCTTTCTCTGGTTAATCTAGTGCAATGGCTCTCAGTGTATACATTAGTGACCCAGTTGGGACGGAGTGGGGGCTTGTTTCAAGGGGGCGTTAAGGTGACAAATGACTTTAAGGGTGCATTTTAGCTTCTAGAGAGGACATAGAGGAGATTCCATAAACACCTATGATTCTGATTTACAAAAGGCTATTTTTTAGTTGTACCTGCTTAAAAATTCATTGATATTCTTACCATGACAATCTTCTTAACGAAACCTTTGAACTCAGTGCTGTTGTTGTACTTTATAATAACAAGCTACTACATGTCTCTACAAATCTGTGTTGAGTATTTGTCATATTTAAACTACAGGGTGGCATAGACATGTAGCTAGGTGTCATAGAGGTACGTTGGGTTGAAAAAAGGTTGAGAAACACTGGAGTGCTTATTATGAGGGATAGATATTTATCACTGTATATACCTTATATATTAATGTCCATAAATATATACTTCGGAGCATAAACGTCTTCACTTAACATACAACTTGTTATTGCTGTTAGCTGCATACAGACTGGCCGACTTTTGGGTAATTACAGCCAGAATGCAGGTGATAAGTAGTTGTGGACACAGCTAACAAAAATGCTAAACTGATAAAAAATTCAACGGAAACAAAGATAACCACTAACTTCTATTATACCAATTTAGCATCGGTTTGTTTTCTTTGCTCTAGAAACTTGAAAAACCTAGAGAGCTGAAATTTTAATATGTTGTAGCTTACACATTGAGCTTTCCAGACAAGGTATAGCACGCCAATATCAGATGATGATCAAGGTGTACATTAATGATTAAATGAACAAATGAAATTGAAGATTAGTTTACATTCAACATACAGTTTATTTAAAGCTCTATGTCTAAGCTACAATGTTTTGAAATTTCAGCTCTCTAGGTCAGTTTTTAAGGGTTTTAGAGCAAACAAAATGAACTGAGTCTGAATTCATGAAGTAAATGTTAGCGGTTAACAATTATCCTCGTCTTCGCTAAATTCTTAGTGGTTTGTCAGTTCGATGTTTGCATTCATCATCAGTCTTTTTAACGTCCGTCGTTCGACATAGACCTTCCCCCGGGTTCGCCACAATTCTCTATCATGGGTGTCGCAGAGCCAGTATTTCCTGAATCTGTCCAGTTCATATCTCCATCTTGTGTTCTGTTGGCCTTGGTTGCGCATGTGATCTCTGGGGATCCATGTTGTGAGACATGATGTCCATCAGTTGTCTTTCATTCTTGCAACATGGCCTGCCCATTGCCATTTGAGTTTTTTAATAGTTTCTATGATGTCACAGACACCAGTTGAACGTGCCAAAAAATCTTACCAGGAACTCTACTCTTCAAAACACGGACAATACAACAACAACAACCAGATCCGTTTGCATTAACTGTGCCCAAAACTTGTGATGAAGTCAATTATAAGTTACTTATATGAGCCCGATACTCTTACAATTCTAAAAGGCTCTATCAAATGAATTCAATATTAAGATCCAAAGAAACGAATATGTTTTTATTTTACAAAGAAAATGAAGGAATAATCATCCAATCTTTCTTACAGCCCAGTAGCACGTTTTACAATCAGGTACAAGTCGGAACCCCAGTCGTTAGGAAACCCTTTCTTTTTAAGTTAAGCCTGCTCCAGAATCTAAAAAGCAGGCCTTAATTCAAATAGCCAGCACAGATGAGAAAATATGTTTTTGATTGGTCAGCTCATAAACATACCTAATAACAGTTTATGAATATTTATTCAATTCCTAAGAGTTTCTTGGTAGTCTCATTTCAAGACAAAAATTTTCACAATCGGTAAGAGAATGACGATGAGAAATATTATCGTCGAACACGGGCAGGCTATAAAAGAAAGAATGATATGACTACAAAAAGAACTAGCATTTCAAAGAAAATTATGAATCTCCTTCACTCATGTATGCTATTTTGGGGGTGATTAATTAAAAAGGTGATCAATGAATAAGTTACTTCTCTCACCTTTTATTGGGCAGTGATCACTAAAAGGTCTGAATATTCAAAAAACAAGTGGACATAAACTAGTGACCAATTTAGCTTATAAACTTACATTGCATATTGAAATCCCCCCCTAAAAACCTATTTTGAGGAGAATTTTCGAAACAGAAAAAAACAATTTCTCCCACACAGGTGTTTATATGAGTGAATTTCAAGTTTTTATTATAAATAGTGAGGGCTGAACGAACTCTTGTTAGATGGATAGATAGATAGATATAAACGTCTGTACACCAGCAACAGCGTTTAAACTGATCTGTTGTGGGTAGTGATGAATGAAAGATAGAGAAATTAAAGATGAAGGAGTTATTACATAGATAGATAGAGAGAGAGAGATGATCTGACAGATGGATAGATAGATAGATAGATAGATAGATAGATAGATAGACAATGAACAAAGATAGATATAGATAGATATATAGGTAGATATGAACAGACTGATAGATAGAAATGGGTAGATAAATATGAACAGAGATAGATAGATAATGAACAAAGATAGATATAGATAGATATATAAATAGATATAAACAGACTGATAGATAGAAATAGATAGATAAATATGGACAGAGATAGATTGATAGATAGATAGGTAAATAGATAGTAAACAAAGATAGGTATAGACAGATATGAACAGACAGATAGATAAAAATAGTTAGATAGATAGATATGAATAGATAGAAAGAGAGAGAGAGATAGACAGATAATGAACACATAGATTGATAAAAAAGAATAGGAAAGAAAGTGAACAGGAAAGAAAAGAAGAGATGAAAAATCAACAAGAAAGAGAGAATGAAAAAGTTTCACTGAAAAGAGTAGACAATAAAAATGAAAGCACAGAAAATTGGGGAAAAAGTTATAAAATGAAAATAGGTAATTAAAATAAGAAGCTAATTAAAAAAATAAATAGGAGAGAAAGCAATAAAGAAACCTGAAAAAAGTCTGGTTAGTTCCTAAACAGAAACCATCACATGACCAACCTCTTCCGGCAGCATGACGTGTTAGGGATGATCAATTAAAAAATTGGAAAAACGTGCGATCACTGAATAAATTACTCGTCTGGCCTCGCCTTTTGTTGGATCACAAAGGAGTCCAAACTGAAGGGAAAAAAAAGCGTAAATGCTACCGAACAATTAGCATGAACTTACATTGTAAATTGAAAACCCTACCCTCCCCCCCTAAAAAAAAAAAAAACAACCTATCGGGGTAATGTTAAAAAACGTTTTTCCAAGACGATAAGAAGTAAATGTTTAAATTTTAAGCTCCCTAGTGCCATTGGTACAGCGTGTACGCACTGAACATATATCGATATCCATCCAGAATCACTTAAAAACTGTAGTGACCCGTGTTGACAGTTTTGATTCACTGTTTCCAATAGAAAATAGAAAGAACAATTGAGGAAAACGAAGAGAATAGGTATGGGGGAGGGACAAGAAAATGATTGACAGAAATTGGCCAGGTCCCTCCCCCTAGGTCATCAAAGGAGATCAACGCTTTTTATTATCAGCTGGTCTTACGGTGGGAGGAGCTTGTTTCGCAAAGAAGATATCTTTAATATTATTAACAATATTATTTTTATTTTTTCATTATTTTTCCTTGTCTCTTCAACACATAATAACGCAGATTATAACACAAAAATGCATTCTATTTTTATAAATATGCTTTTTCTTCCTTTTCTTCTGGTGCTACCCAACTCGCGTGTGTACACAACGTTTCATTGGAAAGCAATGTGTTGAGGGCGCAGTTGGGTGACTCAGACGAAGTCAAACACTGTTACTGCTGTAAAAGAAGATAAAAACAATTGGAAGGGCTTAGGCTGCGGCTCGTCTGATAAAAACGTCGATTCCTTTTTTGTCTCCGTTTCATTTTTCCGAATCGAAAACAGACACTTAAATAATCTAACCCCTAATCTTCACTATCATATCCTTAGCGTTAGGTAGAAAATAATTCTTAAATGTTGGGATTACTACCTTTACCTCACCACGAAGTGAAATCTAGAAATAAGAGTGGTGGCTCATCGCGTTGAGACATCAGTCTTATGACTAGTGTACAGGTGCTGTCAAAAATAATGGTATACGTCAAATTAATATTTTGTTGAGTACCTTAGGTTTTAACCTGCAATAGATGAAAGAAAAAAGAGATTAGGAGTACATATGTATCAATATGCTGGTATAAAAGTTCCCTTCATTGACAATATGACGTTGACCAGGGTCTGTTCTTCGTTCATTACTGGAATTTTTTCTAATGAAATTCATTCTATTTCTTTTTACTGTTCAGGCGAGCCAGGTACATCAATATATTTCTCTTTAGTGTGCCCTCATACATTGAAGTATTAGGTGTTACAGACAAAAAAAAAAACGAATGCACACGACGTATTGATATGGTAATTTTTCACAGGGATCGAACTGAGATAGAACTGAGATAGAAATGGTCACCTATGGAGCTGAAAAATGGAACCCAACCAAGATCGACCCTCAAATCGTGAACTATGTAACGTGCACTGGACAGAACCATGCTTAATAGCACACGGAGAGATCACAGGACAGCACAGTATATCAGGGAGAAAAAAAACAGGAGTCAGAGATATCATTGACAACTGCAGGACATCAGTACTCACAACGCAGATCCCCAGGGATCATATACAAAACTGGCCGGCAAAAAAAAAAAAGTTCAGTAAGCACTGGCCCCGCGACGCCCGCGATAGAGAGGTCTGGCGTATCATCGAGAATTTCTATGTCTAATGAGGAACGCTAAAAGGCAGATGATGATGATTGGTCATTTGCAGAAGGAAGTGCAATTTCTCAAAGAAATTGTATATGAATTCTAATAACCACTTGTGTATGCTGCCCCATTGATTTTGTGAGTGGTATTGTCAATGTTGGCAACTCATAAAAAGTTTTTCGCGCTAAATCGGCCTCGAAAAAAGCGTCAGAAAACGCCAAAACGCGCTAAAGACACGTTTAGCATTTTTATTGGAATCTTAGTTGTTTAAAATAGCTCGATTTCCTTAAAACAGCTGAAAATCGACTGAACTGCCGGAAAATAGCACCAACAATTGGCCAAAAATAGCGCTAAATGTTGAATTTTTGCGCTGCCAAAACAAGAAACGCGCTGAATTAGGCGCGAAAAATGCTTGATAGGCAAGACTGAGTACTATTGTAGTAGTAGTAGTCAACTGTCTCTTGACCATTGTTGTCTTTTTTCCCCGCTCTAATTTGGATGGTCAGTACGGAAAATTCAAAAATTGAGAAGGGGGGATAAAAAGTAGAATCAAGACCCCAAAATTGATTCAAGTCAAAAGTGCTAATTTCCAAGATTCGCCATAAAAAATTTTGATTTGATTTGGTCAAAACAAGGACAAAATGAAGAGTTCAGACCTCAACAACTACATGAATAGAATATTGTGAAGAAATAGTATCAAAAATTTGAAAAACTTGAATCAAGTTGAATTTTGATTGCGGTGTAATCTGAAAATTTGCGCTTTTAAGTATATTTCCCAAGCAGTTCGAACTACTTTAAATGAACCTGGCCTTTATTTCTTCCAGATTTTTTATAACTTTTTGACAAAAAGTAATTTAATCAGTGAATGCAAATAATTTATCTCTAACGTAATGTATAATAGCATACTGGAACCTCACTTTGTGTACGTCTTTCTAACACCTGATATTCAATTTGCAATGAAATACACTGCTAAAATGGACCTCTCTTTTGTGTCTACCTTCACTGGTGAAGCCAAGTGGGGGAGGATAGAAATAAATATTTAAAAACTTTTAAATAATGACATCTCACCAGGTCACACCTGGACTAAACTTTGATACACATGTTGCAAACCAGAGTTGCCAATTTAGAGCTTTTCAAGCTGAATCTAGTGAGTTTCTTGTTTTAGCTGCGCAAAATCCAACGAGCAATTTTTGGTAAAATTTAGTAATTTTAAGTCATTTTTGAACTGATCTAGCCATTTTAGCCATTTAAATAGTCATATATCGACTGACAGTGTTTTACTGCATTTTGGTTATTTCATGGGGTTGGCAACACTGCCTGGACTCCCCTAAAAGTATTGACCAGGCTCCGCCGCTGTCAACCATTACACAGAGAAGAAAAAACTCACTAATGGTCAGTTGCTTCCGTTTTTTTGGTCCAACTCATGCAAGTAAATACTTCGTAATTTTCATATAAATCTACTTACTACACTTGTAATAAAACTACAACAGCTTTGTACAATTGCTCAACGGGGAAATGCCTGAATTTTTCAAACCAATGCTTTCGATTTCGTAGAGGTCTGGTTGCAGATGCATTATGAGGATGGGAAGGGGGCTATTTAAAGAGCCCCCTCCCACTGAAGGGGGCCTCAAAAAGCTTGGCTTATTTGCAATATTGATCAAATATCTTGCACCCATCAAAATGTACATCGAGCTGATCCTTGATTAGATAGGTTTTAGTCTTTGGCTTAATTTTAGTGACTGCATGTAAACTGTCTGCAAATTTTCCTTTATCAACAAATCTCATTGAATATTGGAGGGACCCCACAAGGAGCCCAAACCTCCTCTCCCAAGCCCCAAGTCTCTAGCTACGCCTCTGTCTAAATGTGTTGGCATCAGATGTTTATCAGAGTGATGTTCAGCGGGTCAGTCCCGCAGCTAATTGATAAATGACTTCGATCCTGGCTTAGCACTCCAGTTTCGTGGCCTTGTACTAGACTAAGCAGAACTTAGTAAAAAGCCATACCTAGAGCCATGTGCAAGAATTCCAATTATAATTGATGAATTAGCATGGCTGTTGACATAACGAATATGGTAAAAGAATATTTGCTTTGACGAACATAAAGCTATGGCGGTGTTTAACCAGCATAGAGATGCCTCAAAAGTCATACATAGGCTCTTAAACGTGTAATTTCCTTTAATCAAAATGTATAAATAAACAATAAAAATCACCAGGAATTAACGCCATTATGATATTAAAAACACGTCTCGTAAAAACAGATTGTACGCTATGAATTCGTCAAGGCACAATGGTAACGACGTACCAAACTGATGAGTTCATGGTGCGCAAACTGTTGGAAACATGCGTATAATTCCATTATTACATTCATTTCTGATTATCATATTGTTTAACTATACTTTTTAAAGCCTTTGTATGACTTCGTCAGTTAAATAATACCATGTACATCAAAGCAAAGATTACAAAAAACTTGGTTCAAACTGACTCGATCAGAGGGCATTGTGGATTTTTTGTCGTTTTTCGTTTTTGAGAAAACTAATTTTGATCTTGAAACTTTAAAAGCTTTATGAAAAAACGAATGCATACAATAGACAATTGTATAAAGTTTCCAATTAGTTGAAAAAATGTTAAATGTTTATCTGATGAACTGAAAACCAAAAACAGTACGGAATTTTTTTTATAGTTTTTATATTCTTGAACCTGATAACCAGAAGAAAAATCACACCGATACAAAGTTTTCTTTCAATGGCTTGTATTTAGAATACGCAGGAATTACCTAGTCTCCAGAGACACACAAAAGTATCAAGGAATGCTGGGGAGGCTTCAAGGAAGAGCTACCAAACTGTGGTCACAACTAAAAGACCTGTCATATGAAGAGAGATTCTGAATACTACGGCTTCCCACTCTACAATACAGAGGGTTGTATTGCACAACAAACCTCTGGTCGGACCACATCTGAAACATGCAAGTAATATCTGATCTCCACACACCAAAAAAATACTAAGAAATGCTGGAGAGACTACAAGGAAAAGCTGTTAAACTGGGGCCACAACTGAAAGACCTGACATATGAAGACGGACTTGAAATACTACGGCTCCCCACACTGCAATACAGAGAGTTGAGAATTGACCTGATACACATTCACAGAATAACACCCAGCATGGTAGAAATGAACACAGATGATCACTATGAGATATGCAAAGAGAATAAACCCATGCTACTTAGATCACTAAGAACAACAAACAGCGGTCACAGTCACAAATACCGAATACATCACCATCTTTGTATTAGAGACAGATTTATGACATCAAGATCCATTTAATACTGGAACTCCCTTTCAGATGGGACAATAAACTTTATTTCTATTAGCATGTTCAAAAACAACCGATCAAAAAAAGCTTGCTTACCACAAAAGTATGAAAAAAATCCAAAATTACTCACACCTTAAATGCCAACCCTATTAGATCAGTTCGATGTATAATCAGTTGGTAAACTTTATGATAAATTGAATCAAAAAATGACTATGAAATTCGTTAGTAATGTCTTGAAAACCAAGATTTGAGCATTAGCAATCTTTTTATCGCTTGATGAGCATTTCTGGAAATGGGTCTATGAAACTAGGTATAGGCTTGGTGCTTTTAGGTTTTGGGTTATTGTCGGCTGATTCTTTGAGTTTGAATTCTCCATCAACGCCTGCCATTCTATGTATGTACCGAAGATCATTTTGAAACAAGATAGGTCACAAATATCGCTTATATCAAACAGTTGTTGATTTCGAGTCGATATTTTTGAGTTTCCAGTCATAAGACAGGAATTGTGGGTAATTCGGCAAATCCCAATTCTTTCCCTCTCCTTTCTCGTTCATATTTGTGCATATCAGAACTTGTAGTGACTAAATTTGATCTAAAAATCTAAAAAAATACAAATCAATGGTACAAAACCAACCAGGGTGGAAAATATCATTACATGGCGTGTTCGCGTTGTAAAGAAGTATTTTTTCAAAGATCTTTTAAATCAGCTGTTTCGGGTTTAAGGGTATGAAAAAGTGCGTACAAAGACTTGCTCACAACTGACAGTGATCTCCTATATTTCATAAAATTGTACAAATCCTTTTCTTCCTAATTTCTAAGCCCAACAACTTCTTGGTTAAAGAATAAACTGAAAACACCTGTTCTACCCGTGCGTATGAAAATATTATTAACTCAAATTAACTCAACATAACTTAACAATGTTTTCAAGTGCACGACTAGGACAGGTGAAATTTCATTTTCATTTTTCTGTTACTGCGTTACGGGATTGGTGTTTTTATGTAATGGTAAGGGTTGGATATTTTCTTCCTTTTTAGATACGTGCTTTCCTGTCTATAAAAGGCTTTATCAGTGTTGCCAACTCGCACTAAATTGAACCCGAAAAAGCGTGAAAAACGCCAAAATGCGCTGAATACACTATATGGCTATATTAGTCTTAAATGGCTAGATATTGGCGAAAATAGCGCCATAAATTGCCTTGAAATAGCGTTAAATGTTGAATTTTCGCTCTGTCAAAGCAAGAAACCTGCCGCCAAAACCAGAAATTTGATGCAAAATGTGCAAAATTGGCAACTGTGGACTTTGTTGATCGGTAGGTCAATCGCTATATTGTTTCTCAGCTGTTTTAAGTCAGATTTACTTGAAACTCGGTAGAAAGGTATCCTTCGATAAGTTGCCTTTTAACTAGAAAATCCCTCGTCGACGTCTTGTGATCTGGCAATACTAGCGTTTAAACTTTGTTCTGAAAGCCATTAAAATCGAATTTCTCAGCTCTTCCAAGTCAGATTTATTTGAAACTTGGTAGAAAGATGTCCCTTGATAAGATGCTTCTTACCCGGAAAATATTCCTCTCATGGCCACTAAATCTGACAATAATGGTGTTTAAACTGTGTTTAAAATCGATTTCCTCAGCTGTTTTGAAAAGGTGTTAAGATGCGTCATACCTAAATTATCTTCTATCAAGGGTCAAGTGATCTGGCAATGATGGCGATTTTCTCAGCTGTTTTGAGTCAGATTTACTTGAAACTCGGTAGAGAGATGTCTCTTTATAAGTTGCTCGTTACCTACAAAATAGCTTTCGGTTCTTGTTCTCACGATGTCTCTGAGGGCATTACACCCTGTGCATCAAATCGGAGCTCGAAGAACCAAGCTGTGTTGCCAATTCAGCGCTTTTCACGTTAAATCTAGAGCGACAATTCAACATTTGAGGCTATTGTTAGCCCATTTTCAGCACTATTCATAAGCAATATTAGCCAATTTTGAGTTATCTCTTAGCATTATCAGGCAAATCTAGACATTTTTAGCTATTAAAAATGGACATTAAAAGGCTAACTGTGCTTTTAGCGCGTTTTTGCTGTTTTCGAGGTCGACTTACCACGGAGAATTTTTTTGAGTTTACAATATTGGAGCCAAGGCTGGCCCAGGGGGGTACATAGAAGGGACCCTGAGAGTTTCTTGGGTGGAGCCGTGCACCAATTGGAACTTTGAGGTCGATACGATGTGTCCAATAATTAAATATATAAGTTGACCAGTGGGTGAATATAATATGTATATCATACTAAAAGTTTTATTACAGATAAAACTAGAATGGCTGAAAGACGTGAATGTATGTGGGGAGCAACTTTTCCACGCTCACCACATAGAGGCCTTTGCCTCGTACATACAAGCGACGATTGAATAGGTGATTCAACTTATCAAGATTGCGGAAATAAACAGACCAATTTCAGACGGGAATGACTTTGTTGACAATCTTGGCAACTTTTCTTGCCCTTCTATACGATTTTACTATCAACCGTGTATGTGTAAGTAGCCGAGCACACATACACACACTGTCTCATATTTAATTACGCAATAAGTATGGATGATAAACGGTAGTTGTGTTTTTCACTCTTTGAAATTTGTTTACTTCGTCTAGCATGTTAATCATTGCTACCCACTACAGAACGGTTTAATCACCGTTGCTGGGTTTATTCGTGTTTTCTGACATCTATATGTACCTATCTATGTACGTATCTATCAGGACTTTGCCCAGTCCTTATCGTTTATAGTGAAAGCTTTTGCACACACATACGCACACCTCATTGGATAGGGAATTTATTTCTATTTTTTGAAAATCCTCCCTGATCAGATAGTTTTTATTGGGGTTTCATTTTACAATAAAATCTTATGCTAAATTGGTCTTTTGGTTTGTGTCCATGTTTGTCTTTCAATCTTGAATTGATAATTCAAACCACACTCGTTTTCCATCAAAGGAACTTAATTTTATCACCACATCTGCTTGAATTGCAAGGTACAAAGAAGCATACATGGGTGGCGCTTATCCATGATTTCCCTTGGGAGCTATTTTTGCTCCTTTCGATTTTCTCTCTTTTCCAATGATCCATCATCCATAGACAGTAAAAGTAAAAAAAATATCACGAGAGGGCAATCCTTGTAATAATGCATAAGGTACCGCCATTTTGAATTTAGCCATTCTGAAATCGGCTATTTTGAATGGCTGAAAGTGGCTAGATTCATACTAATATTCTAAAAATTGCCATACTCAATCTAAAAATACTGTATACTGTAGAGCCAATACGGTACGTAGTTAGGGTTAGTAGGTAACGTTTGTGTTAGGATTAGTAGGTAGAGTCAGTGTCAGTAGGTAGGGTTGCTGTTAAAGTTCGTTAGTAAGGTTAGTGTTAGGTTTAGTGTTAGGATTAGTTTTAGGATTAGTGTTAGGGTTATTAGATAGGTTTGGGGTTAGTTTTAGTAATTTTCCAATTATTTATTGGCCTTATTTCGTTACCTATAAATCAAATCTACCTAAGAGCCATTTTTGATTTTGAAAAATGGCGGTACTTGATGGGTTACTATAAGAATATCCCTCTTATTTCTTTTTAATTATGCACCAATCTAGTGTGCGTGAGCGTGCGTGTGTTGATTTGAAAATTATTGAAAATTTGTGAATCATTAGCTTTGTTTTGTTGACGGAAACAATGAAATGCATACAAACAAATCGTGTGTGAAAGAGATTCTTGTTTTGATTAAATTAAATTAACTTTTCATTGAATGAAAACTTAGTAGTAATGTGAGGTAAACTTGTAAAATCTGCAATACGAAATCAATAATATGCATGTTATTGTCACTGCCAGCGGCTAAAAAGTATTGCCTCTTTTAAACCACCGAGCCAATTAAAAAGTGTGATAGAGCTGAGAAATTAAAACTTCTGGACTGACCTTTTCAAAATCCGTTCCCACTAATTTTAGCAATTTTAACTTTTCCAGTTTCAAAATGGCTGCCGGGCCGGCTGTAGAGTGACAAGTGCTGATGGCGAATTTAAAGTCATAGAAGAAGATGACAATACCTCTAACTCTAAAACTAACCTTGAAAACTCTAACCTTAAACCTAAAAATACTAGCCCTAACACTAACCCTGAAAAAACACTTACCCTGCAGCTGGTGCAGCGACCATTTTGGAACAGGAAAGGTAACAATAGCCCTACTTAGAACTGGGGGAGTTAGACTATCAGTTATCTCCTATTTATCCAATTATCCTTTAAGGACCTTACTGGTAACCGGAATTGAAGTCACAGGGACGAAAGTCGCGGAAGTCGAGTTTCATTTTTACACTTTGACGCAAAAATTGCTTCACTATTATCATATAACCTTTTTTTCAGAAAATCGGCATAAAATGTGATATAAAAATGTGTGTTATTAGCACTTAATTTCAAAAAGAATGGTGGTGTGTTGACAAAACGAAGAAAGCAGATCCTAAATCCGATTTTAAAACTAAAAGTAATTTTCCATTGAAAAACTGAACCAGACCTACCAACTCTCCCGCATGAATTCGTTTGAATCACCAGCATTGAAAAAATATGCCCGTACAAAACTGTATTCCCTCCTCTTTGCAGACCTAACAAGTCTCCAGCATTTCGCAGTTTAAAATGGTGTTAAGATAGGTCCAGCAGCATGCTGTGCTGGAGTGATCAATTATGAAATTGTAAAAATGGGATGATCATCTTTGTTGGGTAAGGATCACAAAAAAAAACAACTCAGAATTCCATAAATGACAAGTGGGCACAAAATAAGGTACCAATTTAGCATAAACGGACATTGCAAATTGACCCCCCCCCCCCAGTGAAACCTATCGGTGGGGTAAATTTTTTGTTGTAAACATATCAAAAGAATTCCGACCCTAGTGCTCTATTGGCCTGTACGCTTCATACATACATACATAGCCAGAGAGCCAGATAGCCAGACCAAATTAAAAACTGAAGAAATCTATATAGACGTTTTGGTGACAGTTTTGGTTGACAGTTTCTTACAGTTGATTATGGTGTTCATCTACGTGTTTTATTCTTCGCAACACTCTTATGCTTGTGCGGTCAAAATAAAATTCTAGTCTCAATGTAGGACAACATCCCATACTGGTATCATTTGTGTAAAAAGAGTTTCAATGATTGACATTACGGTGTCGTGTAAAAATCGAAATGCATGCACTACAGACTGATGATTCGAACCGTAAAGATCTTCCGTAGTTCACAACAATTCATATGAATTGATGCTAAACACTGAACAGTAAACATCTACAGGCCTTGACTCATACAAACGATAAGTCCTACGAACGTAGCGCGCGTTGCATGGGCGAATGGGGGCTATTTGAATAAGGGGGCAACAACTCTTTGATGAAAGAGGTAACAACTCTTTGATGAAAGAGGTAACAACTCTTTGATTAAAAGGGCGACGGGCCAAAGTTTGGGATAGATGCATGTGCATAGCTGAGGACCCCCCCCCCCCAAAAAAAAAGCTTTATGAATAGTAGTTCACCTACTGCGTTTCTACTAACGTTATACAATAACAAATCTCTCAAAGGAGGAGGCCCCTTCAAGGAGCCAAGCCCTCCGCCCCGGTCCTCAAATTTTTAACTAGGCTTTTGAAAGGTCTGACTACCCCACAAGCGCACTAATCCCAGTCTTCTGAACCTCTGTGGACCCTTAGGTGGTCTGCGTCCCCGTAGGCCGGGAACCGCTGTTCTGTATGTTTGAGAGGGAGGAACCGTCTAGGAGCACCCCCGGTCCCCTAAATCTCCAACTACTACCCAGCACCGATAAAAATACAAGTACTAATGAAAAGTCTTTTTATCAATCAACGATACACGGTTAATTCAAATCACACTTGAAAGAAATATTGTTTTTTTGCCTTTCTTAGCAGCAAAAATATTTACTTTCCCCACTGTTTTGGCTCAAATTCAGGAAGGCAGTTGCCCTTCTTGCAATCCTGAGTGGTACGCCCATGGTTTTTTCAGATCTACAATTCGGTTTTTATAGCATCTCCTCTCAAGTACAGCTTTCTCCTAATCAGGATGCCAAGTCAGCCATTTTCGGCTAGATGTAGGCGACTTCCCCTGCTTTGCCGATGAATATATGGTCATTTTGAAAAGATAATTTGCCGATTTTATTTTATTCCGAAACTCAAAACGTATATATTTAATATTTTTAGCCATGAAGTTGACTTGAAGTGGGGAAAAATTGACCGGTTTTAGCCATTTTTGAAGACCAGACAAAGCGAATCAAACTACATACGAAAAATATTTTTCCATAATAATCATTTTTTTTTTTACTTTAGATCGATAAACCGAATTTTAACAGAAACTTTAGCTTTAAAAATACTTTTTGAGTTAGATACTAATATTCTCTTTGACAAATCCACTACAAATCAGGTTTAATAAAAGCAATTAGTCATTTCATTTGATAATTGTTTAAGAAAATAATCAGTGGAAAATATTTAGAAGTGGAAAATATTTAGCAGTTTTAGCGATTTTTTGAGCAGTTTTAGCCGAAAAAATCAAATTTGAGTGTGCAACACAGCTCTCGGTTTTGTTGCATCGATCACCTAATTCTTCAAGCGGACAAGGTACCTCTTGATATAGACTCTGCTCAGACGTGCACAGACAGCCAAGTTATTCTAAGACTTGGAATTTGCCTTTGGGTGTAAAACATGACGTAACTGTTGAGAAAGATTCAGTCAAATGTAGTTGAGTTGGAAAACTCACATATTTCGAATGGAAAAAGGTTAAAAGAAAATTCGGGCTAAACAGTACGGGTCAAAATTAGGGCAAAGCAAGACGAAAAATCGAACAGAGGAAGCAAAACAATAATCAAATTAACAACGGTTCATTCTTATTCATATCACAAAAAACAGAATTCGCTCTGCTTATGGCTATATCACACGTACCGATTTTAGACTGTTTCACACCATTTGTGACGTTTTAGGACCAGAACAGACTTGTGTATCTTGATCTAATTCTTATTGTTTTTGTGTCCATTTTCAGAATCTATCTAAGCTTTTTCTGGACAATTTGATTGTCATAACGTTTCAGTCGATTCATTTATACGGCCTTTTTCAGGTGTAAATTGTAATCTCTGTAAGGAAGGAGAGTCTCTCCTATCGGTCTATTCTTCCGGTGATTCAAAGCTATAGAAAAAGACCGTAAAAATGAATCGACGAAAACGTCGTGATTACATTGAAAATGAAAAGAAGAGTTCGAATTATCCGGAATGGTATCTTGATGACTCTTCTCGAAGTTATAGACAATGCTGTCGAAATGTTTCCTAGCACTGTTGGGTGTGATCTCGTTTTGAAATAAAACCATTCCAGGTTTAATGATTTCGGGCAAATCAATTGAATTTCAAATCAGGATAGAATATGGAAATATCTAAAAACAATGACAATTTTGCATTAGATTTGCAAAAAATATTCTATTCTAAAACTTTTTCGCATTATGTGAATGAGTGTGAAGTGTCCTGCTCAAGATGAATCAGGGTTGCCGATTAATCTCTTTTGGAGCTAGATCTAGCCTGAACCTAAATTGGCATCACTGGTGAGTACATCTTTAACCTTTATAATTTATTAACTGGGATAAAAAAAAAATAATAATAATCAGTATTGGAAGGTCATATAGTAAATTCTAACACCGAGGACCATGTTGGCCAAACACACCAAAACTGACCTTTTTGAAAATATCAGAATTGACTTGACCGTGAATTGACTCTCAGAGCTCACAAGATGTCAGTGTCACCTATCTTATATTCATCCCAGAGTCGAGTTACTTATTTACACATTTGCAGTCCGTAGGGAGAAGCCGTTTCCCTTCGATTTGAAAATGCCAAATCTGACCTAACCCTAAATTGACCCTTAGAGGTCATCATAAGCCATCACCAATTACACTAACTTCGTCCTTTGGTCAAGTTACCCTGGCACAAAGACATCCAGCCTGTATAGTGCTACCATCTTGGCTAAATTTGAAAATTCTAAAATTTACTGTTTTAGAAAATATCCAAATTGACCTTTCGAGGTCAGTGCATATCAGCGCCACCTATTTTTGGAAAATCGTGTAAGGGTTCAACAGCAAAATAAATTTGAAAGCCCTTGTCTCCCTTTCATCCCATTTTGTTCTTAAACTATTTTTTAGGGGCCTTAACCCCCCTCCCCCCCCCCCAAATGTTAGCTTTTAAATGATAGGTTGCCCAATGGCATAGACGATGTTTGGGGCCTGCAAACCCCGCAGGACCTGCAACTGCGACGGAGGCAGCGGAGTTCTGGGGCGCAAAATATCTATAGAACCCTAGCGCCGCCACTGCAAATCGAAAATAGCTATATTTTTATACGGTCCCAAGAACGTTCGTGAACGTCCAAAATTGCCTTGGCCCCCATGACATCTTAGTCCTCACCCAGGCTCTTGCAGTATCAACAAAATATGTCTATGGTGTTAACTGTATGAAGTAACAAGTAAGTTCTCGAATTTTTCATTAATTGAATTACTTTAAATTTACCATGCGAAGAAGTAGATATTAAGCTCTTTGATAGATTAGTATTGAAAAGGTTAATCAACGAAGATAGGGAGGAAGGCAACATTTGTTGGGCTGTGCTTACGGTATCAATTGGCCTTAATCCGGCTCTGAGAGTAGCATTCGTTCTGTTGGCGTCGATTTCTGTTTTGATTTTATCCTTTAGCGCCTGAATTGTCCGAGGTCTGTGAGTGTAACGTTGATTTTAAAAGAAAAAAAAATGTCGTTGACGTATGGTTAATTCAATTTCATTTTATACTAAAGTTTGCTTCCATTGTGAACCGCTTCGGAGTCATGAGTCTTGGACCACCCTCTGTGAAACCTTTAAGCACAAACACATGCACAAGGCTTATTGGGAGTTGTTCCCTCTTGAATACATAATTCATCTGAGCTTGTTACAATCGGGGAACTAATTGAATTAAAAGTACAAGACCGATCAGTAAAGAGGACATAGGTTTCATTCTTCAAGTACATGAAAGCTGCGTTGCGCTTATAATTTTTAGATGTGTCTACACGTCTCTATTTGACGCTTTTTGGTCGGTTGGTCGGTCAATTCAAGTTACATTAAATGACAAATATAGAAAGGAAGAGAATATAATCGAGAGTTGATGTATCGAGCGTTTGTTCCTTACAGCATTTCCAATTATTCATTGTTATTAGTAGCTAAAAGTGTATTTTAAATAGCTAAAAATTACTAAAAAGCCGATCTTATATTTTGTATTATATTTCCAGCTAACTTTATTGCTAAAAATGTTATATGTACTCATTGATGCCCACTCAATCAAAAGAAAAAATAACTATACACTAGAACTCTAGAAAAAATTATTGATTTTAAAAAATTGTACACTTATACCAATTTTAAACTAATTGTTTTTTTTAATAAACAGATTTTCGAGGGAACCATTCTCACTTTCATTTTGCTCCTCCCCCTGATACTACCATCACAATTAGTACTGCTACGACTTTTTTTGGAATCCTTTTGTAATCGGAAATCGCAGATATGGACGTGAGAATGGTGGACACATCGTTTAACTTATGTCTCTTCTTCTTATACATTTTTCAGCATTGCATGAGAGTCATGACCCAGTGGTAGATTGCGTACCTCTAGTTTCGTAGGTCGTGGGTTCAATCTATGGCCGTGTTAAACCAATCACTGAAGAGAATATAAAATCATTTATTCAATCGTATGAAAATATGGGCAACATTACTGGAGTTTTTTTTCCACCGTAACAACTAGAACAAGAACAATTTTCACCTGACTAAAGGGGAGTAAACTATACACTGATCGTCTATCCCATTTCGTTAAACCAATCCGATATATGAAATTAGTTAGTTTCCCTACAACGATTCAAACTCACGACCAAGTGAACGGTACATGTCTCGATAACTGATTGAGCAAAACTAACAAGGCTTTCATATCTACAAATTCATTTATTATGTATACTGTACAAAAGTTGCTGTAATCATCATCGGTCAGAATAGAAGCAGCAGTGGAGTTTGACCCTGCAGCAAGTAGGCTTGTTTCTCATAATCTCTCTCTTCAACATCTGAGTAATTATCAAATAAACAAATGGCAATGGGCAGACCATGTTGCCAAGGATATTATACAACCTGTGGACAACACAACTCACAGCGCGGATCCTCAGAGATTATACACGAAATTGTGACCGACAAAAAATAAGATGGTTTGAAGATTTAGACAAAATCAAAATATATTAGTACCGCGATGTCCACGACCGAGAGATATAGCAAATCTTGAAATGATGATGAATCACAATATGTCCGTATAGAAAGGTTTAATGAAATAAGACAGTTATCATTGAAACCGGCTCACAATGTGGATCTCCAGTGATCATATGTGAAATTGTGGCAACCAAAAATAAGCTGGCTTGACGATTGAGACAATTTCTGAAAATATTAGCACTGTAACGTCCACGATCGAGAAAAATTAGAGTGAAATTAAAGATTTGTTTTGGCCTCTTCCCAATGGACACGAACACATGGAGAGATACGAAAATGCAGAGAGACACGAGGAATTATACGTTGGTTATTCCTTCTCCAACTAACTTCCACCAAAAAATTATACACTTCTCCTATCGTTTGATGCTGCTGTGAGGGCCTTTTTTGTAGAACTCCCCAGGTTGGAACTGCGGACAAGACGACACCTCATCGATCAATGAGTCGTCATCCTGGGAGCGCCTATCTTTCAAATAACTTCATAGAGGGGTCAGGAGAAGTGAGGGGACGGGGAATCATTTTGTAGTCTCAAGAGCGTGCTTCCATTTGTGCGACATGGGATTTGTGCGCTGGTTCATTGTCTTGCAAAGATCCGGACATGAGGTCCATGGCTTCTTGTGATTTCAACAGCAATGAAGTATGATGTTCCGGTTATTGTAATACCTGCTATAAATCCATAAGATCTACACCATTTTGGTCCCAGAAGACAGTGAGCATCACCTTGCCAAGAGCAGAGAGTTGGACACGTGCCTTTCCGGAAGCTGGGGAATAATCTTGCTTGCATTGTTTACACTGTGATCTAATCTCTTGGGTTAAGGTGATGAACCAACGTTTCATCCTGTATAATAAATGACTAAATGTTCACGGGAGCGATTGACTCTAGTGAGCTAATGAGAAACCCACGGTGCCGACACTTACTGAGCATGCAGGTGTTCATGGGTGATTTATCTCCCATTCCCCACACTAATCTTTACCAGCGTTGCCAATTTAGCGCTTTCTGCGCAAAATTTAGCGTATTTCTTGTTTTGATGGTGCAAAAAAACCCTACATTAGTGGAGGCATGCATAAACATTTAGGCCATTTGGGACCATTTTAAATCTTTTGGGGGGGGGTGTTTAGGGCCCATTTTTTTGGCGTTTAGGGCTATCTTTTAATACTTTTCATATATAGCCCTGTTTGCTACTCGTTGACAGTCAAACTATAGCGAAAATATTTTTTTAAGTTTGCAAACACTGATCTTGGCCCTGTTCGATAGTTCTCGAATGGTTATGTGCCGACCTCTTAAGACGGCAGTATCTGCTTGTTGGATGGTGTCACCATCAATAGCTGGTAAGGATGACTGTGAATAGGGGCTGTTTCCACTGGAGTACAACAATATTTGAAATGCCGATAACAGTACTTGGCAAAATAGAATGGAGCGTCTGGTCCATACACTGCTGTCGTCTCTAAAATTGTTTTTGGTGTGTGGCCTTTCAAAAAGAGAAACTTGATTACAGCTCTGTATTCGACTGGCTAGACGGTCATACCTTAAATGCACGTTCACACTTGAAACACAGGAACATTCATTAGTACGATCTGCAAATTGAAGAGGATCTCATGTATGGATGTATCTACAATGTACAATTTAATCTTCCCGCTCTCAATGGAAGTGAATTGGGACAAATCTTTAATGAATTCCCATCGTACCTGTGTAATTGTCGTATGGAGATAGACTTTAGATATGGTACAGTCACAGCCAATAAGAAAACTTGAAGCAATAAATACCGCCCACTTGTGGGCGATTTAAGCTTTCAAGTGGGCAGTAGACCCATTACTGGAAAAATTACAGGCTTTCGTATAAGCATTAGGTTTTTTTGTCCTTTCATCTTTTTATTGAAGTAATTGTATTCGTCTCATTTCTGACGTTTATTCGTTGCAATAAAATATTTCATATTTAGAATGTGCTATTCTTTTCAGGTGCTTCCAAGCGCATCTCTATAATAGGGTTTATAGGTCGGTCACCCCATTCGTCCGGGTCATGTTCGGAATCGATGGCAGCAAGAATCTTTTGCGTCCTACATTTTCACCGTTCTTTATCTTGTAGAATGAAACTAAATCAGGCAGTTTCTACCCGTTGAGTGATGTTTTAGAAGGTTTAAGGGTTTCAATTTCAGGTTCAGTTACGATGAGGGATCGGACCCTGACTTCATGGACACTTGAAATTACATCATTCATAGAATAAAAAATTCTTTGACGATGTCATAAAAATTTGAAGAACAAAACATTCTGATCAGATATTAATTTTTTAGGAAGTTAATATTTTTGCCTGACCTCGTATCGATGCAATGGAAATTCTAATAGTACACACATCTTCTGATATAACGCGGTTCGCAATATCAAAGACCCAATTATTATATTGTTTCAGGTGTCCTCGATATAGCATTGTTTACCATATATACATATTGTACAGATCGAAAATATGAGTTATATTGATACAGGTATTCATTATTACGTGGTTCACGATGAATATATATAATGAATGTGAATCTTCTCAGCCTGTCACAGAAAAGTGATGTAAGTAAAAGACATTGCATTGCAGTAATGACAAGTGGAATGCGGACGCATTGTTGGTGTAATGTCCTTGTTATGTTATGGGTAACAGTGCGTTGTTGACAAACGAAACAGTGTCTTTTCATTTTATTATTGTATCAATACACATAATTACGTTGTATATTCACTTTTTGGAGTATGTGTACGAATTTTGGGAGTGTATACAGTTACCTGGAAATTTTAGTCATTTTTTTTCAAAAATGAATCTTGCCATTCAAAATGGCCATTAAATAGCTGATTGGGTTTTAAATATTACTAAGTGGCACAGTGATTTAATCATGACAAAAATTGCGAAAGTAAGCGATAAGGATAAGAAGGTTGGCGACCACTGATCTAGTTAGATAAAGAGTGATTTTCATATACACTGATAATCGTCTTCGGCTCTCCTTCGTACGAATACTTGTGTGTCGAGCTGCATGTCACGAGCCAGACATGTGTACACGGATGTTTATCAACAAAATATTTAGTGCAACATAAATACACATCATGAAACTCATCAACGATTGGTCCAATTTAGATGTTTTTAGTGGGGGGGGGGGTTCTACAGGATCTTGCTGTTTTTGCTTACATCTACTCGTCAAAAATTGCAACTTAGATTATTTTTAATAAAATAATACCATTTTTATTTCATTCGTAGCAATAAAATAAGTAATGTTTTCCATGAAATCATCAATATTTTGATTATGAAGTGTTGACTATTAAATTGACATTCAATTTATTGGTATGTAATATACTTCCTAGATTTTATACATATATATATACTCTTCCATAGCACTCTGGTGGATGAGGAATTTAAGAAACTAAATGAATATATCGCTTAAATTCAGCCTTACTGACCGTTCAGTTCCGTGGCCCAGCGGTAGGAAGCAAAGGTTTCAATTCTGCCTCGTGGTACTGGATGGGATAATGGATTGTCTATAGCCACACTGAAGAGTTGTAATACAACGAAACAGCTGTCTGTGGATGACACAATAATAATGATAATAATTTTTATATATATATATATATATGGAGAATGTAGATGTTTATAGATGTTTTTGACTCTATTTTATTCATTATCAAGAATACATATATCCGTAAAAATGACGGGATTATTTAAGCCTGGATCGGCACTGAGAAGCCTTAAGCTATTTTATTTGGTAATTAATCCTTTAATAATTCAAGCATCCTAATTCTAATTTATTTGAAGTCTCAGATCAATTAAAGTTGTTTTAATGTATGACCAAGAGTTTTCTATGACTTAATCACGATTGTAATGTCATAATAGGAAAGTAAATCCACCAATGAGATAAATGAGAAAACTAACAGAGGGGAAATGTGCTTGTGTTTAGAAATAAATCTGGAAATAAATTTGGCATCAGTGCTAGAGTACATGGTTTGCTATAACAACGTTTTATTTGCAACGTTTTGAAACTTTTTTCTGTATCAAGTGTTATGAGAAAACAAAGCTGTCTCCTAAACAGTCAACACAGGTTTCTTCAGTTTTTTAAGTTGGCCTGGTTGTCTGGCTGGCTAGGTATGTATGTATGTATGCACCAGTAGAGCTAGAGGACTGAAAGTTACAACATTTATTCCTTATTATGCTTGTTTTGTTTTGTTTTGTTTTTTTTGTTTTTTTAGATGTTTTTTTAGATTTTGATATACGAATATATGCAAAATTGATCCCTCAGTTTGTGTCCGCTGGAGTTTTGTTTTTTTTTATCTAGGCGTTTTTAGTGATCACTGCCCAACAGAGGGCAGGAGAAGTTACTTTGATTACTCCCCCCCCCTTTTGCTGTTTTTCCTGTTGATCACCCCTAACACGAGATGCTGCCAAAAGACGTAGATTGCGTGATGGTTTCTACTGTGTGACTTCCCATTTTCTGATTGATTGTGTCTAAAAAGTTTAGGAATTGTCAATCATTCCCTTGAAACTTGGCTTTCGTGATAAATTGTAACCAACTCATTTTCAATTGGACGACACACTAATCTGTACCTTTTTAATCTCATAAAGTAAGGAAAACAACTACGTATCTATATCACTGTCCTGGTCATCAAAACAAGGTTTTAAGGGAATAATTGACGTTTTCTATACCTTTTTTTACATAATCAATCAGAAAATAACACTTATTACTCAGGAAGAAAAAATTATGTTCCACGGTGTTATCTGCAGATTTCTCTATCCGTGGGGAGTCTTGGAAATAATCTACCGCGGATAACTTGGTCCTACGGTATATCTTTCAGTTCGTCTACGGAAGCATTTCCCAATAGGTATTTACCGATTCCCCAATTCTCTCAGTACTTAGTACGTGGCCAAAAGTATGTCAAATTAGTCTAAATGGATGAATGTTCGGTGGCAAAGTTCCAAACCAGACACAACTAATTCCATTGTATTTACAACGTTTTAGTTGTATCCAGTTATGAGGTCCTATATAATTCAATTTTTGAAATCTTTTCTAATAGAAGACGTCAACCAAAACTCTTGAAATGTGCTTCTACAATTGGTCTAGATGACTGGCTGGCTATATATGTATGTATGTATGAGAGTAAAATGACAATATCGAAAGACAAATGATTCTTTGTTTTGACGTTTTGCTCATACAGAGCTTTATCAATAAAATAAGATCTTGACAAATGTAAATATGAGTTCATGCTAAGTTGGTTGCTAGTTGAGTCTGTTTGTATGAAAATTCGGACTTTTTAGTGATCCAACAAGCGGTGAGAGATGTAACTTATTCATTGATCCCCCCTTAATCTATTTTTTTGATTGATCATCCCCAACACGGCAAGCGTTTTGGGATGATTTCTAATAATTCTTTTTCTAATTTTTTTATCAAATTTTATTTTATTCTATTCATTTTATTTATTTAACATTTAGCTAAAACAATGGTTCCAGACCAAGGATCAGCAAACCCCGGGTGGTCCACAAAATTATTACTGGGGGTCCGTGAGCTTGTTGAGTTGGCAGACCTTTCAGAAGTCCGTGGGATAATTCAATTAAATGAAGATCAGAGGATAAAACCATCAATTATGATATTACAATTGGAAAATAGACCTGTTCGATTAAATATGTTATGAAATACTTTTCTCTGAGCTTCTGCCTCAAGATTTAAACATTATGCTCTCTCTCTCTCTCTCTCTCTCTCTCTCTCTCTCTCTCTCTCTCTCTCTCTCTCTTGGTTTGGAATCATAGTTGTTCGTCTCCTAGACTGATTGCCAACCATGGCTTGAGAACCAAGTCTGCTCTACGATATACCCATAGCTGAGGAAGAAATTGTATTCAAAGGCATTTGTTTCAAGTGAACGCACACACACATATACACATAAATGTACACATATATATATATGTATCTTTATACGTGGAATGATATTTCCGAGAATGTATGACTTGATGTTTTGACAATTCAGAAAAAACAATTATTTTCATATATCTATTACTCGCTCCGCCGACTGGTAGCGTCTTCAGGTTTCAAATTATATTTTTCAAGCTTTTGATGTCCATTGCTGTTGAAAAAAATCATTTGAAACCGATCTGAAGACACTGTCATTCAACGAAATGCGTAATCGGAAATGAATACATGAAAATAATTACTTTTTCAAAATTGTCAAATCATTATATATATATATATATATATATATATATATATATATATATATATATATATATATATCTCAGGTGTAATATAAATAAGAAGTAATTTTTTCATTAGAAATTTTTTTTACTAATTGAAAAAATGGATTGTAGCATGCATTTAATTGATTTTAAAAATGAATTCATAAGTCCATGTTGTGGGCAACCCCTCCCTCGTATGAAATTCAATTTATCTTCAGGATTGTGGCGTACAAATAACGAGTGGGGGCTCTCATTGGTATCATTTCTTAGTTGGACTGGAATCCATCTTTGTTAGTCATTTTTTACCTCTGTCAACCAAGTTGAAGTGCGGTAAATATATTTAGTAGTGTCTGTTCGTCTGTTAGTTCGTTCGTCTGTCGGCTCGTCTCTCCACCTGATGTTCCCCCAAAATACTGAATGAATCCAGTTATCCACGAATTTTTTTTCTGATTGAGAAACATTCTTTTTTTTCAATTGCATTTAATTATACGCTTATGACGGTCTACACAATATCTCCAAAGGTCCTCAATGAATTCCAATGATATTGCGTGTAAGGATGGACAACAGGCTATGGAAGGACTGATGATATTTTTAGGTGGATCCATGCACAATTACACCTTCTGACGTCGAAGTTGACAGGGATACGTGCTCTCCGAGTGCTTTTTAGTTTCTTTCATAAATCATCTTACACAGTTTCAATTCATTTTCAAACAGAACGATGCTGACATGTAATTAAATTTCGGATCGCATTATATTAACTCTTGACTATCATAATAAGCCTCTTATCTCAGCTCAAAATGCAACATGCATATGAGAAATTATCTCTAATATGAAATATATATATATATATATATATATATATATATATATATTGGTAAGGAAATGTTCAAGACATCAAAATATTTTTTAATTACATCTAGTATGAAATATAGATATGTAGGGACAAAGATGTCCTAGAGCAAAAAGACATATCTAGGGGAGCCGATGACTGGGGCGCATTAAACCGGCACACAGTAGTCCAAGACACAAATGATTTTGTGTCGAGTGCCTTCTACCACAAAACAAGAATCATAAGTTCAACAATGCGTCCATCAGTGGATTTGATTCAGTTGTGTATCATACTTGTAAAATATAGCGATTTGAAATATTTTTGTATTATTCTCAATGAAACCTGTAAATGGCAATTTTCGTGTTTTCGGCCATTTTTGGCTTTTTTTCTATTATGACATCATTAGCAGCCGGTAAAATGATTTGAGGAGATTTACTTTTAATGCATCAGAGCTTTGATGACATCACGCTTTTTAATGACATCATACCTCTTCCTTCCTTCCTATTTTGGTTGTTTAAACCTGACCAGGACAGACAGGCCGACCGAACAGCGTCAAAGATGTGTGCACACATTTAAAAAGCTGTTCTTTTTTTTTTAAATTAAGCATTTCATAATCATGTACTTTTTTAAACTGCGAATCAAAAGTACACTGACCACAAAGGAGAGGCAAATCTTCAACATGTTAGAAATGTTAAGTTTTCTCTGTTCAGAAGTTCAGAACTTGAAAATGATTCAAAAATTGGTACGTTGTTATGACTACTGAGCCTAATCCGAGTGCATGACGAAATTACATTTTGATCCATTGGTTTATACACCACCTAACGGTACCACCGACACTTGCTTCATTCTTTGATCTGATTCCAGTGTTTTTAGGGGGTCAAGTACCACATTCTCTCTTGGTGGTAATAATATTTACTTGGCTCAATTGGGTGGTACTAATATTTACTTGGTTAAGTCAAGTTATTACTACATTCAAATAGATCTTGGATAGACGCCTGGTCAGACTCGCGCAGGCCCCATGGTGTTTAAGGAATTGTTGTAAAACCGTTTGTTTTTGTTTTTTTCTTTGCTAATCCTTATATTATACATATATTTTTACCCTTGTGGTACCAGAGGCAAGCAAGAGGTGGGGATGTAAGGGGTCAGTCGCCCCCCGGTGCATGTATAAAGGAGTGCGAAATTTCTCTTGGCTATAATGCCTGTTAATTATTAAATATGCCGCCCACGATAGAGCCAACTACTGCAGGCGGTATCTTTGCCCACGGGCACTGTCTTCGTCCCCGGGCGCTAAGAAGCCTCGCTGTGTCGCTATGTATAGATCTATACTTTGATATATTGTGTAGTGTAGATCTTTACTACAGCGAAGCTAAAGGTTAATGATCAAAAATGACTTTTAGAAAAATGGGAAAGCCATTTCGAAAGTCTTCTCCGAAACCAACCGAAAATCACCAATAAGCCAACAAACAGGATTAACGACCATGAATCAAACATCAAGAAAGGATATTTCATAATAGATGAACTGAATAGTTCTAAAGAAAATACGCTATAAAACTTGCAGATTAGACAACATCCCCACCGAAGACCGGAGATTTTAACGATGAATTGCTTTCAACAATTGTACAACCAAGAACCAATTGTCGATGGTCAGAAGGTTGCATTCTTCGATTCCAAAAGAAGAGAAATCTTGCCCTGGCAACAAACTACTGAGGAATAACTCTTGCAGCTACCGTAGCGCAAGTGCGCAACATGCTCCTGCTATTCAACATACGACCGAAACTTGATGGCATTCCCGGTCGGAACTGAAATGGATGTTGGGAAAATCGATCACCAACGGGACAAATATTTACAGTGAGATGAATAATTGAAGGAATTAAAGCGAAGAACTTTCAAACTGTTCTGTTTTTGTTTTTTGGTTGTTGTTGTTGTTGTTTTTACATTTTCCAAGGCCTTTGACTCGATTCGTCACGGCAGGCTCGAAGAGAGAGTGATAGCCAACGACTTCCCTCGAGAAACGCTGTGAGCAATTATGGTGCTCTACGTCTCACGGTCCGTTTGCTCAATGGAGACACTGAGTTTTTCGAAATGGTACCAGGTGTTCTCCAGGGAGTCACATTAGCTCCAATCCTCCTTGTCACCTGCCTGGACAATGCTCTCAGGGCATCTGCTGACCTCAACAAAGATATTGGTTTCATACTCGCAAAAGTAAGGAGCACACGATGCCCTTCCAACACCATCACTGACATAAACCTATGGAGATGATCTTGCTCAGCTTTCCAATGCTATCGACGAAGCCACCGAACTGCTTCACCGTGTTGAAGGTTCGGCCATTGAAATTAGCCTTTAAATCAATGTATCTGAGAAGACTTGTTGTTTTGTTGACTTGTCGATGATAATTATTTTTTGTCATAGATTTAATTTGCTGCAACCAATACAATGAAAATTAAGTTTACTTGAAAAGAATATAAAATCAATGAATTTGTCTATCTTGGCAGTAACATCCTGTCAACTAAAAACCTGGTGTGCATTTAATGTCTGGAACAAATTCTGAACAGAGAGTTCTCCAGAGCCACCGTTAAACCGGTCTTGCTTTACGGCTCCACAACTTGACCCATGACTAAGCAACAGGTAGCCGCTTTGAATAGAGCATATGAGAGAATGCTCCGGGCTGTTCTCATCATCAACTGCAAGAAAACGCCTCACAAAGAAACATTTATACGGACATCCCCCTCCAATTACAACCTGTGTAAGGGAGAGAAGACTCCGCCTTGCTGACCATTTTTGGCACATGACAGATGAACTTGTAATTGATATGTTGCTATGGCGCCCGTCACATGGAACTACCTCAGTTGGCAGACCTCAACACACGTACACTGATCAAATCGCTGATGACATTGTATGTACTCTAAAAGATATTCCTTCGATGATGGAGAACCGAACTAGACGGAGGGAACATGATCTGAGAAGATTTGTTGACAACATGATGATGATGATGATGATGATGATGATGATGATGATTTTTTTGTCTGTAACACCCCAAGTTAATTAAATGCTAAAAAGAAGTTCGTAGTATCCATGAAACTGAGGCGTAAGCCAGCATTTGAGCGATAGATCAAAATGAAAAAAAAAAAAGGTTTTGCAAGGAGGGCCTTCGAGAGGACATTTATGAAGTGGTGTAAAGTTGTATTCGCCCCTCGTCCTAACCCCCCATACACTGCACAAACACCTTCGTCATTTAGCCATACTGCTTTCATCTGCTGTAACCCTTTTAGCACGTCATTCTAGGTTCGCTCTCCAGTAAACGATAGAATCAACCAATCTTCTTATTGAAACATATCGTATTGACTTTTAAGTTTCGATACATAGCTCCACTGTCGGACCCCCTTTGACCTCCAGGCCTTAATACAATGCACCAAGTACACACCCTTTCAGAGGCCCTATCAGTACATATATCAGTAGGCTGATATAAAAAATTTCGTTCATTAACAACTGAAATTTTTTTGTCTTTTTTGCAGTTGGTGTACTATGGAAGTCCATAGGCGTATGATCTGAATTCGGACAAAACAATGCTCAAATGGGCCAGATCAGTGTAATTCGGGAAAATTAAGTCCCCCCCCCCTGCCCCGTTCAACAAAAGAGTTCCCATACGCCTGTGTGTAAGTCAATATATTTTTCAACAGCTTTCCAACTGCTATACATTTCTATAGTTGTAACAAACGCTTAGGATCAAAATCGTGTTTACACTATGCTAAGCTCCACCGTGCTTAAATGACCAACTCGTACAGACTAAATCAGTGTACTGAATACTAGCAATAATGTCTTTAAATCTGCATTTTTTTTTTTTACATACATTTCACGGATTTAAAAACAAAACTTGAATCATAGATTATAGTGTGCTGTCATACAATAAAATTTGAGAATAACCATCTTGATTTATCAATTTCATATATGACGTCATTTCTTACGGCATAGGTACACTAATAGAATTATTGATACACTTAAGAACTAAAATACTTACATGCATCAAGTCCCGTAGAAAAGCCAAGCTTCGTGCCAACTGATAATGATCAACACACGTACATTTCAACTATTACCCATGTAGACTCTAAGAAAATACATGCAAGCTAACAAAAGAATCGTTCATACTAAGTGATGGATATTCTTTCACACACTCATAAGTAGGACCGGTTCCAGGTATCGGCAACACGGCCAGTCGCCAAGCGCTAGGGCCTGCCTCTCGTGTGTCTGAGACACTATAACTTCACAGATACAAGTGGAATATATGAATAAACTAAACAGAATAAAAACAGTCAAAATAAGAAAATTCTCCAGTCTAAAGTCTGATTTTTTTTTCAGGAATATCCGACTGTTAGATACTCTTTGTTGAAGTGAAACTAAGAGGAAAATTCGGCTAAGAAAATTCTTATGGCAGACGACAAGCTCAAGTCAGGCATAGCTAGTTGGGTGAGATGGCCATACTTCGAAGGATGCCGCAGTTTGGTCTGTCCGTGTGTCAAGAACCCTTGTGCAGGCACTGCTCACAAGTCAAGAGGGAAAATACACAGACAGTACAAGATAAATGTGAACACACGCAAGCTTTTGTCACAAATAGGGAAAAAAAATTCACAATCAACTTCAAGATATTTATATTTTCCAGATCCTGAGTATTAAAAACTCCGCGATTACTATACGGTTCTTCAGTTGTAACACACGCTTGGGATCAAAATCATGTACATACGATACTAAACTTCAACGTGTTTAAATGACCAACTTATACAGATCAGGTCAGTGCACTGAACACTGGTAATAGTGACATTAAATGTTCATTGACTCGGTTTTTACATACATAACACAGATATATACTTGCATTATCGGAACATTTAAATTATAGAAAAAAATGTTTGAACTTTAAAGAAACTGGTCCGGCTAGTCATTTAATAGAGACCATCGCGTGACCAACATCTAGCAGTATGCCGAGTTGGGGGCGATCAATTGAACGATTTGAAAAAGGAATGACCAATGAATGAGTTACTTCTCTTGCCTTTTGTTGGGTCATTACAAAGAATTTTCATAAAACAAGCATGAACGCAGCCGGGCGCAAACTTGGTACCAATTTAGAATGAATTTATATTGCAAATTGAACACCCTCTAAAAGCCTATTCAAGAACGTTCTACTAGACATCATAACGAGTAAATGTTTAAATTTTCAGCCGTCTAGTTCTATTGATGCAATGACACATAATCAACCATCCAGCCAGACCAACTTGGACACTGAAGAAACCTGCGTTGACAGTTTTGGTGACAGTTTTTGTTGACAGTTTCTAATTAAGAGCAGTACACTACACACAGACAGAACAATTAGGATATATATATATATATATATATATATATATATATATATATATTGATATTTATATTTATATTTATATTTATATATATATATATTGATATTTATATTTATATATATATATATATATTGATATTTATATTTATATATATATATATATATTGATATTTATATTTATATATATATATATATATTGATATTTATATTTATACATATATATATATATTGATATTTATATTTATATATATATATATATATTGATATTTATATTTATATATATATATATATATATTGATATTTATATTTATATATATATATATATATTGATATTTATATTTATATATATATATATATATTGATATTTATATTTATATATATATATATATATTGATATTTATATTTATATATATATATATATTGATATTTATATTTATATATATATATATATATTGATATTTATATTTATATATATATATATATATATTGATATTTATATTTATATATATATATATATATTGATATTTATATTTATATATATATATATATTGATATTTATATTTATATATATATATATATATTGATATTTATATTTATATATATATATATATATTGATATTTATATTTATATATATATATTGATATTGATATATATATATATATATATATATATATATATATATATATATATATATATATATTGATATTTATATATATGTATGTATAAATAAGGTAAACTGATTTAATGATGCGTAAGTCTATAATCAATTGATATATATTTTTTCATCGATGTTCACAGTTTGAATTCACATTCACCTTTTTTTTTTAATGAAATATTCTTTCTTAATCTTCGAAAATGATTTATAGGAGTAAAGTAAAGTTAAAACATCCTGTATGTGTTTCCATAATGCGAAACAGGCAACATTTGGGGTATCGTTGTAATTAGGATACTAAAACTCAACGAAAACCATATTTTTTCTTTCATTATTGACACCTGTGAAGTTTAGAATCACGTACGGACACACACGCAAAAGTAGACATAGAGCCTCGTAGAGGAGGTGTCGTCAGTGCATTGTACCGCCCCCTCCCCCCATAAAATGGGGGCTTACTAAGAGTCTTTTACGTTGGACTGTCCATCGAAAATTCAAAGTTGATACAAAATGCCCAATGATATAATTAAAGTAGGTCCACTGGCGAGCGACCATAGTATGACACGTCAAAAGGGCTTTATAGCAAATGAAAATATGATGGCTAAAGGATGGGGCTGTTTGCGCAATGCGTGAGGATGTGGGGACACGAGCTTTGTACCAACCTATAAAATCCCGCTCGGGGGCCCTTGACAAAACTAAATAGTGTTTTGAGTCCAACTGAACACTGATACATAACTCATCATTGCTTTTTTGTCCCCAACGGGAAAAAAGGCAACCGGGGACTATCATTCGTTAGGGGCATAATTGTTGCGTACGAAGGCTCGTGGAGAGATTCTGTCCAGGGGGATCGTGAGTTGTGGCCGATCCGATTGTCTGTTTACATTTTATAAGTAAACATGGAGAGTTATTTATCTCGGGTGTTATTTACATTAAAAAAACATTAAAACATGGAGTAAACAGTAAACGTTTATTAAAACGACTAATCTCTCTCTCTCTCTCTCTCTCTCTCTCTCTCTCTCTCTCTCTCTGATCCGTTACCTGTATGCTTTAAAGATTTATCTTATGAAGAATGCTAACTTTAATTTAGCTTTGTATTCACATAACAAGTGAATATCACCAGTTGAGACAGTCACTGCTATACTTAAAAACACGAATCCAAATTAGCTGCATAACACGAACAGTTACAACACATATATAAATGCGATCTTAACGCAGTTTTTACAAAAAAAATAACACCTATCAGAATCAGAGAGAAGCATTAAAAGATCATTGTACAATACTAACTGAACGATTGGTATCTGCTAACAATAACATGCAAATAATACTATACTGCAGTCAAGGCACATAGACATGCACGTACACGCACACACACATACACATATACGCACGCACGCACACACATTAAAACAGTGATGGAAATTATTTTCTTCGGGAACTATGTATACGATTATGGCGAGGTCTCCATACGTGGCCGTTGAACATACAAAAAAAAATGGACATCGAGTAGTAGGTATACGCCTTATCACCCCCTGCACACATACACACACGAAGACACACACACATATGGATGCACACGCACAAATACGCATTTCATCACAACACAAGGAGGCCCTCGCACACCCGCAGATTTAGCTCCTGCTAAGAAGACGAACATGGACACTTTCATGCATATCAGTCCTCCCTTTTCCTCCCAATCTACAATAACCCATAAAACAGCCAATCAGGAGAGATGTACATTTCACACACATTTACACACACATACATATGCACACGCACACACATACATACACGCATACACACTCACGCTGAGACCCAGACCTACAAAGACACATGCACGCACATGCATAGCACGTACGCAGATACACACATGCAAGATATGCACACGCTCATACACGCAGAAGACACATGCATACACATATACATACACACAACCACTGAATTAAAAACAACCTGTTTGGGAAGAAATGTTTTTTTTCCCCATTTTTTTCGTCTCTCACTTCAACCCGGGCTTTCGTTTGCAGAGCAATATACCCGGCTCATCTACGATCTACCCACTCACCTCTCTTTCTCTTTCTCTTTCTTCCTCTTTCTCTCATTCGTACCGAACAGAATCTTGCTCTAGTTTTTTCTCTCTTTTTCTCTTTCTTTCTCTTTCCCTTCCTCTTTCTCACAACATTGTGTCTTTCTCTCAACCCTCTTCTCTCTCTGTCCTTCTCTGTCTCTGTCTCTCTTTGTCTTTTTTCTCTCTCTCTTTGTCTTTCTCTTGCGAGCATTCTCTTCATTCCCCCTCTTTATCTGTCTCTAAGCTGTCCAGTCTTTTTCTCTTCTTCTCTTTTCGAGTATCTCTCTCTCTCTCTCTCTCTCTCTATATATATATATATATATATATATATATATATATATATATATATATATATATACACTCTCTGTCTTTCACTCTCCCTCTCCCCTTCTTTCTCATACACGTTGCCAATCCCTCTATCTTGTTTGATCTCTTGTCCACTCTCTCTTTACTTAGTTCCCTCTTTCTTCTTTTCTCTCTTACTCAAAGATACCCTGTTTACACTTCCGAAAAAGATTTTTTTTTCGCACTCTCTCATTTTAACGTTTTTGTTTGTAAGTCTCCTTTGATTTTTTTCTTTCTATTTTTTTCTTTCTATTTTTTCTCTTCTTCTTTTTTTGTTTATCATAATTTTCGTTTCAGTTAAAACTGAGCAAATATACGTGAAAATTATGAAACAAATTGTTTCCAATGGTATTATTTACATTGTAAATTAAACAATAACCATCGGGTGTCACAAGAACGGACACAAAATCCGGCCACAGTTTTACATTATACGTACGTGGTAAATCGATCACCCACTTTAAAGCCAATTCGTTCGCTTCCCCTATGGAAGTTACTTTTTCTCAAAAAACGAAAGGTTTCCAGATGAAACGGAGGTCAGAATCAGTCATAGCAGGTCATACTTCACAGAAAAAAATATTTCTTTGTGATTTTTACGTATTTTTGTTCAAACGAATCTTAACTCTTTTCTCTACCTCATTCATTCTTCTTATACTCTTTCTCTCTTGCTTTCTCTTTCTTTATTCCTCTCCTTCTCTTTCTCTCTTTAGGTTTGGCCATCGCTCTCTTTTTCTCTCTGCTGAATGTATTCACTCGTTTCTCCTTTTCTTCTTTTTTCTCTTCCCCTTTTGTTTACTGCTTACTCTTTAAAATGTCCTTTTTCTTCCTCTTTTTGTCTCTCTCTCTGTTCTTCTTTCTATCCTTCTTCTTGCGTCACAATTATTTTTTCCTACTTTCCGGTTACTTGACTTGTTTAATACCAGTTTATTTCTCTTTCTTATTTTCTTTCTTCTTACATTCACAATTCCGTTTTCATTTCCTTTTTTTTTCTTTGCTTGCTGTGATCTATCTATCTATCTATCTATCTATCTATCTATCTATCTATCTATCTATCTATCTGTTTGTCTCGGTCTGTTCATCTCTCTCTCTCTCTCTCTCTCTCTCTCTATTTCCCTCTCTCTCTCTCTCTATTTCCCTCTCTCTCTCTCTCTTTATATATATATATATATATATATATATATATATGTGTGTGTGTGTGTGTCTCCCCCCCTCTCTCTCTCTCTCTGTTCATGTCCATTTTTCTATCTATCTTTACCTATGTTTGTATCCATCTATTTGGTGTTTCCATTTCTATCAATCTATATGTTTGTCTGTCTGTCTGAACGTAAGTCTTTTTGTCTCAGTCTGTCCATATCTATCTATCTATCTATCTATCTATCTATCTATCTGTCAGTCTCTCTCTCTCTCTCTCTCTCTATATATATATATATATAATTATATATCCATGTTTATACATATATACCTATCTATCTATAACTATCTAGCTATGACATAGATGAATTGGAAGGAAGAACTGATATTCTCTGTCCCTTTCTTTCTCTAAGTATCTATCCGTCTCTATCTATCTATCTATCTATCTATCTATCTATCTATCTATCTATCTATCTATCTATCTATCTATCGATCTATCTATCTATCTATTCTGACAACTGCATTAGTTTTCATTTGTTACGCTTTCTTTTTTTCCCTTAGTTTTCAAACCTTTCTTTCTTTCATCCTTTTATTCTTTTTTATTCCCAACGCTTTCCTTGAGTTGTTTTTTTCTTGCAAGTTCTCTTTCCTTTTTTCTCCTTCTTCTATCCTTCCTTCATTCTCTCTCGATCATTTTATCCAGCATTAACTAAAAAACCTATCAGCTCAATTTCACACTTGTATCCTCTCTTTTTCTGTTTGCTCCTACCAATTAACAATAACGTTTCTTGGAGAAAAAAAAAACGAATTAAAATTGTTACTCTAATTTTCAGTTTTTCCTTGGTTTAGTATTGCCAACTTGAATTTTTCCGGCTAAAACTGATTTTTTTAAATGGCTAAAATCGGCTACATTTGTTCCACTTTCGGCTAATCCTATGACTTTCCTTTGAAGTTAGATTAGCTTCGAATTATTCTGACCTTTGTTCCTTCGTGACATTTTTCGTATTTTAGAAAAAGTAACTTCAATGGAGAGCTCTAAAGTGGGTGACCGATTTACCATGGACCTGTCATGTAAAATTGAACACTACTTCTCGTCCGTCTTTGCAACACCCGATGTTCTATAATAAATGCTAAACTTGACTGATACTTTCATATCTTTTCGGCAAGAATTATTTTAGAAAAATAGCTAAAATCTGCTAGAAAAAAATCCACTTTTGGTTAACTTTATTTCTAAAAATATTAAGCACTTACGTTTTAAGTTATCAATAAAGTAAAATAAAATCAGCTGATTATTTCTTTTTAAAATGGCTAGATGTTCTGTTATCGCAGATTTATATCGGCTACAGAGGGGGAAAAGTCGGCTTGATCTAGCCGAAAAGTGGCTGATTTGACATCTTTGGAAGGTTAAGTTAACATTAACAAATTTAAAACCTTCCGCACAGTCCCTCTCTCCTTCTTAATCTCGCGTAAACATGAAAATATTAACAGTTCAGTTGGTATTTACAATGAGTTCATGTAGCTATTCCCGTAAACAGAGGTGGAAAGGGGGGCGGCGTATACCTACTTTTCAATTTCTATTTATTTTAATAGAGACATAACAGTATACCTAGTTCCCAAAACCAAGCCTCACCTTATGCATAGTAACCTAAACATATTCCAATTACTGCCCGTAAAAAATGCATTTCACATGCAGTCTGGGTATACCCAGCGGAAAGGCATATATACTGCATATATCTTTCCGCAGGAGATACCCAATGATGCTGAATTCGTGGTCCTGGTCCCGTGAAAAAAAAAGTAACAAAAAATGTCTGGCTGGTCACTCAACAGAAACTGTCACATGACCAACATATTTTGGCAGCATGCCGTGTTGGGGTGATCAATCAAAAAAATTGAACAAGGGGTGACCAGTAAAAAAAAGTTATTTTTGTCGTCCTTTGTTGCATCACTATATAAAAGTTTGATCTTCAAAAAAAGCAAGCGGGCACAAACTAGTGATCAATTTTGCATTAACTTACATCGCAAGTTGAATCTCACATACTGAAAACTTATTTTAGAGGATATTTTGAGAGAGAGAAGAAACAAAAATGTTTGGATTGTCAATCCTCTTTAAGCCCATTGCGTGATACATACAGACACGGGAAACTAACCAGACCAGCTTGAAAACTGAAGAAACCTGTTTTCTGCAGTTTTAATGCAAGTTTTGGATGATGGTTTCTGATACATCAATTTGAGACATGCATGACATGTACTATGTATTGACTTGATGATAGTTTAATTATTGTTTGTGAACAGGAAACACTTTCTGTTGAGGATATTTTAAGCGGTGTTTGCAAAATGGTAAGTGCACTAAATGTAATGTCCATTCAGAAGTAGGTAGGAAGATTATGTAGGGCCAATCTTCCGAAAAGATAAGCCTCTCTGTTTCTATTTCTGTTGTCAAATGAAAATCTAGCACTTCAATAGACCACAAGCTGATCGGATATGGACATAGATAGATAGATAGATAGACAAACAAGGATAGATAGATTTCGCGTGTCCAAATGTCTAAGCGCATGCGTGGGTAATGTATTCTGACCATTTTAGTCAAAATTTAATTTTTGGTTCATAATGGGGGTGCAGTTTAATTTCAATTATTCTATATTATGTCTATTCTTCAAATTATCATTTTTTTGTGTGTGTTCCTGACTACTTAGGCCAGACGATGTAACCCAAACTGCAGCAAAAATGAATGAACAAGCTCCTTTGCTCGTACTCAGCTTCTAGAGGAGGTACAATGTTTTGGTTTTTGAAATTTACTGAATTTATTAGTAAAATCAAGACAAGAAACAAGCCTGTAAGTCAGACCATACATGTGCGGGTTCTCTCCCTTTTACATTTGGACATATTTAGAGGGAACGGGAAGAAACGAGAAGCGGTGGGAGTTTTTTTCCGTTTGCCAGCCAGTCAGTCTGGCAGTGGCGGTCATAGCTACTAGGGATGTTCGTGCATCTAAAAACAATCAATCGTCATTCAACTTTTTTTTGTGTGTAAGTCCCATCTCCGTTTCTCCTTCTGATATCATCATCATCATCATCAACAGCAGCAGCATCATCGCAAAGTTTGTTGGTATTTCATTCGGAAGATACTTTGAAATAAATAATAGTGCCCTCACACCGGCCACGGCTCCAGGCCTCTCTGCAGAGGCACCACATATCACATTTACTAACTACTCACTCGATTCTACGATTTGTGAAACAGACCCAAAGGCAACAAGTACTCTCCGCTATTTGGCTCTTACTGGCGTCACTCACTTAACTCTGTGCTATTTTACTCCTAGCTGGTGGGGGTAGTTGGATCCATGCCTTACCCAAGGGCATCAAACTGTACTAGCCGGAGTTTGAACTCAAATTGTCGAGTCCATTGGCCGTTGTTATCCGGTCGACTACACGTACTTCTTCTTGATATTCTCCAAGTTTGGCAGTACAAGGAGATACAAGGCCAAAATCGGATGGAATAGACGTAGGGAGATTGTGCTGCACTGATCTCCTAAGTGGTGATGGTTTGCGAACCTTGAAAATCAACATTCGAAATCTAATCTTGGCTTTTACCTGGGTTCGAGCAACGACTGCTGGCATCAGTGGAAATTACTCTACACTTTCAGAGCATTGGTGCGATTAAAAGAGTCAGAGATGCCAAATCAGCAAGTTTCCGGCTAATTAGCCAGTAAAAATCTGTGATAGCCGACCGCCAAAATCTGGGCATTTTTTTTTTTTTAAATAATTAGCTGATTTGATTTTTGTTTTATCGTTAACTCAGAACATCTATACGTATTTGATATCTTGAGAAATAAAATTAATTAGCCGAAAGTGAAAAAACATTAGCTGATTTTAGCTATTTTTCATGCAGTTCTCGACGAAAAAAAGTCAAAGTAAGGGTCAAGTTTAGCAAATATTACATTGTAAATTGAACACCGGGTGCTGCAAAGGCTGACACAAAGTAAGGGTCCAGTTTTACATTATGCGTACGTTTTAGTTCGGTCATCCACCTCAGAGCCAATTCACTCTTTCACGCTTTCCCTATAACTAATAGGAGTTACTTTTTCTGAAAATACAGAAAATTCAAGGAAGAAACGAAGGTTAGGATCAGTCAAAGCTAAAGATAACTTCGTAGGGAAATATATTTTCATAATTTTTTTTACTTAACATCGATAGACCAAATTCTTACTGAAACTTTTGCTTTGAGAATATTTTCTAGTTTAGGAGTTAGATTCTGATTTTTTTTTTTTTTTTTTTTTTTTGCTAATCTCCTACAATCAGGTGTGTTGAGAAAGTAAATGTACAATCTTTATAATGTATTCTGGAGTCTTCGTACAGAGTTGTTTTATTTGATAATTGGGCTTTAAATGGGTTTAACATATTTAGCCATAAAGTTAGCCGAATGTGGAAAAGATTTAGCCGATTTTAGCCAACCTCCGAAACAGTTTTAGTCAAAAAATCAACTGTGAAAAACGGATATGTGAAGTTTCTGCTTTCGTCTTCGTTGCCAAACCAACACAACACAGTGGTTTTGAAACTTTGAAAACTCAAGGACTCTTTCTATAAAGGGAATAGTCTGGTGGACTCTTATTTTTAGCATTTAGTTTTTAGACTGTAATCAATGAACGACAATAATAAACAATTTTTGACCTTTAAAATGGATTACATTCATTAGAGTTGAGAGTACAGGTCTGTATACAATACAATAGACTGTTTTTTATAGCTGTACCGTGGATGCTGTTGTTTCTCTTCAACAAGATTCGCGATGTCAATTTTAGAGGGAACGCTACTTTGACATCCGAGGAACATCACTTCTCAGACTCTCAGGGGTCTACGGGCCCCAGTTTCCAAACCACAGTTTGTCCGTTTTTCTAATGCATTGTTTTAGTTTTAATGAATACTAGACAAACAACCCCATGATCGATTGGGTCACTAATTGTTGTGAGCGCGAACGCAGACCCCTCAAAATTATTTTCAATTAGCAATTTTTTTTTTTTTTTTGCATTCTTCAAGTTAACGCATTTTAGGGGTACTTTAATTCAATCAACAAACCCTTCTGGTTACTTAGAGATTACAGTCAGATAAACAGGACTTTTATAGATTAAAAAGAATAATATTCTCAGTGAGGTACAGGAGGGGGTTAACAGTGATCTTGGCCCCCGGGGCCAATAGGATTATTGGCCCCTCAACCCAATCCACCCTAACACCCATTCCATACAGATATGTGCAATCATAATCAGACATTTGTTCCTAGGGCTCCAAGTCTCAAAATATAAACTATACATTCATTTGAGGCCATTTCCAAAATGCGACCTTTCGTACTTGGGCCTCTTGGTGCTTAGGGCCTTCGGGCACTGTACGATTGTCCGACCGCCCAGTCTGCCCTGCCGCTGGTGATGTAGCTCGCTAGAGATTTGGAGGCACACAGGGGGGGGGGGCTTTGCTCCGTGAGGCCTCCCTCCACCATTTAGTGAGATTTGGTGTAAAAGCAAAGTTTGTAACAAATAGACATGCTATATCACTTAATCGGTGAAAAACAACTCCACAGACTGAATTATGTAATTCGTGTATGTACGAATATATCCGTGTTATTGTATTATGTCAGTAGAAATACATTAGATGAACTATTACTAATAAAGCTTTGGGGAAGATTGGGGTTCCATTTACATTGCTCTGGGGCCCCAGATGCCCAAGCGGGGGAGGGTGAAAGTTTTTGGGTGGAGCCGAGCTGTGTATCGAAACTTCCCCAACCAAGTCGATAGGATATGTTTATTAAAATATAGGTTGGTCTCTTACCGGCGTGCGATTAGTACGACATAGCGTGCTACAGAATATAAGAACAGGATGGCTAAAGGGCGTGGGTGTTTGGGTGGGGTGAAAACAGCTTTGCACCGCCTTCTAAAATTCCTCACGGAGGCTCTGCATTGAGGATCCGGGTACGATTTCGAATAGTCCCCGCCCCGCTAAGCCTCTGTCCAGTACCCCCCCACACACACACACACACACACTGTCTTCTCTGTTGTTGTCCATATAACGGATTGTGACCAAGGTGGCTAAATCAGCCGATTCGGCCAGATCTAGCTGATTATTTTCTTCTTCAGCCGATAAAAATCTGCAGTAGTTGTTGGCCGAAAAATACGTTCATTTTTTTTTTTAATAACTAGCTGATTTAATTTTGTTTCATAATTGACTCTGATATATATTTGATATTTTTTAAAACCATAAAGCAAGCTCAAAGTGGGAAATATCAGTCAAAACAAATTCAACTTTGTAGAAAAACATTTTCATTTAATTTTCATCGTTATCATGCTAAACCGAATTTTTAAACGAAACTTTTGCTTTGAGAAATTTTTTGGAGTCAGATACTAAACACTTTTTAGCAAATCCCGTTACAAATCTAGTTAGTTTAATGAAAAAATAAATTATAATTTCATTTGATAATTAGGATTTTAATTAGTATATAACATTTTTAGCCATCAAGTTAACCTGAAGTGCTGATTATTTGTCCGATTTTAGCCAATTTCTAAAGCAGTTTTAGCCGGAAAAATCAAATTTGAGTTGGCAACACTGCCTGTGACTGTTGTCAGATGACGCACATTTCAAATTTCAAGTGTGATTGTGGATGGAGCTGCAGAAAGGAACAAGTGTGCACGATTACCAACTCCACCCCATACACTAATTTACTAACTTTTTTTTCACCCTCTCCCCTCTTGCAATGGCAACTTGTGCAACAGACAGTCAATACTTTTTTTTTTTTTTAATTTTATTTTGTGAGAGAAATATTTATGAACCCCGAACTGAAACCAAAAATAAAATGGTAGTTTATATGGAGTGCATTTCTTCAAATTTACAAGTAGATAAGATTTTGTTTGTTTGTTTGTTTGTTTGTTTGTGTCTAGTTTTTTCTTTGTTTATTTAAGGTTTTTGTTTTTGTTCTTTGGGGGGGGGGGTTTGTTGCTTTCTGCTCTCACTTCGGTACTACACACGCGCGCATACACTTGAACATACACACACACATACTCGTATGCACACTCTCACACACAGAGAGGGACACAGAGAGGAATTTTAGGGCGGTGCAAAGCTCTTTTAGCCCCCACATCCGCACGTACTGTGAAAACACCCTTGTCCTTTAGTCATCGTGTTTTTATCTGCTATTACCCATTCACTTTCAGCATGCCATCCTAGCCTAGTAAAACTAAAAAAAAAAGAAAAAAAAAACGATATACAGAGTGAACCTACTTTATTGATGGACAGATCATATCGACCGTCTGGAAAAGTTCGAGTTTCAATTCACTGAACAGCTCTATCCTAGAGACTCACTCTGAACACACATACACACATAAATAAACAGCACACACGCACGCACACACATGTGCAGCGTTGCCAAATTAGCACTTCTTGCACTAGGTTCAGCGCGTTTTGTGTTTGGACAGTGCGAAAAAAATGCCAGGTTAGCATCGGCCTGCGGAAAGATTTTTGCCATTTTTGAGTGTATTTGACCATTCTTAGTACCTTTTTGGTACGTTATGAAAATTTTTGGCTTTTCTTGGCTATTTATTCTTAATTTAGCGCTTTTCGGAAGTCAAACTAGCGTGAAAATATTTTTTAAGTTGGCAACATTGCACCCGCGTATATATATATTGGCTGTGTCTGCCTTAGTGTAGTGGTTAGCGTATGAGTCACAGAGGGCACTGATAGCGAGTTCGTTTCGTTATTTATTGTGGCTCTGAGGCTTATTTTTTTTCTCCAAATTTGGCTTAGTTAAAAAAAAAAAAGAAAGTTACGCGTATATATCAGATGGAAAGAGAGACAGACGGACCGAAAGTGTGTGTCTGTGTGTGCGTGCACATGTACGTTTTCGTGAGAAAGTGTGTGTGCACTTGTTTGTCAGAAGGTTCCGCTCTTCTCTCTCTCTCTCTCTCTCTCTCTCTCTCTCTCTCTCTCTCTCTCTCTCTCCTTCCTCCCCATCACTCTCTCATTCTCTCTCCGTTACCATTTTGAACGATAACACAGCTGTTATTTTAATAAGGTTTACAATAGACATAAAAAATCATTAACTTTTTTTTTTGTCCGTTAATTTTATCGAAATTAACTTCTAGCCTGTGTTTTGAAACCCTGGAAAAACGAAGTCATCGTGAAATTGAAGAAGATGGAGATTATTAGTTCAGAACTTCTTACAAATTCCTTAAAGCAGTGGTTCCCAACCACCGGGCCGCAAAAACCTGTACTAGTGGGTCGCAGGGAAATGGAATTTTAAAATAATATAAAATTAATGACAAATGCATTTTCTTAATCCTTTGATCGTGATATTAAATGTATTTTGTGAATTGCTTTCGATACGAAATTATGTGTATTAACCACTGGTAAGTGACTTGGATATTTCAGTCGCACTAGATTAATTCTTACAACCAGCTCCTGTCGGCCGGCTCGCATGAATATCGTCAATATTAAACCGCTTATCAATGCAAAAAAAATGGTTAATGAATCTAGCCTTATTGAACAAACAGTAAAATTTTATTTTGTTGAAATTTAGTTATTATTTATTTGAAATCAGTTGGAATCTGTCAACCAAAACTTTCTCCAAAACAGTCAGAATAAGTTTCATTAGTTTTCGAGCTGGTCCGGGTGGCTGACTGTGACTATGTAATGTAGCTGTATATGAATGAATCAAGTATACAGGCTGCATCAATTGAGCTAGAAGGCTGAAATTTTCAAAATGTACTTCACATGTCTAAAGAAAAACGTCTTTTTGCATATTCGAACCCCCCCCCCCCCAATATGTTTTCAGTAAGGGGCGGGTTCAATTTCATAATGTAAGATTAACAAAAGTTGAGTGAAGTAACTTATTCATTGATCACCCTTTATTCCATTCTTTAATTGATCATCCCCAATACAGCATGCTGCCAAAAGACGTTGGTCAAGTGATGGTTTCTATGGGGCGACTCACCTGATCTGGGTTTTTTTTTTCTCTTCTCATTGAAGTTGGGAGAGTAAGCATATGTACTTGAATCTTGTTTAAATCCAACACCCGATCAAGAAAAAAAAAACTTTGAGATTTGCCTTGTATGGTTGATGCTACCTTTCCCCATGAGAATTGCGTTTAACCCCCAGAAAACAGCTCAATGCTTTGAATATTTAACTGGAGCCGGTTTTAAACTATATTTCCGAAGAGTATTTCCGTGAACCTGGAAGCCAACAGGGATTATGTTGGGTCAAAATATACCGTTCATAATTTCTAGGTTCTTAAATGCGAGAACAATTCTTTGAAAAAATGAGTCACTTCATCAATTTATTATTTTAACCCATTCTTACATTTTAAGAATTTTGAAATAATGAACGTTAGTTTTTAGTCAGACTCCGACAATCCATTTTCTGCGCGCGCGCACACACACACACATGCACGCGCGCACACACACACACATAACTTACATTGCAATTCCCAGAAACTGACCATGAGTTCCAAATATTCATTATTTTGTTCAGTGCTATCAATTTAGACGTTTCTCATTAATCTTTGAAAAAGTTATATTTTATCTAGTTTAAAGTAATGATATAAGTAATAATTCTAACAAAATAAGTAAAACTTTTTTTTTTTAATAAGTAAAATCTCAGGGTTGACGATTTAAGTCACATTTGATTCATTTAATGGATTTCCTGATTTCACGTTTTTGACTTTATTGTAGAAGTAAACATTGAAATAAATCTGGCAACACTGATTTCGTTTTTTTTCTGGTTGGAACACATGAGAGAGAAAAACTTTGGTCTGTTGCGTCTTCCGCAGACAAATATTCCATCGTACCATGTGCTTTGGCACAAAAAGAATCTATGGAATGTTGTTGACAACAAGCAAGGGGAAAAGGGAAGTTAAAGATCTGGAACATTTTTTTCTTGCGGGGGCGAGGTGATCCGCCGGTGTTCCTTGCTAGCAACAATTCAATAGTTGATTTGTCAATTGGGAACAATCTTAAAAATTGCCTCTTTGAGCATTTAATTCTTTCTCGAGGTTCGTGAAAATATATAGTATAAAGGAGTATACGACTATGTTACGCCGAATCAGCGAAATCGCCAATTTCGCGAAATTGCGTAATTGGCGAAATTTTAACATTTCTTTTTTTTCACCAAGAACAAATGCGTCGTATTAATTTGATCAAAAGTCTATTCACCAAAACAAGGATATATAGCAACTATTTTCTTCACAATCAAAAGTTTGTGAAATCTTTTTTTTTTTTTTTTTCGAAAATACATGTATAGTTAGTATTAACTTTTTTAACGAAAAATATATTAATACGTAAATTTCATTAAATCAAAGGATATAAAACACGTATTTTTACGGTCAGAAGTTTGTGTAATCAAAGTGAAATCGAGCTTTTTACAAAAAGTTATTGAATTTCGCCGATTAAGATAAATGTCACTGAATCGGCGTAACAATTATGTAGTTAGGATTCACTTCAGCTGTGAATATTCGAGAGAAAAAAATAGAAAAGATAATTTTATTTTCATTTATTTATTTATTTCATACAACTCATAAGACCATTGCTTCCCCTTGAAATTTGATATAGATATAGGGTTTTAGAGGGTACTTTTTTTTCGTTTTCAATATAACTATGTGAGAATATTAATTACGGTGATATTAAAGCTGCACCGGCCCTAAGGGTGCACTTGGCCCTACATGGGTCTACTATTCGTGTCATCATTATTGAAATATTTTGAAGAAGATGCCAGGGTCAAGATGCAAATAATACCAAATTTCTAAAAATATTAAAAAAAAGATCTTTCAAAACCCTGGCCGATTTTTTACAAAAAAAGTGAGGGGCAGTAATCGAATATTTCTTGATTTTTTTATTTTCAGATAACATTTCGGAAAAGATTCGGACATCCACCTAAAAACATTTTGATATCAAATAAGACAAGTAACCGCATACTTCGAAGACTTACTTCCGTACGACGGACAGAAAGCAGCTGCCCACATTATCATTAAAGTTCTTTTGTAAATCGAACCCTCGTCTAAATCCTTTTTTAAATATTTTTTCTCTCGAAACTGACAAATTTCCGGAGGAAACGAAGGTCTTATGGATAGAAAGCTCAAAAAATTATTTTATAAGAAAACTGTCAACCAAAACTGTCACCAAAGATATCAAGAAAGGTTTCTTTATTTTTTCATGTTGTTATGGCTGGCTGGGTATGTATCATGCGTATAGGCAATGCCAATAAATTTAGAAGACTGAAAATTTAAACTTTTACTCCTTATTATGTCAGGTTATTTTGTTTTTTTTTTCATTTCTAAATAGGTTTTACGGGGGGGGGGCAATCTACAATGTAAGTTTAGGTTAAAATTGTTCCCTTGGTTTGTGTCCAGCAGCATTCACACTCGTTGTTTTTTCTTTTTTTTTTTCTTTTTCTTTAATTCAGGCTTGTTTTTAGTGATCACCACCCAACAAATAACGAGAGAACTCGACTTATTAATTAATTAATTATTAATCGATCACCCCTCTTTCCAACACGGCATTCTGCCAAAAGACGTTGGTCACGTGATGGTTTCTATCAAGTGGCTAACCAGACCTGTTGTTGGAATATTCGACCGAAGTGAATCTTCACCGATTGCATTCATGGAAGGGGGAAAAAAATCTCAATATTGAAAAGATAATCCAGTGTTGTTGTAACCGAGCGAAATGTGAAGATTATGATCACGACGTTTCAATCAATAAATTTCTGCACTTCATCAGGAGTACAAATGTACTGATAAAAATTTCACCTTCACACCGACGCACTTGGATAGAAAGAATGAAATGAAAATAAATAGAGTCGCAACACATGCACGCAAGAATGAATGGTATTGTTCTTGTGTATTCTCTCCAGGGCTGGCCTTAGGTTCCGACAGCATGGACAGTCACCCAGGGTGCCAAGTGCTAGGGGGTGTCTGTCATGAGTCTGAGACAGTACCACTTCCCAATTACAAATGGAAAATCGGAAAATGAATAAAGTAAATAGAATAAGAGCAGTCAAAATAAGAAAAAATATGAAGTCGGATTTTTCAAGGCTGTCTGATAGTTGAATAAATTCTTTTGCAGTGAAAGTAAGAGAAACAATTTGTAAAGGGAATTCTCACGATCGACAACAAACCCAATCGGGCTTTGCTAGTTTAGGGAGAAGGTGCTGACAATTGGTGAGGCTTGTTAGGGAAATGAAAGTTGAGCAAGGTGCGGTCACACGTAAAAAAATACCATATTTTAAAAGGCGCCAAAGTTCAGCTTACCCGAGGCGCCAGCAACCCTAGAACCAACCCCCTGAATTATTCGTATTACGTTGCTGCCCAAATAATTGCAGTTTTTCACCATCAACTATAAAACAGTGTATCTCAGTTCAAAATAAGAGTTATTAATCGAAATAAGAACCTTCAGAATCTACACATTTTTGACAACTAGAAACAAGTCCATTTATTTCGGAAGTATAGGGTCCTTGGGTCCTGGAACCAATGAATTCTTCGACTGCATTCCGAGCCGCTGCCTGATTGTTGAAAAACTCTCCTTGCAAGAAGTGGTCGAAATGCTTGAACAAGTGGTTATCGGTCGAAGAAAGGTCTGATGAGTAAACTGGGCGAGGTGGAGTTTCGTAGCCTAGTTACTTCAATTTCAATAGGGTGATTCGCACAGCGTGATTGCTTTTTTTGTTTCTTCAGTTAGGTGCAAATGTCGAACAACCGTTGAATGGGCAACGTTTGGTTCCTTTGCAACCTCTCGAGTTGTTTTGTGTGGGTCCGTCTCAATAACGGCCCTCAATTAGATGTCACCGATTACACAAGAATGTCTTCATCCTCTGGGTTCTCGTCTTCGTTTCGAAATTTTTTTTTTTTCAGCGTTGAGCTGTACGTTTGTTAGTGAACTTCTGATCAAATACTTGGTTAATATTGCGAGCAGTTTCCGTTGTCTTACGCCCCATTTTTAAATCATGCAACAAAATTGCTCAAATTTGTTTTTTTTTACCAGCATTAATTCGACAGCTCGAATAAACCAGAAACGTTCTGCTTTGATCGATAGAACAAAATTCATGCGTAAAAATAGCAAATTACGCGAACATCATGAAATAATAGTTTATTCCAAAAATGAGTTTGAAATAGCGAAGTAAAACGCAATTATTTCTGCACCAACCTGATAAAACAGTAGAGATTTAAAATGATATTCTTAAAAGTGCTTCTTAGTGATAGCTTTAACAACATATACTCGTCTCCTAGATTTGCAATTTTAATATTTATCGAAACATGTCAATATAACGATATTGCACGCTGTGTTATGAGTGATCAATTAAAAAATTGGAAAAATGGGTGATCAATGAATAAGTTACTTCTCTCATCTTTTGTTAGGCCGTGATCACCAAAAAAAGAAAAAGGCTGAATTTTTTTAAAACGAGCACAAACGCAGAATTATGGTTCATTTTAGCATAAACTCACATCGCAAATTGACCGCCTCCCCGCTGAAAAAACTTCTTTAGGGGGGCGCGAAAACAAAAGAACACTATTTCTAATAAAAAGTAAATGTTGAAAATTTCAGTACTGCGGCTCCATTGCGCGTGATACATATATGCACAGCCAGCTAACTAGCTAGCCTGTCAACCAGCTGCACCAACCTAAATACTGAAAAAAACTACGTTTACAGTTTTGGCGACGGTTTTTGGTTGACGGTCTTTAATACGCACCTGGGAACAGAAGAGTGGCGGGAGACTCGGGGGGTCTTGGCTCCTGGACCACCCCGTCCAACATTCAGTGGGGGTTATTCCTGCGGAGCGCGGACACCTGAGGGTCCACAAATGTATTACTGGGGCTCCGTGAGTAGACCTTTCAAAAGACTTGGTTCCATGAGCTTTCTAAACGGAGTGATTTTATCTAGCTTGAGATTTGGGGGCTTAGTTGGTTGAATGAACCATTGAACTTTATATATACGGATACACAATCATGCGTGCATGTTTGTACGTGTATGTGCATCTGTGTCTGTTGCACTTATGTATTTACGTAGCTGTATTAGAGATCATAATGTAAGTCATGGTCATTTCACAAGAAATCCTCTCAATATTGATCTTCCATAGAACTAAATCAAGGAGTGGGTCTTTATAAGCAAAAACTATGAATTTTCAAAAATAATTGGTATAAACAATACTTCAGTACTTCAGGCGTTTGCTAAGGGGTGCAGACAGGACATTCAACCTGCCACCACCACTACCACCACTTCCTCTGGCTCACACCTTCTCACCTAGGGTGGGGATTGAAAGTTGGAACCTCATACTTAATAAAGAATAATGGTGCTATACTATTATTTCATGTAAACACAACTCAGTGTACCTATTCAAAAGATTGTAACATTATTCGCCGGTAACGTGGTTGCTTCTAAGATATATTTCGAATATACCCTTTTGCCCCCACCCCCCAGAAATATATTCTCTTGCTCTTCCTTGGAAAAGTGGCGGTCTGCACCTGTGTTCAGTATATGCATTTGAAAGAAAATGTAGAAATTTGTTATTTTTTCTGTCGATTAAGTGTTTCTTCCCAATTCTTGTTGTAGTGTTAATATAACCTAAATTTTCTTTTTTTATGGTTTGATGGGTTATTCATTAAGTTATTTGTGAATTCTGTTTTTGTTGGATGACTTGGTAGCAAAGACTGAAGCTAATTGCTTTTTACTTGAAGTTGATAATTTTCGGTTCTCTTTTTGTTCGTTTGTTTTAAAATTATTTTTTAAACATGTAGTAAGTATCAAAGTGAAAAAAAAGTATCTTTATAAATGCAGTAAGTATTAAAGGAGAAAAAAAAAGGTTCGTTCCAGCTTGTAATATTGAGGTGGGGGCGGAAGAATACTTATATGTTAAGATCACGCCCCCTTACAGCGCATGTGTTTTGATGTTATTTTCTTAAATGAAGACTTTTTCTTTTCTTTTCTTTTCTTTTCTTTCTTTCTTCTTCTTCTTCTTGTGCTCATTCGCATACGGTCATATACATGTAACGTCTTTTTCTTCTTCTTCTTCTTCTTCTTCTTCTTCTTCTTCTTCTTCTTCTTCTTCTTCTTCTTCTTCTTCTTCTTCTTCTTCTTCTTTCATATTGTGTTCATTCGCATATGGTCATTTACATGTAACGTCTTCTTCTACTTATTCTTCTTCTCCTTCTTTCATTGTGTATTCATTCGCATATGGTCATATACATGTAACGTCTTCTTCTTCTCCTTCTTCTTCTTTTCTTCTTGTTCTTGTTCTTGTTCTTGTTCTTGTTCTTGTTCTTCTTGTTCTTCTTCTTCTTCTTCTTCTTCTTCTTCTTTCAATGTGTCTTCATTTGCATATGTGCACATATATGTACGCGCCTGTGTGCATAAGTCTTTTTCTGGTTTATCTTCAGCTGGTCGTTCCCAATCCTAACGGTTATCTCGTGTTTTGAGAGAAAGAAAGACCAAATCGCTTTGAGCAGGGTTCTTCTAAGTACGAATCCCAACCCACTATTGGGCTGCAAGATCCTGCTGACTGTGTCGCAGTTCACAATTAAGTAATAAACAGGTCTGGTCAGTAACTCAGTAGAAACTGCCATGTAACCAATATCTTTTGGCAGCATGTTGAGAGCGATCAATTAAAAAGTTCAAAAACCTTTTGGGGACAGCGATCACAAAAAAATCTTATTCAAAAGAAACAACAGGCGTACACAGACTCAGAGATCAATTTAGAATAAACTTACATCGCAAATTGAACCCCCAATAAGAAACCTACTTGAGGATATAAAAAAAAAACAATAAATCGGCTTATTTGAAAAAAAATCTTTTTAGAAGATGCTTACTGGAGTACTGATGCTAATATTTCAAGTCCGTAGACAAAACGGTATGGTCAGGAGCGCTTGAACACACATACATACCAACATATAAACAGGGATAGAACTTTTCGCCACCTTTTTTGGTTTGGTTTGTTTAATAGTAGCCCTGACATGATTGAGAAACAAAGACAGGTCTAATGAGAAAGAGACAGACAGATAGACAGAGAGTGACAGAGGTAGAGAGAGAGGGGGGGGTAGAGACAGACAAACAGAGGAGGGATATATCAGTATCACCTTCTTTAGGAGCACACTTGACTTTGAGACGGTTAATGGATGTCACTTGTTCTACAATCTCTTGCCTTCCTCTGCGTTGTAAAGTATTCAATCTTCACATGTTACTACATTCTTTCAAAAACGGAACATTCGTAACGTTCTAGAAGCGAATTACATCCGGAAAGACGGTCCAGTGAGTTTTTTTTCTCCCAACATAGGTGGAAGCCACACAGCAAAGCTACTAACATAATCAAGTTGATGCAAATGATTTTCGACTCATGATTTGAATATTTTATGTTGGCTCCCGCGTTGCATAATGCTGATAATTCTCACGTAACGATTTGATCATTATGAACCTTATCTGATCTAGCTGACCGTGGAGAATCGTTCAGCCAGAAAACTCCAGCACGAAACATTACAACCCACTTTTCACGCGTTTAATCATTCACAGAACCTTTTCCATAAACCGCAAGATTTTTTTTTTTTTTCGTAAGAGTCGCATTTTTTTTTTCTATTTACATTTCTCTAAAAGTTAAGGCATATTTGAAAATTATTGCCTATTCTCATCAATGAGAAATACATCTATTTGGAAATTATTTCTCCCGTTTCAGTGTTGTCGACGTTTATTCTTTAAATCAAATTATTCTTAAATTCTAGAATTTAATTTTTTTTCAAAAACGCAGGTCCGTCTAGTGTATTGGATTGATTGATGCCTTTTTATTCACATGTTACGGTCTTTGTGTGCGATTTTCGAAATGCTGATTGTTAAACCAGCAACACCCAGCAAGCGTTTCGAGAGCTGAGCAAATTTTTATAAATTAATTTTTGATTGGTATAAACTAGTCCAACTAGAACCAATCAAATATAGTCTTTTATAGAAGCTTAGCCATAACCCCCCGACGCAATTTTGAGGCGTATCCATGCTCATTTACCTCCCTTACGTCGTAGTTACATGTCCACACCATAAAGTATCACCAAAAAATCATACTTGTTCGCATGATTCCTCTGAAAATTTTCAATGAATTTATATGAATCTAGCGGAAATGTGACAATAGGCTACGGAAAAAAATGATTGAATTTAAGGGCGGATCCATGCACAATTATCTCTCTTACGCCGTAGCTATATGGTTGCACCACATATTATCGCCAAGATTTCATGCTTGTCCGTACAATATCTCCAAAAGTTCTTAATGAATTTGAATTAATTTTTATAGAAAGGACGCATAGTAGGGTACGAAAGAAATGATTACATTTTGGGGCGGATCCATACACAATAACTTCCCCTGACAATGGTACTGGCAGAGGTATGCGCTCTCTTGGCTTTCCTACTTTGTTTTTTCAGTCAGATCACCAAAAGGCGGACGAATTAACGTCCAGTTCAAAGTGGCACCTGACAGAGGATATAATATTAAAAAAAACCCGGACTGTTTGGCATGACACCGGAATAGGTTAACGGCGTTTGCAAGGACTGAAGTGACCCGAAGAGAGAGTTGTTATATTCAATCAATTCATATCTTTGTTCGTTGCCAATGAAGTATATTGCATTTTCACTCAATGTCTTCCTTTTATTTTTGATGCAATGATTATTCATTATTGTTTTAAGCGTTTTAGCGGGGATTAACTTGAAAAATCAATTGAAACAAATATTTCTCAATATTATTGATGATATATCTATCACAGAAACAGATGTTGCCAAATACTATCAAAAATTGTATTTACAACGTCGCAGGTTTTGAACAGTCTGTGCCTCTCCTTATTATTACCATAGTTAATCCAAGTGGGAAATACGTTCACTGTGGTCCACATATTTAGTTAGAAACTCTCAACCAAAACTGTCAACAGAAGTTTCTCCAGGTTTCAAGATGGTCTGACTTGTTGGCTGAATTGCTGGCTGGCTGGCTGGCTGGCTGGCTATGTATGTTCGTATGTATGAATCACGCATACAGGCTGCACCAATGGAGCTAAAAGGCTGAAAATTTAATTCTTTACTCATTATATCCGAAAAAAAAATTTCTAGAAATTGCCCTCAAATAGATTTTAGTGTGTGTGTGTGTGGGGTCAATTTGCAATGCAAATTTATGCTAAATGAATTCCTTAGTTTGTGTCCGGCAGCATTTGCGCTTGTTTTGGTTTTCTTTTTTTGTTTTGTTTTTAATTCTGACTTTTTTTTACTGATCACTGCCCAACAAAATGCAAAATAAGTTACTTATTCATTGACCACCCCCTTTTCCCAATTTTTTAATTGATCAGTCACAACACGGTATGCTACCAAAAGACGTCGATCATATGATAGTTTCTAGTGAGTGACTTACTTGACCTGTTCTTTTCATTTCTAAAAGTTGGCTGTCTTAGTAAAGTAAGCGGAGCTCTTACGCTTTCTACGGCTTCAGTCGTTGCAGCTAGGGCTCCATATGTCAGATTGCTACGTACTCGTGATACATCAATCAGACTTGCAGGCAACAAGCACCCGAAGTAGCGTCACTCACTTCGACCTGCAATATTTTACCCATCATGGAGATGAGAAATTGATTCATGGTATTAGCGTGATGTGAACGCAAACTGTACCATTCATACTTCATGCTATTTTCTGGTCGACCACCGTTCACCTGACTGGCCGTCTTAGACCTTTTCAAATTTAGTGTTTAGAGCGCTTGCGCATACAGGCCCTCCCGAGATGGATTTTATGAGGCGGTGCAAAGCTGTTTTCGATCACTACATACACACTGCACGAATACCCTCGTCCTTTAGCCGTCTTGTCTTCATCTGCAATAACCCTTTTATCTCGCCATGCGCTCGACGGTAAATAAACCTATTAAAAAGACTGTCACCAAATCAGTGAACATAGGTTTCTTCAACTCTTAAGTTGGTTGTCTGTCTCTCTAGTTGGCTGGCTATGCATGTATGCATACAGGCTTCACCAATGGTGCTAGAGGGCTGAAAAATTATTATTAACCCAAGAAAAACGTTTGTTTGTTATTTAATTCACCGCTAACAAGATTTTTAGTGGGGGTCCGATTTGCAATGTGAGTTTATGGTAAATTTCTTTTTTATTGAATGAAGAAAACACAGATTGGATGAATAAGTATTTATTCATAGACGTTTCGTTGGGCATAATTCCACTTCTTCAACTAGATTCAGATTGTGTAGTCGTTCCCCATGAAACGTCCGTGAATAAACACCTATTCATCCAACCTGTGTTTTCCGCATTGTCAAATAAAAATATTCACCATTATGTCAGATATAACGTATCCATACAATAATCAATGTGAGTTAATATTAAATTGATCCCTTAGTTAGTGCCCGCTTGTTTTTCGAAAGTTCAAACTTTCTTAGTGATCACTGCCCAACACAATGCGAGAGAAGCAACTTATCCACTGATCAGCCCTTTTTTTTTCGATGTCTAAATTGATCACCCTAACACAGCATTGAATGGGTTCGTAGCGCTCACAAGAAGACAAGATGGATACAGGAGGTGAAGAAAGAGATTCTTTTTCTTTTTTACGACTCATTACACTAGGCCGTATTATCCTTTTTTAAATCAATTCTCGAAAAAAAATGTGACGTAAGAAAAATCGTTTGTAAGAAGCTGAACTTACGGAGAACTCAAACAGAAACAACACGTCTTGGATATAACCAATAATGTAGCAAAGCCGGAAAAAAACAGTCAGCAGCCATTTTTCGGTGGCATTTGCCCATCCTGCCGATCGAGCCTCTACACCGACGGCGGGGAGGTTGAAAGTTGGAACCTTATAGTCAATAAAGAATTATGTTTCAGTACAATTCTTTTATGTAAGCCCTACTAAATGTTCCCGTATGAAAAATGAAAAAAAAACAAACTATTATTATTCGCTGGTAACAGGGTTCTGAACATACCTATTTGTTCTACTCCAATTGAAATATGTCTGTTTGACAACAACCCCCTCTGCTCCCCGGAAAGTTGCAACGGATGCCTATGAGCATTATCAGACTGTGAAAGGGTAATAAAAAGTTATTTTCGTCTGTACTTTTTGGTTTCTCATCATTATTATTACTCTTCATATCAAATCTACCCGTGAGGACAACAAATTCGTTATGATGACACTCTTAAATCCCCGAGTGAGTCGTAATAACGGCAGTCTACTGTAGTAATAAAAGCACTAATTTAGCTAGCTCCAAAATAACTGAATTGATCGCGGTCCAGTTATAATGCAATCTTGACTTTCTTGGACCTACTACCCGCGTTATGATAGAGGAGGCCTATAGTAGATCTAAAAAACAGTTCGAGTGCATTAGTACGTAAGAGCAGGAATTGTCAATGTTTTAAAAGTAGTGATAAATAAGTAAGTTTTAATCATCTCGACTCTGATGTTTGGTTTGTGTTGTTGATTGTGGTCTAAAAGTATCCATCGTTTGAAATGTACGTAGTCAGTTGTTGGGTAATGAGTTGGTTTTCAGGCAATAGTGAGAATTCTGATCAGTTCTTCTGGCACATGGCCAAAACAATGAGAAAGAAGATGTGGTGAGCCAGTCTCAAGACTACCGACCTTGAAACTCAGTAAAGTAACACCTCAGCTCATTTTAGATACGTTCCTAAAAAACACAGCAACATACACGGTCAGCATAAGTAGAGATTGCACTAATAATTATTTCCAGGTATACGATATTGCTGTTGAGTCTCAACTGGATGGAATGGATTAGTGCTGTGTATTCCATCTTTCCAGAACTGGTGGTACATCACTGTGTCGATATGTATCGCTTACATTGCGCATTATTCACCTAAGTGTGCTGTTGTTTCAGAGATCACCCTAGTGATGTTTTTAACGTTATTCATTTCAAAGATTCAATAATAATTTTTCAAGTATTTTTCATTGTAAGTTTCAAATCCATCACGAAAAATATTTGAGCGCTTTAGAAAATAAGCGTTTAACGGAGTAAGGCTAAATGATGTAATGCCAACTAGGGTGTTATATTGTATTTATAATCTTTGCTTTTATTTGGGTTCAAATCGGCAACACCGAAAAGAAGTAATACTTTGAAGCCATAGTTTCATATGATGGACAGAAAATTATTTCAAATATCAAGTATTGCAGGTTGTTCCACACGCCATGAAGTTCAGACCTTTCTAAACATGTACCTTTGGGACGGGTACTGCCTTAATGTACTTGAGATTAATTTGAGCTCGACATCCTTTTTATTGGGGTCATTCTTATATTAGTCTCAATTCTAACACTTTTGTCGGTTGACATTGAACATGATTTAATCCCATAAGATGTACCATCTTATCCCAATAACGAATAATGGAAAACAGGTCTGGTTAATTACTCCATCAAAACCGTCACATGACCAACGTCTTTTGCAGCATTCCTTGGTTAGGGTGATCATTGAATGAGTTACTCTTGTTGACTTTTGTTTGTGTAGTGATCACTAAAAAGGCCGAATCTTCAAAAAGATCAACCGGGCAGAAAATAAGGGATCGATTTAGCATGAACTTACATTGTATATTGACCCCTCTAAAAACCTGTTTTGGGTGAGAATTTTAAAAAATCAATGAAACTTTTTTTTTCTAGACCTAATAAGGTGTAAATGTTGAAGTTTTTAGCCCTTTAGCTCTATTGGTGTGGCCTGTACGCATGAAACATACATGCATAGCCAGAGAGCCAAAGGGCCAGCCACACAAACTCAGAGACTGAAGAGACATCTTCAATGATTATGGTGACAGTTTTGGTTGACGTTTTCTAATTGCTAATAAAAGAAATACCATATTCTATCAGAAATTATAATGTGAGGGAACACAGGACTGTCTGCACTAATGAGCTTAACAATCACTGCTTGATGGTTCAGGGTTGCATTTCAGATGAACTCTGATTCAATACAAACAGCTACAATGCACCATTTCGGATAATTTGAGATTACAAACAGATTAACAGAATAGAAGCATCAAATAGTGCAGGTCTGGTTAGTCAATCAATAGAATCCGTCACATGACAAATGACTTTTGGCAGCATGCTGTGTTTGGGGTGATCAATTGAAACATTTGAAAATGGGTTGATCAATGAATAAGCTACTTCTTTGGCTTTTTGTTGATCACTGAAAAAGTCCAAATTTTCAAAAAAACAAACAAAACAAGTGTGAACACCAGGCACAAACTAGGAATCAATTTAGCATAAACTTAAATTGCAAACAGAATTTTCAAAAAACCCCAAAGAGCACCATTTTTTTTTCTCCACAAAACGAGTAGTAAATGCTTAAATTTTCAGCCTTCTTGCTCAATTATTGTGGTTGATACATACATACAGACATGCATACATACACACATAACTAGCTGGACAGACCTATTAGGAAACTGTGGAAACCTATGTAGACAGATTCATGACAGTTTTGGTTGATGGTTTCTCATTGTGGATGGTAAGGGAACGCCATTCCTCCTCCCAAACAAAGTGAGGGAATGTCATCCCCATACCACTAGATTACTGAACACAACGTGGTTTCATCAAGTAGTGAATGGCTTACCGATAATCTCTACCTCTTTGAATAGATGAAAACTGAAGTGGTATACTTATTTATCAAGAGGTTCTAGTCACAGTTCCTTCTTATCTGTGTGTGTGTGTGTGCGCGCGCGTGTACGTGCATACGTACATACATTTTGCAACCAGCGCATAGAGGAAATAATGTGCGCACACAAGAATTCTAATTCTGTAGACAGCCTACTGAGTTTTTATTGGAAAAAATTTTGATTCACAAAAATTTGCCCAAGATGAAATTTTTGAGCATATTGGCCAAAGAAAATTAAAGGAAACATTGGTTCTGGTCTGGAAATCCCCACCCCCTCCAAAAAAAAACTCTATAGAAACCGTCCCATGATCAATGTCTTTAAGTAGCATGTTGTGTTGGGGATGCTCAATTAAATACTTTGAAAGAAATTTTCAAAAGTTTCAGTCTTCTAGCTCAAATAATGTAGCCTGTACGAGTGATACATACATATATACATACACGCAAACATATATACATAGCTAGATTCACAGTTTGGGTGACAGTGTCTAAGAAGAAATAGTAACACAGACACGACTAACCAATACAATGAAAGTTGCTGAAGACCACATATATAATATAAATACATACATGCTCTGTGTGTATGTGTGTGTGTGTGCATGTGTGTTTGTGTGTGTGTGTGTGTGTGTGCGCATGTGTGTGTATGCATGTTTATTGAGTCTGTCTGCTCCAGTTGTTTTTCCCTCCAGAATATTTGCCATGCTTATTACTAACCTAATAGTTTCCGAAGACTTATATGCAGAAATAACCTCCTTCCCCCCACACACACACTCCAACCTCCCCACCATTGCCTTCCCCCTCTCTCAATTTATGCACTCACCACTGACACTGGTATCATCACCTTCTGACTACGTCTTCTTTTTTGCTGATTTCAACTTCCCGATCCCCTTCTCTGATATTCTCGTGTGCATTTTCCATGTTCCGTATATACTTGTGTGGAAGTCGATTTTGTGTAGAGGTCAACCCTTGATTTGTGGTCATAAAATCATTGATTTATGGTATGCTTTATATCAGTGGTTTGGAAACTGGAGTCCAGAGATCCCTTGGTTCCCATTAGATAATGGTTAGAGGTCTGTAGATGAAAATTTAGATTAATACCATGAGTTTGAAATCAGGATAACTGAGCTCCATCATAAGCACCATCAGAAGAGGAATACCAAGATGTTTTGGCAGTGCAAAATTTCAACACATACTGTTACTCTTAGCACTATTTTTCAGCGATTTTAGCCTATCTTTAGCTATTTTCTAACCATTTTAGACAAATCTAGTCATTTGAAACTATCAAAAATGGCCATGAAAAGGCTGACAGTTATAATTGCATGTCTTGACATTTTTTTAGGTCGATTTAGCGCAAAAAAATTTTGAGTTGGCTACACCGGGGGTGCACCAACCCTAGACGATAAACCCGCTGTTGAAAAATATAATTATTGTACAAAGACATGTACTATATATAAGAATTCAAATGAATGTAAACCATTTAGAAAAAATCATTTTTAAAGGTCAGAGGTTGAGCGTTTAAAATGACGGGGTTATTTATGTTTTGATCGGCACCAAGGAGCCAGAAGCTGATTTAATAGGTAATTCATTTTTAATGATTCAACTGTTCTAAATTTAAGATTTTTTTTATGTTTCAACACGACTCTTGTAGCTTCAAAGGGTGAGCGGCCATAAAGTCTGTAATGTAAGAAAAATCACCACTGATACTGTGTGGTATTAAAAAAACGTTGTAAGAAGAAACTTATCCTATTAAAAACATAATTTATTTCACTACAAAAAAAAGGTTGAATATTATTTTATCAAAAAACATAAGAAAAAAGTACAGACAAATCTGACGTTTTTAAAAAGCATTTACATATTTGCTCTTTTTTCATTTATATTAGTTCCAAGCATCCACTTTTCTAAAACATATTCTCCATTGTAATGTCATAGCCGTTTTATTACAACCGTTTAATTCTTTTTTATTTATGTTAATGTATTTCACATGGACCAATCCATTATAACTTTGAAGTTATAATAGGAATCGGAGAGGACATACAACCATACAATTATATAGTTGAACATACTGATTTGCATATAGAGCCTTTATATGGATAGATTGCATTATATAAGAAGCAACACAATTTTTAGTTTATGAGCTTATTTATTGAAAGTGTTGCGTGTCTTGGCATAAATAATTTGTATACATTTTATACGTTGATGATTCGCTGGTAGTAACCATTATAGATCTTTTATTTCTGAAGCCAAGGGCTGTTCCCAGGCCCTCGCACTTTGTTGGAATTTCAACCTTACAAAATCATTACTCATGTATAGGTCGACCTCATTTTTTGCCCTAACAAAATCAGTCTTCAAAACTCGATCTATACATAAGTATATACGGCATATGCGAATGAAAGCACACATACACACATATATATCTACTTATTTCTAGTTAGTAAGATTACTTGGTCTTGTCTTGATTAAAATTACATACACACATACCCACGTACAGATAGAAAGATGGACAGATAGAGAGAGAGAGATGTAGGTATCCACAATAAAGAGCATTTATCTCACACAAGAAATTTTTTTTTTTTGACATGATTTTCTCCCTTGTGGGTGCCTTCAATTTAGTGGTGAACATTAATCACATGGATCAAACATTATACAGTAGAAATTTCAGATTAAAATTCAGCTAATGACTTCGAGTTAGACGACTTCTTTTTCTCATTTCAATTCCTCCCCACCACCACCCGGTTATTCTCTCATGCACGTTCCATCTTACCCCAGCCTCTTCTCTTTCCCAACCAATTTTTTTGTCTCAACCACATCTTCATCTGTGCAGGCATCTCCTTCATCCACCAATCAATATCCTATCTTGAATAGATCCCACATCAACCACAAAATCTCATTCTTCATTCACTCTCAAATCCTTTCTTTCCTATTCCTTCTAAAATCTTTTTCTTTTTTTTCTTTTCCGCTTTCACTCGTAGTTCATCCGTGACATCAAAAATGACAGCATGTATGGAATACATGGATGTATACATTGTATTCCACGCATGTAGATGATAGAGATTTCGTATGGCCATGAGCTGGGAGAATGGTATTCCGTTGGCCACAAACAAATTTTGCAGGCCTCACCAGTTGTGTTAGAGGACTGAAAATTTAGATATTTACTTATTATGTCTAGTTTTTTTTTCTGCCTCCTAAAAAGGTTTTTATCATACATTTCAAGTTGTGATGTAAGTTCATGCTAAATCGATCCCTTGGTGAGTTTCTTTCAGCATTCAGGCTTATTTTTGGAAATTCCAGCATTTAGCACCCAACAAAAGGCGGGAGAAGTAACCTATTCATCGATAATCCCTTTTTTTCAAATTTTTTAAATTGATCATCCCCAACACGGCATGTGTTAAGATTTTTTTCAATATCACTATTCTTTCTTTTCTTTTCCTTATTTACTATTTTTTTCTTGCATCATTTTCTTTTTTCACATTTTTTCTTTCTTTTCTCTCTTTCCTATTATTTTTCTTTCTTTCTCTTCTTTCTATTAGAAACTGTCAACCAAAACTGTCAACACAGGTTTTTTCAGTTTTCAAGTTTGCCGGGCTGGCTGGCTGGCTGGCTGGCTATGGATGTATGTATATATCAAGCATACAGTTCACACAAAAATTTCATCATTTACTTCTTACTGTGAATAGGAAAACGTTTCTTTTGTTTTTTGAAAATCCACCCTTATCTAAATAGATTTTTAGTGGGGGTTCAATTTGCAATCTGTGTTCATGCTAAATTTATCACTTATTTTGTATCTGGCAGTACTTACATGAATCTTTTTTTTCTAATTCAGACTTCAACAGTGAACACTGCCCAAGAAAAAGTGAGATTAATAATTTATTCATTGATCACTTCTATTTCCAATTCTTTAGTTGATAACCCCTAACATGTCATGCAGTCAAAAGACAGTCACATGACATTTTCTATTGAGTGACTAACCAGACCTGTCTCTTTCTTCCTTTGTTTTAATTCTATTGTCTGCTTTCTCTTTCACAACCACTTTATTTTGCTTAATTTTCTCATGCATCAGCCTCTCTCAACCAGGGTTCCGTGGCACCTTAGGGTTCCACAAAAGATTGATAGGGGTTCTGCAAAGATTTTAAACATGCATGAGAAAAGTATGTGACTTTTGCTTCATTTGAGGGTTTTTTTTTTATAGATGCTTTCAAAGGCATCTCAATGGGACACTTTTTGATTGGTTGGTCAATCGGTCAGCCGGTTCCAATTGTGTTGAACTATAGAAAGAAGAAGGAAGAGAATATTGCATTTTATTTACCAACTGCTATTATGTCAGAAGCACTGTGCTGTCATTAGGAGGTGTGATTTCATTAGAAGAACATCTATTCTTATCACTTTTTTACCAGCTGCTATGAAGTCAGAATAGAATTCTGCAGTCTGCATTTTTGTGATTAAAGAACATCAAAAAAGCCAAGAAACACTAATAATGGGTATTTGGGGATTTTTATTGAAAATAATACTCACAGAATATTTCCATATCGCAATTGCAAGAAAGTTAACGTACAAGACTTTGAAAGATTGAATTTTTTCTTGTTTATTAGCAATAAGTAATGTGGCAATCTGACAGACAATATTTTACAAGTATGGAAATCAATTGACCCTGAAAAAAAACTACTTACTTTTCTTCCCCCTCTCCTTCCTCCTTCTGCTACTACTACCATCACTGGTGAACACATCATTGAACTTATGATTCTTGTTTGTATAATGTGTAGCTAGAATCACCAGAATTTTTACCAACCAAAACAGACCTGCATCTTTATTTAGTAAACGACATTTGATATTTTGCTTAAATCTTTAGGCAACGCCCCATATCTTGTATTTATTTATAGGCAGCCTGCTTGATATCTTGATAAATATCTGCTCAAGTATATGAAGTTTATGGAAAACATTAATTTTATGAGAGGTGATGCTAAATTAGCATGGAAATACTGGAACATTTTGGACATTTTTGATCCTTTCTTGGCCATTTCTGGACAATTTTCCAAGACCATTTTTAGCAACTTTTTGATCCACTGACTCAGATTCTATAACAGATTTATAATAAATGTCCTTTAGGCCAGAGTGTAGCAAAAAAAAATAGAGTATCTTGGAATGTTCTCCAAAATTAACAAATGTCTAAAAAAAAACTACCTTCCTATATATAAATCAGATCACACTTAGAATGCAAAGTTCAATTGTGGAATCAAAAAACCTCAAAAAAGATATCACAGAACAAGAAAACATACAATGAGGGACAATGAAAATTGTCCTAGAACTTGAAAAACCGCCCATGCAAAAACAGACTCCAAAAACTAAAAACTAACTACACTAGGAGAAAGAAGAATAAGGAGAGATACAATAGAAACATTCAAAATAATAAAAGGCGTAGATAACATCCCGGCAAAAAAGTTCTTTACAAGGAATGAAAGAAACAACAACGAAATTTGTAAAGAACACTACAAAAAAAAAAAAACACTAGTAAAAACTCCTCTCTAAGAATAATAAATAACTGGAACTCATTGGTACAGCACAATTCAACTACACTATTAATGAATCTGAATACATGACACAAAAAATTAAGATAAAAGCCTTTTAAGTAAATAACTTCAACAGAGGCGAGATACAAGCACAAATATATGCTTCATTTTTACATGAAATTTTTTTTTCATGTGGCTATATACTTTGGAATAGAGAGAAATTTCAATTCTTCAAATAAGACGACAGTTAGTTTGAGTATTTTGATTGTTCAGAAATCATGAAAAAATGTCTTTACTGAACACAATTACGGTATCTTAAAATCTTGTTTGAATAATCGGAAATTCGGGTAATTGGTTTTTGGATAACCAATGATTGTACTGATGATAATTTTTAGATTATAATTCATATAAATTCATGAACACACGGATGTTATCATTATCATTGGTCTTTTAAGGTCCGTCCCCAGGATCCACTACATTTCTCTATCATGGGCGTCACAGAGCCAGTATTTTCTGAACTTGTCTAGTTCATCTCTCCATCTTGTATTATGTCGGCCTCAGTTTCGCATATCGTTTTTATGCTGGGGCTTACTGAGATATGAAACTTATTTCAAGGGTTCTTTCAGTCTGAAAGGTTGAGAAAAGCTCCTCTGCCTTTTGTATTTTTTTAAGATTTCCATACATCAAATCACCATAGCCCCACAAACGGCCTGCCCAACAAACCAGCCGAATGGGCTGCAGATTCTTCTCTCTCTGCTTATCTCTGGGTGTCTTTGGTTGCACCTGGTCACATTTTGGGGGCCACAGCCCTGGAAATTTGCATGAGTACACCAGTAAGTACTATTTTAAAATGTTTTTTCTTGTTCTTCAAAAAAATGCCTTTCTAGATTTCCATGATAATTTTGACCAATCTTATGCTCATATTTTGTTTAGAGGATTTTAGATAAAAGATCTATTTTTATAGATAATTTTTTAGATAATTAGTTCTGGCATATGCAGGATGATTCATTTGTTTGGTACGGATACTTCACCTCTTTTCTCCTCTTTCCTTTTCTCTTTCATCTCCATTACCCAGAATGCAATATTTTTTATCCTGCATTTTCTATAACCAAATTTACTTCTTTATATGCCAATCTTTTTCACTCATGAATATTCATCACTTTATATATAAGCAAGAGTCTTATGCATTAGTGCGTTAGCATCTCTTTCTATACCCCTGTATAAGAATATGTATAGATCAAAGGAAAATATAAAATCCTCATCTGTCATCTGAGAAGCCCCAGTGAACATAGACATGTTGCAGTGTTGCCAACTCAAAATGTATTTTCGCGCCAGTTTGGCTGCCAAAAAGCACTAAAAAAAATGATACATTTGTTAGAAATTGCCAAAACACACCAAAAAGATGCTATAAAATGGTCAAAAAATGGTCAAAATGGCTGTTCTAATTTTACAATCTTTGCACGACCAAATCAAGAAATGTGCAGGGGTCAAAAGATATATATATTCAGAATATATTCTAATGGCAACCTTGTGAGACTCGCCATAATTTTTAGCGTAAGCAAGTTAATGGTTTAGATGTCAGATGGTACACTTGATCATTGACTGAAGACGCATTCCATGAACCACTGTCTTTTTATGTAGGAATATTAATATGGGGTTACATAAAACAATTGTACTGCACCATTATCCTTTTTTGATTATAAGGTTCCAGCTTTGAAACCCCCTTACTCTTGCTGAGAAATCCTGATCCAGTGATGGGGATGCATATATGTGTATATATTCATATTGAACAAAAAATAAGTTTAGCATTATAATCACATTGTGAATAGAACACCTCTCTAAAACCCTTGTAAAAATACTGTTTTGAAAAGAACAAATAGTCCAAGTTCTTCCCCTAGATCTACTCAGTATACGTAGCTATGCCAA
>OY735223.1:26682204-26698774 GCA_963457665.1 Thysanoteuthis rhombus
AAAAATCTCTTACGAGGGTAAAAAAAATGAACGAAAGAAGACAGTCGTGAATGCCTCAATGATTTTGGCAGAAGGCAGTGGAGCTTCGCCTTAGAATTGGCAGAAACATAAAGTGTTCTTTTTTTTTTCATTGAAAATCAATTTTGAAGAATTTAATTATACGTGGAATGCTGAATTGAACACAAACACCTTTTGCTTTCTTTCTTTTTGTTCCACAGTAAAGAAATCGGAGGAAAATTCTAAGCAAATTGTTCTTTGATGTTGTACATTGGTGCCGGCTATCTTCATGTAAAGTAACAACAAGGTATACATATGTATATATATATATATATATATATATATATATATACATATATATTAGAGGTAGCGGAAAAGGTGGGTTATGCGTATGTATAACAGTACAGCATATACCTACTTCTCTAATTCCACATTTTTTGGATGTTCAATGTCTACTAATGAAGACATTACTGTATACTTAGTCCCCCCAAACTCATTCCTATCAACTGGTTGATAGATTTTAGACATTTTATATAAAAAAATTTAGATATTTTTGCTGCATTTAGATATAAGAAATTGTTTTTAGATATAGGATATCGGTTTTGATATTTTTTTCATGTGGCTCAGATATTTGGACCTGGCAAAATCTTGATATTTTTTTAGATATTTTATCTAAAAATCTCGATATTTTTCAGATATTTTAACCAAAATATCAAAATTTTGCTGTATTCCTGAAACTAGTTCGGCATACTTGCAGAGGCATGGCCAAGGGAAAGAGAGGCTATTTGGAAATGCCCCCGACCCCAAGGCAAATGCTTTATTTGTTCATCTATTGCATTTCTACTGACAAATCTAGCTATCCGTTGGAGTGGGGGGGGGTCTCAGAGAGCCAAGCCCCCAAATCTCGAGCTACCTCTCTGCATACTTTTTAGTTAATAGTATTACATCCCAGTGGAAATGGGGGAGGGGTACGCAGGGGTACAGTGTATACCTACTTCTCAATTTCCAGATGGAGATATTACTGTATACCCAGTTCTCAAAATCCACCCTTACAGTATACCTAGTTCCCAAAACCCATTCCCACCACTGATCATCAGTGGTGCTCTTTCAGCAAAGCTAAAAGTGATTCTACTTTTTTCTATGCATGTATAGTAGGGGAATAGCCAGGTTCTTAAGTTACAAAGAGAGCACATATGAAAGGAACGAAAAAACTTTCAATTTGTTCCATAACTCATAAATCTAAAATCAAAATATATTAAGAACACGTGTCATTTAATTATCTTGCATTTTAAACATGAAAAGAAATAGCATTCCAAGGGAAATCATGAATCACTGCCACCGATACATGTGTGCGATGATCAGTTAAAAAATTGGAATATGGGGTGATCAATGAATAAGTTACATCTCTCACCTTTTGTTGGGCTGTGATCACTAAAGATTTAGCTTAAACTTACATTGCATACTGAACTTCCAGATTATAAATCTATCTTGGGGAAATTTTCAAAGAACAAAAAAAATATTTTCCTTACTCATTAAGAGGAGTGTGTGTGTGTGTGTGTGTGTGTGTGTGTGTGTGTGAGAGAGAGAGAGAAAGAAAAATTTCAAGTTCCAACTATGATCAGTAAGAGCTGGGTGAAATCCAGATGGATTGATAGATAGATACATATTAATGTTAAAACTCATGAATTACCCAAACCCATCAACAGAGATTAAACCAGTCTGTTGTGGGTAGCAGTGATTAAAAAAAAAACTAAGAAATATGAATAGATGTGTGCATGGGTATCCGCAGCCATTTTCCCAGGGTGGGGTGGGGCTGCAAAAAAATATTTTTTCCGGAGTGGGACGGTTCAGAGGAATATTTCCGGCAATGCCTTTCTCTTTATTTCTGATTGCGCTAAAACTGGGGTGTTACTTGGTGATTTCCATGGGTTGCAGCACCCCAATTGTAATATTTTCTGGAAGACAATGAACTGGGGATAAATTAAAAACTACATCAAATACAGCCGATCCAATAGTACCGTTGTAATCAGACAACTTTTTGTTTTTCCTTGATAGCTCAAAGGAATCAAAAGTTACAAAAAATAAAGTTTCAAAGTAATTTGAGAATTTTAATTTCAACTCTGGGTTCCGAATTCTTCAGATATGTCTGAGTGAGTAAATTACTTATATTACTTAATCATTGTGAATTATTAGAGTAAATAAGCAAATCAAATGAGTTTTAGCATTTTTCAGGGTTTGCAAACGCATCCTCTTGCACCCTCTTAAAAATGACCTTGGATGTATTAAGCACACGGATCAAATGGACAAGTAAAGTAATAAGTCCAGAAAAGGTCAAGTTAAGTTAAAAATCCAGAAATGGTCGAATAAAGTAATTAGTCCAGAGTCAAGCGATAGTTAAAAAATGCCAATGAGAATAAAAAGATCCAACTTTCATCATACAAGGAAACTGAAGAATCAGAAATTTGTTGCAAAAATGACACTCTTGTAGAATGTATTCAAGGGGAGCAACCACTCCCCTGTACCCTCTCCTGCTATTCCACTGGTATACAGACTGTCCTGATTTTACACCGTTCGTTGAGAATTTGGCATAAATGAAGTCGTTGCAAAATCAATCCAGTACTTGACTTAAGACTATGACACTTAATATGACTCTTATAGCATTAAATTTGCATTGACTAATCAAAATTTCACCAGTGGCACTAGCAGAGGTGAAAATATTAGGCCAAATTTCAGACCAGCATTATTGTCAATCAGTGTGAATGAATCAAACCAGCATAAAAGTAGGTAAGGCTGTGTATATATGTATACAGGCACAGGTATAGATATTTATAAGTTTGGAAGTTGCAGATTTTATAAGTAAAAGTCACTGACCCATTGCTTCATTAACAGCTATCATATGTGTTCAACAATAAGTTTGGCTGATGGTTGCTACTGATACTATTAGTGTAAGAGTCACAGCATTATAGGAGAAGGGAGAGAATGTTTGAGTGCTTGTTACATTGGCACATGTGTTGTAGTACAAAGGGACAAAGGACCTGATGCCGTTAAATTGTGATGTATACAAAAACCAGGTGAATGCCGGCTGCTGCTTGGATTAACTCTAGTTAATCTGTGTGCCAATGTTTTCACTTTTGCACCTTAACAGATTAGGAGAGATTAATAACATTTAATCTCGTTCTCAGCTGCAACTGCCTGAAGCAATTTTCTCACCCATCGAGGATACTCTTTTGTTCATTCATTCTTGCAAATGCTTGAATGGAGGAAGATGCTGCTTCCATGTTTTTTAGCCCATTGACTTTCATACTGACAATCTTTTGAACTTGGGGCCTTATTCAAGTGATGTGACCCCACTCCCCACCATCATAGGAAAAACCTACTGATCAGGGCCAAGCAGATTTGGTAAAAGGCCTAGGCCAGATGGAAATATATAGACCCCATTTTAAACTGCTCAAGTGTTTTTGTAAACAGTGCTAAATATATGATTCAGGTTTGGGTATACAGATGTAAGCATCTGCTTCAGCAGTGTGTTAGACCTCCAATTTGATATATACATTCATAAAATATATATCTACACTAGCAGCCATATTCTCTGGTTACTCTCCCGAAGAGGTAAAAGGGGTGGCAGATCTCTATAGCTAGCTCAGGCATCTGCTAATGGAAAGAAACTCCTTTCAGTACCACGCACTAGGTTCATTCTTATTCGTGCCGCAGCTTTTGACCGTAGGATGCAAACCCTTGATTCAAAGGGTGGAGTCAGCTGTGTGCACGTTGCATTTCACTTCAAAACTTCATTGCACAGGCTGGAGTTTTATTTCAAGTACAAGGCATCTTGTCTTCTGAAGATCCCATAATTGTGGAAAACCCTCACAAAATCTTTGTCCTTGAAGCCAAGCCACTCAGACAACTACACTCAGTGTTTATGATGCACTCACAAGTAACAGGAAAGAATAAAAGAGTAAAAGAACTAGAAAGATTTATAAAAAAAACGATAACAAGTAATAAATCCTGTCAAAAATCACCTGGTGGGCTTCTTTAAGCTTTGATGGTAGAATATTTATTAGTAGATGTGTTTTCTAGATTGCTTGCTGTCGAAGTGATTTGTGCTTTATAAAATGCTTGGATTGTTGAACAACAGAAGCCATCAAATATTGTGATGGGTTCAGATCTTTTTTTTTATATGAGCGTTTGTTTATGCGCTCCAGCACTCCTGGTCATACCAATTTGCGTACAGACTTGAATGTAGCATCAATACTAGTAACATTAGACCCCTTCGAAAAACATTTCTTTTCATTATGGGAAATAGGCTTTTTTGACCTTTTTGGGGGACTTTATTCTAACATCTAGAGTCTTGGGAATCTAGATCTTTTTTTCAAGTCTATTTCAGATGTTTTCCAGAGCAAAACACCCGTGACAACAAAGGTTGTTCAATTATTGAGTGTGGCGGAGAGTTTGTTTTGTGATTAAGATTTTAACTTGAATAGGATTTATATATTATTCAACATTGATGAATAAAAGAACTAGAAAGATTTACAAAAAGGTAATGGCAAGTAACAGGCCCATGCCAACTGACCCACCCGAGTTCCTCCTCTGCCTGGGCCTGCCGTTAATGCTTGATTCTTGTGAAGCAATTGATAAATGGTTGAAGAGACTACTTACCAGCTGCAGATCCAGGAGAAGAACCAGGGGGTCACATTTCCCCCGCGGCTTGAGCAAGGTACAATTGGATTTATGGATTTAAAAAGATATTTTAAAAACCCAAGTAATCGTAAATTAACCTTAAAAACAAACATTTATCAATCACCACTACCCTCAACAGAACGGTTCATTCACTGTTGCTGAGTTCAGATTACTCATGTCTCCTAACATTTATATATACTTATCTATCTATTTATCTATCTAACTATCAATCTATCTATCTATCTAGACTTTGCCTAACTTTAACCTTGCATAGAAGAAACTTGATGTTTTGCTCACACACATCCCTCAATGAGTAGGGAAAATGTTGTTTTTTTTTAAATTCATCCCCTAAATAGGTTTTTATCGGAGGGTTCAATTACGATGAAAGTTTCTGCCAAACTGGTTTCTTAGACTTGTTGTTCATGCTTCATTTTGTTTTTTAATCATAAATTCATGATTCAAACCTTACTGGTAGTATTTTCATACATGTAACTTGATTTTACCACCACCTCTGCTTGATTCACGAAGTAAAAAGTAGCATACATGAGTGGTGGTGATTCATAATTTCCCTTGGAATAAAAGACATTCTGTTTTTCATCTAATATACAATGGGGGATAAGCTATAAAGAACTACAATAATTTATTATTATTGTTGATAAATATTATTTTTACCTCTTATCATGATACTATCTTGGTGATCTCTCGTCATCACACGGTTAATGTACCATTTGCCCTAGATGACATATATTGAATAAACAATTAAAGAAAAAGGGGCTGCTGCAGGAATCAAACCCACCACCAATAAGGTAGCGGCTTCAATGTAGCAATGCTCTTACCATTGAGCGAAACAGTCGCTGGTAACGCAAAGGCCAAATAGCTGCTTTCAACCCAAATTCTCATCTTGTTTATTTTTTATATATTTGTCTCTTTCAACGCAACAGTTATGTATTAACCATGTAATGACGAAAGATCATCTCACATAAGTTTCTAGATAACATAACGCAATTTATAATCCATTCTGTCATACCAAACGTGTCCATTTCCTAATACAATACTATCTAAGTATATTGTGAAGAATTTATTGCTTAATAAGAATAAAGAAAAAGCCAAAATAACCATAAAGCCATATTTGTTGCATTATTTAGTATGATCAAAAGTTAAGGAATCGTTTTCATTCTTTCCATTTATTGATAGGCACTAGTGTTAAAAGTGTTTAATAACTATCATAAATTACTTTTTTCAGGTTTACACATTGAAACCAGTATCACTGGCAACATGGTCGCTCCTGTGAAGAAACTAACTATGCTCTCAGAAAAAAAAAAATTGTTGATCTCCACCAGAGAAGAATGTCAATTTCAGTAATTGCAAATGATGTTGAATGATTTAAAAGTGTTGTTCATAGAATAATCACACGAAATAAGAAATCTAATATGCTAAAATCCAAAAATAAAAAGTGACGACCTCGCAAAACTATAAAGAGAGAAGACTGCATGATGGTAAAAACATCCATGGCAAGGAGATTCAAGGCCGCTGCTGAGATTTCTGAGTTAGATGAGAATTCAGGTTTGTGTCAAGATACGCTGTTTCATGTTGACTGATCGAAGCTGGATTGAAATCTCGGACCCCTGTAGTCAAGCCTCTCATGTCATAGGAAGCAGAAAGTGTATCTTCAGTATGTAAGAGAATTTGTTCTTTGAACTACTGAACAGTGGGCCTAGGTTCACTTTAGTAATGAATATAAGTTCTACTGACTGGGATCTGATGACAGGAAGACTATAAAGCCCAGAGTAAGCGAGAAGCTGGCCACTCAAAGCATTAAGGCAAGTCTGAAATTTGGAGGCGTTATCTCTGCAGCTGGCGTGGGTCCTCTGGTTCATTTGCTTGGCAAAGTGAATGCTGAAGTCTGTAAAGAACTTCTATGATGGCATGTCATTCTATACATCTGTTTCATGCAGAATAAAGCATCCTATCATAAAGCTAAGAAAGTTAAGGACTTCATGAACCAGGAATGACTTTCGATAATGATCCAGCCTGCCCAAAGCCCTAACCTCAATCCAATAGAAAATGCGTGGAAGTTGATAGGAGAATGTGTCCAATGCTTGAATAAATCAAAAATTGAACAATCTTTAGGAAAAGATTGAAACTGAGTAGAACAAAATAACTCTTGAATTTTGCGAAAAAATAATTGATACAAGTGGAAATAGATGCCTGTAAATAAAAATAAACAAAGGTTGCCACACAAAATACTGATTTTGTAATGAATGTGTCAATACTGTTAAGATTTTTTTCAAGTTCTTCTTATTTGTTTCCTAACTTTTGATCACAATGTTTATTATGCAAATATAAGTTATTCAAGTTATTATGAATGTTTGTTTTTCTCTAATCTAGTTTATTTCTATCTGTGATAACAATGGACTAAGTATTATTTTATAGCCATTCCTTATATTTTGGTAGCTACTGTAAATAAAATGTCTTCAGTGTTGCATGCGGGTGTATTTGAAAATGCCCCTTGGCCCCCAAAAGCTTTTAAAGTAGTAGTTACTGCATTTCTACTGATTTATTTCTCTAGATATTGCAAGGGGATTTTCAAGAAGCCAAGCTCTACAAGCCCTCAACTTCCCTAAATCTCAAGCAATGCCTCTTATTCTTTACAATTGTTTTTGTTTTGTGGTAAATTTCATTCTCTCATTTTTTTATTTTACTCTTTTGTTGATGCTAGAGCTAAAATGCTACAATTCAAAAATAAGTAAAAAATGGCAGATCCCAGATTGCTTTCTTGTTTTTAATGTCTGAAATCTTTTTCCCTGAATTCATTTGTAAAAATAGATTTTTCCCATTTAAACCCCACACTGTTCAAAATCTGGGATTTCTCTCTGGTTACCACACTGCATCCTAAAGGAAACAAAACGTCAAATCAAATATTTTCAGATTTTGGTCAATCTTGCTTTTGTAAATTCACTTGATCTTTCCATCATATATAAGTGAGAACTATCTCTCTGTCGTGATATAGAAACACCTGAACATGTGCATTGCCCAACTAAATTTAGCATGCATACTTAATGGGCCTTGGGGAAGGTTTTCAAGTAAAAAGATTCTTTTAATCTATTTTTGATTTTTAAAATTTTTTGATTTATCATCCCACTAGATTATATGTGATCCACAGGTTCATGAACTTTAATGAATTTTCAAATAAGGTATGATTCAATTAGTTCATAGCTCCAATCTACAATCTCTTATCTCAGGTAGGAACAAGTAGAATAATATCATAGATTTTACCTGGTCAAAAAATTAAGCCTACCACAAAAAAATGGCCAAAAATCCTAACTTACTGGTGGGGTTCCGGATAGCTTTCAAGATAATACTATGTACTAAATAAACTCAAATAAAGCAACTACCTATATTTGATTTTTACTAATAATTCCACTATTTACAAAACTTAACAAACCATCTTGTAACCTGTTGGTAGTTATCGAAGCAAGAAATAAGAAAAATTAACAGAAAAACAGATGAAGGCTATATAGTTTTCAAATAACAGTTGATAATTGCAAATACTTAGCTGCTGTGATGTGTTGTTCATGATTCTCCTCACCTGCATTGATTTTAGCATCATTAATTTTTCTTTCAGGTGAGTCAAGGCTAACCCTATTAGACTTCTCATCATTGTCTTTATCCCAATCTTTCAGACAGTCTACTCTCTGACCTTCCACAGGTGTGTACAGTGGTGGACTGGTCCATGGGGAAAATGTCTGGGTGGGCCTCTTCAGGCTACACCTTTCTTTGATGGTAGAATATTTATTGGTAGATACATTTTCTAGATAGCTTGCTGTTGAAGTGATATGCGTTTTATAAAATACTTGGACAGTAGCCGCTTCTGTAAACTATAGGATGCCAACCCTTGATTCAAAGGGTGGGGTCAGCTCTGTGCACATTGCACTTCACTTTAAAACTTCATCTTGCAAACTAAAGTTTCATTTCAAGTACATGACATCCCATCATCTGAGGATGCCATAATTGTGGAAAACACTCACAAAATCTTTGTCCTTGGAGCCAAGCCATTCATACATCTACATGAAGTGTTTATGATGTATTTACAAATAACAGAAAAGAATAAAAGAAGAAGAAAGATTTATAGAAAAGATGATGACAAGTAATAAACCCTGTCAAAAATTACCTGGTGGGCTTCTTTAAGCTAGACCCTTCTTTAATGGTAGAATATGTTTTCTAGATTGCTTGCTGTCGAAGTGATTTGTGTTTTATAAAATACTTGGATTGTGGAATAATAGTAGCCATCAAACATTGTGAAGGGTTCTATCCTTTTTTTATATGTGTGTGTGTTTGTTTGTTTGTTCCAACACTCCTGGCCATACTATTTTGTCTACAGATTTGAAAAAAGCATCAGTGCTCAATTAGACCTCTACTAAAAATGTTTTTTTTTTATTTTTTATTTTTGGGAAAAAAGGCTTTTTCCGCCTTTTTTTTAACCTTAGTCTAATGTCTAGATGTTTCTAGATGTTTTTTTCAAGTCTATTTCAGATGTTTTCTGGTGGAAAACACCCGTGACAACAAAGGTCATTCAATTATTGACTGTAATGGAGAGTTTGTTTCATGATTAAGATCTTAACTTGTACAGGATTTATACATTATTTAACATTGATAAATAAAGTATTGAAGAAATGTAACCTTCTGTTTGTATACTTAAAACCATTGCTTTTATTTGATTCCTTTGCCAATTTTTAGGATTACATGGGACCTTCTTATATGTTTTTTCCTGTAGAAATTTCAAGTCCAGTTCATCACAGGGTGTGTAATACCATATCTGGTTGCCTATACTTGCTGGACCCATGGAAATTCCATGGATGTTGACAACTAAGATTATCCATTATCTGATGCCTCTGCTCTTCTCTTACCCTATGCCTGTATCTTTTTAGTCTTTCCCTCGTCCCTTTCAATCTCCAGACCATGATTTTATCTAATTGTTAGACATTCATAGATTGGTATCATATGCAAAAAATTTCCCTCCCTCTCAGTAAACTACCTAACTTTTACCTCACAGATCGAAATAAAGAATAAGTTCCATGTGAAAATCAAACGCACAACCCTCTATGTCAGAAGGTGGCTCAATGACTGCTTGACCACTCTTACCACTCTTACCACTGAGCTACTGGAACTCAGTGGCAAGCACCAGTCCAAATCAGACCCTTAAACTCATCCCCTATCTTGATCTCTTCCTGGCCTTGTTTTTTATTTACTGGTTGTTCAGTTTCTGTGATCCTATTTTATTTTATTTATCTTATTAAATTAAGTTTTGTAAATCATTATTATTGATTCTTTTTTTTGCTACTTTTACCTTTATCTTAATTGTTGTTGCTTTTTATTGAAACTAAGAATGGTTGCACGTTAAGCAAGCCACTTTTCTGGTCTAGAGGGTTGTAAGTCCAATTCTCTCCTGGAACTTATTCTTCATTTCAATTCATTTACTCACCGCTGAAGGAAACCCAGCCTGAGTTTAGTTGGTTTAATAAATCTTACCTTTGATATCATGGGTTATATAGATTACTACTTATATAATGTATGTCTCTATTAATCTTAGTAGATGGTCCAAACAGTCTCAGCTTTGAGCTACTGTGCCTGGATGTTGAATATGGTGGAAGTGTGGCACACATGTTCCACTTCCCTCCTCTTGACCATTCGGAAGGCTTCCAAAGGAGAGTAAGTACTCGATACTTTTAGAGAGCATGAATGCAAGGAATGCCACCTCAGCAGGTTATGGTACTAGGTATTCTCAAACAGTAACCCATCTGGGTAATGACAAGGTTCGACATTGCTTAACACTAGTGATTGAACAAGAACCGATGTATCCAATGCGATTCAGCTGTAGTACGCTCTTGTAAAATAAATGGGAATAATTAGGACCATAAATACAAATTTCTAATTTTTCATAAGACTTTGAATAACTGAAGCCACCAAAGGTGGTGAAGAGTTCTATCCCTTTTCGTATGTGCATTGTTCTATCCATTTTTATTTGTCTGATTTTTTTGTGTTTGTGTATTTCGGTGCTCCTGGCCACACCGTTTTGTCTACAGATTTGAAAATTGGCATCAGTACTCGACTAGACTCCTTCAAAAAATGTTTTTTTTTTTAAATCATTTTTGGAAAAAAAGCATTTCTGATATTTATGGGCTTTATTTTGACAGGCATATCAATAACATCTATATTCTCCATTCTTTTCCATAGAAGTTTTTTTCCATTTTGATGCTACAGTTTTTCAATTATTGACTGTGATGGTGGCTTGTTCTTCTCTTCAGTACAGACTTTTATCATCTATTAAACTAAATAAAAAAAGTCCCTGATGATTAATAGATGCAACTTATAGCCATGAGCATCCGCTGCCACTTTTGCAGAGGGAAGGGGGCAAAACGATATATATTCCAGGGGAGAGGGGCAAAAAGATATATCCAGATGTTGGTCATCAGGTAAGGGACTAGGGAGTACCCAAACTTCACGGAGGCTCTTTCCCCTCCTGCTCTTCTGGCTTGTACGCCTATGTCTGAGAGTGATTGAAGAGTTAATGCAGTTGTTCGAGAAAACCTGCCTCTGATATCATGGGTTTCATAAATAGCTACTTGTATAATGTTTATCCTGCTTTATCTTGGTGGATGGTCCAAGCAGTATCAGGGCATTGAGATGCTGTGCGTGGATGCTGAATACAGAGGAAGTGTGGCACACATGTTCTACTTCCCTCCGCTCGACCATTCTGACGGCTTCCCAAGTAGAGAAAATGCTCGATACTTTGAGAGATTAGCATGGGTACAAGGAATGCCACCCAGCAGGTTGTGGTACAAGGTATTTTTGAATAGTCACCCACCTAGGTAATGACTAGGTTCAACATTACTCAACTTCAGTGATTGCACAAAAACCCATGTATCTAATGTAGCCATAACATATTCTTATATGATGAATGCGAATAATTTCTAATTTTTCATGAGACATTGATCGACTGTTGCTACCAAAGGTGGCAAAGAGTTCTATCCCTATTTATATGTGTATTGTTCAATTGGTTTTTATTTATCTGATGTTTATTTGTTTGTGTGTTCCCGTGCTCTTGGCCATACCATTTTGTCTACCTACTTGAAAATTGGCATCAGTACACCACTGGAAAAACCCTTCTATAGTTATCTTTTTTTTATCATTTTTGGAAAAAAAACATTTTTGACATTTTGAGGCCTTATTTTGACTGATATATTAATAACATATACATTCTCCATTATTCAGACAATTTTTTTCTTTCAATGGAAGTTTTTTCCGTTTTGATGCTTCAGTTGTCCAATTATTGACTGTTATGGTGAGTTGTTTTTTTCTTCAATAGAGACTTTTTATCATCAACATACTTAAAAGTAGTTCAAAGGAACCTTTGTAATAAACAAACGTACAACAAACATGAACCTTGTTACAAACTTTGATCAAAATATATTCAATAAATTTCCGGATTTCCTCTTCTATCATAAATGACAACAGGTTTAGTAGCCATTTTGGATTTATTCCTCGTGTAAACCATTTACTCACGTGGCATTATTCTTCATGTATATGTATGTGGCATGTGTGTGTAAGTGTATGCGTGTGCATATGTGGCCTGTGTATACACATGTGGGTGTGAGTAAGTTTGTATATGTGTATGTAGTATACATATTCGTCCACTGCTATTCTTCCAGGGATGAGGAGGTACAGACGCATATATTCCAGGAGGGGGGGGCAAAAGCTTATATTGTAGGTTGGGGAGGAAGCAATGTATTCCAGTGGGGGAGGGATACATTCGGAACATATCTTATTGGCAACACTGTTATACAGTAGGCAACCATACTACCATTTGTAGAATGAGCCAGTACAACCCATTCAGATGGTACTCTTGACCATTGATGGAGACTCAGGACCTGACCCAGTATGACATGATGGAGTGGGCTCCAGCGAATAATGATAATACGTTTTTTTTTAATGGGAACATTAGGTCAGGATTACATAAAACAATTGGTTACACCATTGTCTTTTATTGGCTATAAAGTTCCAACTTTGAAACCTCATCATCCTCAGTGAGAAGGCTGGATTGAGCAAAGGGGGGATGTTCCTGTCACCAGTTACTTCCTGTACTGGCACCTTCCTGTTACAGCATCTTTGAGCCATGCTAAAGGATGATGTGGACATTTTATTATGAAGACATCAGGTGCATTGACAGTTCTGGTCAAGGTTGTGAATGTAATACATGATACTGCATGCTTCATGCTGATCAGCTCTCTTCCCTCTGCATTCAAGAGATCCTTCAGTAATGGAACGATCTTTGTAGCTCTCCTCTGAAAAGTAACAAAGAAAATAGGAAAAGTTAAATTTATTCCTATCCAAAAAACCCAAGAAGAATATAACAATTTTACAACCCAAAAACCAATTACGTAACAACGAGAATATTGCGAAACTAAAATTTTAAAATTAATTTTTCAAAACTTAACGCTACTGATGAAACCAAAAACTTAGAAGACTACGAGTTAAAAAAAACTCAAGAAACTCCAAATGGAACTATCATAAACAAGAAAAACTGACAAAGGAGGTATTAATTTATATGATAGAGTTTTCCACTCAAAAATAAAAAGACTCACCAGCCAATAATCTTCTAAATAGGGATCTGAATAAATCAAACCATTTGCCTGAAGAAGCGCAAAAGGGTATAAAACAAAAACATGTTTGTGTAGCGAATCTATTATCTAACTATATATATATATATATATATATATATATGTGTGTATATATATATATATATATATATATACATATATGTATAAGTATGATTATTAATTGGGTCATATTATCTTGAAACTCTTATTTGAAATGATCCCCCATTATTACACTGTGAATGTATCATTTGGCTACCCTATTAGTTACAGGTTTGATTCAGGCAGCAGTCCAATTTTCTTTGATTGTTTATTCTATATATGCTGTCTTGGCCAAATGATACATTCACTGTGTAATGAGAGATCATTTCAAATAAGAGTCTCAATATAATATGATGCAATTTATAATCGTTCTGCTGGATCATATATCCATTTCTTAATGATATGTATGAATGAATAGATGTTTCATTCTAATTTCTATTTGCTGTTCATTCTCTTAAGACAGGATGCAAAATTTACCTGCCTCAAAACTACCTTCAGTTTATACTTCTACCACTCGGACCTTGTGTTGTAGAGTTGTTAGAATGAATGGCAATGGTGTTCTCTTACTTTTTTTAAGAGGGGAATGGCATTACCTCATTATCTATACACTACTAAAATTCTCTGTTAGAACGATTCACCAATGAGAAAAATTAGCCGGTATATATCCAAATATCGTCCGATATAGCCTCGAAAAGTCTCCGAAATTTTCACAGTGGAAAGAATTAGTTCCCTGCTATATTCTCCTGAGAACAGACAGACCGTGTTCTTTCACTTTTTCCAGCACGACACCACTGTTCCCAAATAAATCAGAATTCTGTGAAACCTGCTAACAAGGAACAAAAAGTCACACTCAGCCAGTGACTCTTGTTATGAAATGTGCATCGGTTGTTCTTCCAACTCAGCCAACAGCCAGAGGCGCAGATGAAGGGGGGTATCTAAAAAACGCCCCCGCTCTGTATAAGGGAGGCCCTCAAAATATTTATAAATAGTAGTTCACCCATTGCATTTTTACTGACAACTTTGACTAATTGTTGAAAGGGGTCCCTCAAAGAGCCAAGCCCCCCTGGCCCCTAAACCTCTAGCTACTCTTCTGTCAGCAGCTGGTTGCTTCATCTTCCCCTTCTGTAAGATTATTCCACTACCCATATTGATAAAATCAACTGACAAGAGTTTCAAACATTGATTATTCTCTAATGGCCACTCATCTTGCTAGGACAGCTTTTCTTTTCTCATTCTTTTATAGTGTATTGTTTGCATTTAATTCCTCATGGCTTTATCTTTAGATTTTATACATTTTTTTTTTTTTAATTACACATTTTTTTTGCTAAAAAATAAGAAATTTAAGATATCTTTGTAAGCATATTCTACTTTAATTTATTTAATTTTTTATAATCATTTATTTAATCTTCCTTTATTTAACAATTATTATTGATATTAATACCATTACTCTTTCTAATTTTTTCATTTTTTTCCACTCTTTTTTTCTTCTTTCTCATTTTCTGTACTTCACCTCTATTTCATTCTCTTGCCTCTTATTTTCATTCATTTCATTCTTTTTGCAACCTACATAGAAACCGTCAATATCACCAAAGCTGTCAAAATTGGTTTCCTCAGTTTCTTCAGTTTTCAAGTTAGTCCGGATGGCTACATATGTATCATGCATACCGGCAGTACCAATAGAGCTAGAGGGCTGAAAATACCAGCATTTACCCCTAGTTTTTTGTTTCTCAAATATTCCCCTCAAAATAGAGTTTTATTGGGAGGGTTCAATTTGCACAATAAGTTTATGCTAAATTTATCCATAAGTTTGTGACTGGCAGCATCAATGTTTGTTTTTGAAAATTCAGACATTTTTAGTACCCGCTGCTCAACAAAAGGCGAGAAAAGTAACTTTTTCATCGATCAACCCCTTTTCCAAATTTTTAATTGATCACCCAGCTAATGAGCATTCTGTCAAAAGATGTTGGTCTCATGAAAGTTTCTACTCAATGATTAACCAGACCAGTTTTCATTTTTTTCATTTTTTTCATTCATTTTGCCACATTTTTTATGTTTGCTTCTTTTTTCTTTGTTTCTTCTTCTTTCACTTTTTCTGTTTTTCCTTCTTCCTCAAATATTTTTTCACTCAGCTCCATTTCTACCTCTTTCTTTTTTATCCTTGTTTACTCCTCCCCCCCTCTCTTTCTCTCTTAATTTTTCTCTTACTCTATCTTTTTCTTCTTCTCTGCCCTTCCCTTCCCATTCTTCTCTTCCTCACATTTTAATCTTCCCTTTCTCTCTCTCTCTTTACCTTTCTCTTCCTCCTTCTCTCTCTTCCTCTATCTTTTTCTTCCTCTCTATCGTTCTCTTCCTATCCATCTCTTCTCTCTCTCCTTCCCATCTCTCTTTCTCTTGATCCTTCTCTTTCTTCTCTTTTCTTTCTATCCAATCTTTTTCGTTCACCAACAACTCCTATGTTAATAACTATAAACCAGAACTGTCCACAAAACTGCCGAATATATTCTAAGTTGGTGCAGCTGGATGGATGGCTATGTATATATGTATACATATATCATGCATACAAGCTGCACCAGTTAGTGAGCTTGGAGGCTGAAAATGTAAACATTTGCTCCTAAACGTGTCTACAACAAATTTCTAAAGTTTGTTTTTTTTTTAAATCAAGACCCCAACCCCAACCCAACCCCAAAATATGTTTTTTCAGTGGGGGAGGGGTTCAATTTGTTGCAATGCAAGTTTATACTAAATTGACCACTTAGTTTATGTCTGCATGTTTTCTCATCAATCACAACCCAGCAAAAGGCTAAAAAAGTAACTTAATCATTGATCAACCCTTTATCCAATTTGTAATTGATCACCCTCAACATGGCATACAAGCATTTTCTATTGGGCGACTAAGCAGACCTTTTTTTTTTTTTTCCTTTTTTTGTCTCTTTTATTCTTTCTCCACTGATTTTACAGACTCTTCTATTTATTTCTTCCTTTCTTTCTCAATTTTTTTCACTCCTTTTTTAATTGATCACCCCCAACATGGCATACTGCTAAAAGTCATTGGTCAGGTGACTTTTTCTGTTGAGTGACTTATCAGACCTGTTTCTTTTTTTTCCCCTTTGTTTTATGGACTATCTTCTTCCTTCTTTTCATTACTGTTTACGAGTTTTCCTTAAAGAAAAGAATTCTCTTCCTGTTCCATCTTCACCTTT
>OY735223.1:26698974-26998974 GCA_963457665.1 Thysanoteuthis rhombus
TTCTCACCATTTTTCTCCTTTTCTACTCTACTCATCTATATTTCCTCTCATTCATTTTCCTTCCTCCTACTTCCTCAATTTCTTTCTTTTTTTCTGTATCTTTTTCATTTTCTTCTTCTCCCTCTTCCCCTTCCTTTTCTTCTTTCCTTATTTTTTTTCTTTTTCCGCATTTTCCATTTTTGGTTCTCTATTCCCTGTTTGTCTTTTCTTTTTCCTTCTCTCATTTTCGCCCCTCTCTTTTTCCATCTTTCTTCCTTCCTTCCTTCCTTTTTTTCTATTTCATCTCTTTTCTCCTTTTTTTTCCTACCTTTCTTTCTTTCTTTCTTTCTTTCTGTCCTTCTCTCTTTCTTTCTTCCTTCCTTTCTACTTTCCCTTTTTCCTTCTTTCCTTCTCTCTATCACCAACCTTTTTCTTCAATCATCCATTCATTCATTCATTCATTCAGCCACTTGCTCATCCATTCATATGGTCCTAGTGTCATTCTGACTGTTGTTTGTCATATTTCACGATCACCCCTCCCCCCTCCGTACTCTCTACACCGACACCCATCCCCCTCCACACCCCAAGCTTCTCCCCCCTTCTCCACCCTGGTGCCCTCCCCCCTCCATCTTTTCAATCCTTAGTCATGGATGACTCACAAATTTGTTGTTGCATGCTTCACTGACTGGTGGTAACGTATGCGTAAGTGCACTCTCTCATTTCCATGAGTGCGTGGAAGAGAGAAAAGTGCATCTACCCTTGCAACAGTCAGAGGCAAAAGATGCTGCAGCTTATCTAGTGAAGACATTGATACTTTAATACAGTGATTCCTAACTACGGCGGGGGTGGGGGGTGGAGGGGGCATGTACCCCTAAGTGAAGGATGGAGTAATTTCGAGAGAGGGGAGAGAGGGAGGGTCGAGCTTGTAGGGAAAGCGGCAAGAATTCCTCTTAATTATTCTGAGAATTCCCCTAACAAGTGTTCGCGTGATATCGCGATGAATATAATATATTAAAAAAAAAAATGTTTACCACGTATCTACCGTACCCATTCCGAACTAATCATCTGGCTGAAAATCTGGGGCGGGGGGCGGGGGGGGGCTGAGGTAAGACCCAATAATCAGGTGGTGTGGTACATGGTGGTTACTGTGTTAGGATCCACTTTTTAAGTGCACTACTTGTGTAAACAGGATTGAGTGGGGTTAGAGCCAATGCATGGGCATCTGGGCTTCTTCCCCAAATGCCCAGGCTAGCTGTGGTCAGTTTATTCATGTACTAGTCAAATCTGTGATATTCGAGTGTGGTCACTGAAACTGGTGGATCAGCAGTGCTTACCCTTTTTCAAGGACCCTCTTCAAAATCACAACATTTTTCTTGCACTCCTCAAACTTAAGGCTAAAAAATCTTTAAAAAGATCAAAATTGGCAAAGTTAATATTGAATAGTTTATAGATCAAAATATCAAATTCATATCGATGTCAAAATTAAAAGTCTGTTTAATCAAGTGATAGAATCACTGAAGCTCCACAAATGACCCTACCAACCACCCAACTGGACTACAGATTCTTCTCTCATTGAATATCTATGTCTACGCATGTGTCTATGTGTATGTCAGTGTGTATATCTCCATTTCAAAAAAGCGTTTTTTTGGTCTCTGTGGCCATTTTGGAGACCAACAATGCCCAAATTATGTGCTGGTATTTTTTAGATAATTTTAGATAAAATATCTATTTTTTCAGATATTTCTTGATCATTTCTTAGATAATTAGTTCTGGTACACGCTCAGGCTATGGTAATACATTTCTGCACAGTACAGATATATATTATTTATAAAACCATTCAATACTCTGACTGCACTTGCTTTTTCCCAAGATCCTTTGAAACGCAAGGTATTTTGGTACTGAAAGCTATCCGAATGTCATGTTAAACATCTTCATCTTGCATCCCTGAAATTGCATTTTGCACCACTTGGGAATGTGTGTAGCCCAAGATGAGAACTACTGCAACAGATTCTTTCATTATTTTGTTTTGAAAAAATAAACTGATTCAATTAAATCTTCAAACAGAAATCTTCTGATATCAATACTTATTAAACCTTGCTTAATCCGGTGCATGGCTATGATTGTAGAGCATTCGATGGCCATTACAAAATGAAAGAATGTAGAATCTTGTTTAAGTATGATTTCAGTATCCACAACTCATATAAATGAATCACCGTAGTTCATGCGTGTACAATAACTATATTCCCGGGGAAAAAATAGAGCTTTTATCTGAACAATTATCTAAAAAATGTCATCATCAGTTTTAGGCATTGTTTATCAAAAATGACCATAGAGACCCCGAAATGCACCTGGGGGGGGGTATTTCTTGATGGTTCCTGGAGGTGTACTCATGCAAACATTCAAGGTTGTAGCTCCAAAATGTGTCCAGGAGAACCCAGTGACTCACACGGTAGAATCAGTAGCCCACTGGGCTGATTGGTCTGCTGGGCCATTTGGGGGGCTATAGTGATTTAATTATGAGAGTATGATCGATTATCTTGTGAAAATACTGACATTTAGGTTGGCTATGCTTAGTGCGAAGGGAGTGACGTCACTTCGGGTGTTTGCTGCTTCAATCTATTTTACATATCACAAACGAGCCGAGTAAAATTGATTGTTTTGTGAAAATACTGACTTTAGAGCTGGAGTATTCGGGGTTGAGTGAGTGACGCCACTTTGGGTGCTTGCCGACTCTATTTCACATACCACAAACGCTCTGAGTAAGTAGCAATATGATGTAGACCGTAAGCAGGGTCGACTGAAGCCGTGGTCAGCGTGAGAGCACAACTTACATATTTCAAGGCTGGTGCAAATCTGATCTTTAGGTAACGTTGTCAAACCTCTATGCAGACCACGTTTTCTTTTTGTTTTTTTACTTGTGTAAAATCTGATATCGTTGCATATCTATTCTCTGAGAAGGAACCTACCCACTCTTGGATATGCACGTAAAAATGCGTCTGTAACGCTGTTTGCCTGTATAAAAATGTAATTTGGTTTAGAAACAAGACTGACTGCTTCAGGGTCAAACTCAACTTAAACAGAATCTTTTTGTTAAGACATTTTCCCTTTAACTGAAAGAGATCTTCAGAATCGGCCGTGAAAACTAGTGTCTCTTTCTCCCTTTACATCTCTCTTTCTCTTTCTCTTACTCCTTTTATCTTTCTTTCTTCCTCTTTTTTCTCTCTCTTACCCCTTTTCTCTCTTTTCCTCTTTCTTTATTTCCTTCTTTATTCCTTCTGTTGATTGATGACAGAGGAATAGAACCTCTCTCTCTCTCTCTCTCTCTCTCTCTCTCTCTCTCCATCATTTAAAATTTTTCACTTTTTAGTCTTAACTAGAAGTCTGAAATTGCCATAGTTTTTAGACCAGAAAAAAATTCAGGAGTTTGGCAGAAACGCCCATAGCAAAAAGTAACGACCAGGATCGAGTTAGACGACATTGTGGATAAAAAAAAACCTGCATTTTGTGTTTTCATGAATCAATGCATGTGTTGAAGGCATGAAGCCAAACATACCTGAGAATGTATCTATTACTAATATGTATGTGTATTTGATGAGTATAACTGAAAAAGAAATCATGCAAAACTGTCAATTGAGAATGATATGAGGACATGTCCCTATGAAACTGTACCTAGAATTGAATTCCTTATTAAAAAGAGTCGGTTTGATCCATCGCATCAAAAAGTAACATTATATTGAATTAAATTATATCCAACCACAACGAGTCTATTGTTTGTTATATGGTATCAGAGGCAGTGCGGGGGACCTGCAACTACGGGGTGCAACTTTGGGTGCAATATATCTGAGGGACCCAGGAAGATGTTTTGGAAAAAAAATCGAGAAAAAAATCTAAGAATAATCTTTAAAAAAATCCTTCAAGAAATCTTTAAAAAATTACAGGGGGGCGTAGACCGACCTGGCGCCACCACTGATGGTATCCATACATTCTGCATTATATTCTTCACAAGAGTAACACCAGCAGGGCCGGACAGAACGAACACTGCAAGAAAAAGTTCCAGAACAGTGCACCACTATGCACTGTCTAAAAATATATCTTCCTCACACTACATTAAGATGGGTAAGCTTGGCTCTTCGCAATACGTAACTCAATTCTAGACATCGTTTCACACAGACATACCAGCACATCATTCTCAATTGACGGTCTTGTATGAATCTTTTTAGTTATGTTCGTCAACCAACGAAAAGAAGAAAGAAGGAAGAAAAAGACTAACATAGTAAAATAGATGAAAATAAAAACGTATATTCGCTTATGTTCAGTGATCAGACCAAAACTGGGGTCGTCAACCAGGGGCGTAGCTTAGGGAGGGTGAAGTCCTCATTTCTATGGTTCGAGTTCTCAGCTTGACTTAGGGATTTTCGAGAGGTTTTGTGATTGACTTAAAGAAGACAATCACCCGAAACATTACTCACTTCACTTGCTATTCATCCACAGCTGGGTGTGAGATGGATTCATGACTATCCTAAGGGTATTAGTGCGAGGTGAATTCAGATTTTTTTCAGTCGGAGTTTGAACTCGGTTCGCCGATTTTATTTTCTATGCTGCCGACCGCTTCCTCCCTGGCACCTCCTTCAATGTTAACTTCCGGTAAAGCTTGTAGTTAGTTTGTGATATTCGTTTTTCTGATCTAAGGGCTCGTCTAGCACAAGTCCACGTTGCTTACAGTACCCGATGTTCTTTGTGATCTAAACACTGGTATAATCCGACATTGCTTATGTTCAATGATCAGATTAAAACTGGCGCCATCAACATAGCTTGACCATAAAGTCTTGGTATTTATTGTGATGATCTTTGTATGGCCCAAGAAATTTCCTTCTTGTTGGTCCATGGTTTCAACAAAATGAAAACTTAAAGACACCTTCTATACAGGAAGAATTCTAGCGGACCCTTGTTTTCAGCGTTTAGGTTATGAACAGCAATAAAAAAATAAAAAATGTTTTCAGCTTTAGAAATCATATCCATTCTAAATATGTAGATCACATTTATCTGAATTCAAATATATTTGCTCTGAAGTTTGTTATCAACCATTCAGTAAGCACAGAATAATCTACTAATGAAGGTTTATTTGCATGAGTGTTTCGTGCCATTCATCCCCCCCCCCTGCTTCAACTAGGGCAACATATGACACGACCAAGGACTTGACTCAGGGGTGGGGTGATTTTAAATCATTCCCTGGGCCTCCGACGGGGGTGGCGCAAAAATTAATGAATAATAGTTCAATTTCTGCATTTTTGCTAACATTATACAATAACAAATCTCACTGAATGTTGGAGACAGCCCCTCAAAGAGCCAAGTCCCCAACCTGGGCCCTCAAATCTCTCATTGCTTTTGAAATGACTGCCAAGTTCACAGATACCAGGCTTTTTAAAGGGCTGCCCATGGACCCACAGTAACACCTTTGTGAACTCTCAAGTGTCCTCGGTCCACAGTTAGTGAACCACTGCACTAAATGTTGGAGGGAGAGGTCCCTCAAGGTGCTTAGCCCCCGTTTTTCATGACACAGGTAAACTAGTGTTACTATCAGTGTTGCTAACTCAAAAATATTTCTGCATTAGTTTGATTGCCAAAAGTGGTGATTAAGAAAAAGTCAAAGAATGCCCAAAATGGAAATAGAAAAAAACACCGAAAGATTCTTAGAATGGTCAAACACACGTCAAAAAATGACCAAAATATTTAAGCACGCCCGCGCTAATTTCTCACTGCCAAAACAAAAACGCGTTGAATTTAGCACGAAAAGCTCTAAATCGGCAACACTGATCTCTATTTCTCGTTTTGAAACCTATCAGTTACCTAAATTTGAACGTGGACGGCTCGCGCTGAAGCCAAACTTTCCCAAGTTTGATTAATAATGAGGATATACAAGGATAAGGGGAGTTTTTTCTTCATTTTTTTCCATTCATTTTTCTTGATGATGTACATGAGAACTGAAGAGTCCAAATCCCATGAACGTCCATAATAACAGCAAAAAAAGGACGTTCTTCTATAGAGGTACCGGGCATTTTGACCAATTCAAACGATTAGCGATTTTTTGCTATGGAGGACCATACGCGTGAATTCAAATTTCACTCAATTTTTAAGTAAATTTCTGGTTGTTTCAAGATTTTTTTAAATTTTAAGGTAAAAAATATCACATTTTTGAAGAAAACACGAACAAAACAAAAAAAAACTTTTTATAGGAAAAACTATCGAATCAACATAAACTAAGTTTATTTATAATTTTTTACAAAAATGAATACGTATAAATATATACGAATCTCATAACAACAACCAAAGCTTATGTAAAAATCAAGTGAAATTTGAATTTTTTTTAAAATCATACAAACTTTTTTTTTTATAAAGAAAGTAAACACATAGTTTAAATTCAAATTTATTGTTATTGTCCTCCATAGTGAAAAGTCGTCGTTTGTTTAAATTGACAAAAAATAGGAAATCCCTGCCAATCGTAGTGTTTCTCAACCCTTCTCAGCTCAACGCCCCCATGGCACCTACTAACATGTCAACGCCCTACAACGTAGTTTAACTATGAGAAGTACTCAACACAGATTTTAGAGACATGGTTACTAATCATCATAAACAAAAACATTTATTTTGAGAGGTTTTATTGAGTAAAACGCGAATATGCATGGCCAACCTTAAGGTAAGGCATGGAAGAATATCAAACTCGCAGTTAGCCATCAATAAATTTCTAAGCAGATACTACTAAACAACAGCCATTTGTAAATCAGAACCATAGATATTTATAGAATCTTCACAATGCCCTCTCTAGGAGCTCAAACGCCACTATGAAACAGACCAACATCCCTAGGGGAGCGCTAGTGCCCGCCCACGTTTAGGACCACTGGTCTCTGGCATTCACAATAACCGATACAAACAATGCATCTTCCCGATAGTCACTTATGGAGCTGAAACAGGGAAACTAACCAAAAGACAGACCTGCAAACTGAGAAGCATGGAAAGATCACGAGACAGCACAGTATATCAGGAAGAAAACGGGAGTCCGAGACATCATAGAATCTATTGAAAACTTGAATGGTAATGGGCAGGCCATGTTGCAAGAATGGCAGACAACTCACATGCGAAACCGAGAACGGCAGAATACTAGATGGAGAGATGAACAAGACAAATTCAGAAAATGATAGAGAATTGTGGCGGATCCTGGGGAAGGTCTATGTTTTTACGACGGACAAAAGACTGCTGCTGCTGCTGCTGCTGCTGCTGATGATGATGATGATGATGGTGGTGGTGATTCTTCTTCTTCTTCTTCTTCCAGATTTGGCTGCCTTGATTTCAAGTCGAGAAAACTTTCTTAGAGGAGATGTCCGTCAAAGAAATCAGCGCAAAATAGACACAATAAAGAAGCATGTTAGTATAAGTTTTTACTTATAGATATATAATCGATTTGTTATTTGATGTATATGAGATAAAAATTAATTTGATCAATAAAGTACCACCTGAATTACGAAGAAAAGTAGGGAAAAATTGAGCTAATTTCAAACCGGCGTCAATCGGTGAAAATCGGCAGCCTGTAAATTGAAAAATTATTAATATGGAAATATTTTTCATATAATAGCTGTTTTATCATCATCTTCATCATCATTATTATTGTAAGAGAAGAGGAACGCTGATAATTAAAGCAGTTTCTGAAACAGTGTTGCTCGCTTTGTTATTTATAGCTAAAACTGTTCAAAAATGGCTAAAATCGGCTAGAATTGTCCATTTCCAGCTAACTTTTTGGATAAAAATGTTACATATACTCAATCAATACTCACTTTTCAAATGAGATAAAACCCGAGAATAGATTATAAATAAAGATTGTACATTAACATTTATTATTACTAATTATCCATTTAAAACAGCCAGACATTCGGCTATTGTAGATTTTTATCGACTGAATTGGGGAAAAAAGAAATCAGCCAAATCTAGGCGAAAGATGGCTAATTTGGCAACCCTGGTCGGAAACGGTTCCAGATTCTGAACAACGACAGAAAATTTCCTGTAATTTTCCTAATGCTTTTTTTATTCTCTTTTTTTTTTTCTCCCCACTTCTTTTTGATTTCCATTCCGAACAAATTCCAGGGAGTCATCAGTTGTTTTTTCATCAACCTTTTCTGAGTCACATCCTTCTGCAAGGAACACATTCACCATTCCCAATACAGATTGTTTCTGTGATACTCCACACCATAACCTAACCTGTTACTGGCTTCTTTGTAGCTTCTACACAGGGACGCACCGAAGATTTTTTTTTTCTTGGGGGATGGCATATCCCCCAACGCACTGTCTGTCGGCAAATTTCTTCCCTAATTCGGCCAGCGTGCACGAGAGAGGATTTAGAATCGCCCCCGAGTCCCTAATGAACCCTCAAAAGCTTTATAAATAGTATTTTATTCACTTACAGCATTTCTACTTACATTATACGATAACGATCTCGCTAAATGTTGGAAGGTACCTCTCTAGGATATTAATAAATAAACAGTAATAATATTCATAAATTACCGTTTATTTAATTCACAATTTATGGTGAACTTTTCATATAAAGAATGTACTGTATTGTCCGTATCTTCACGTGAGTTTTCCATTGTTCAAGTAACCCGATATGCTAATGGCTTCAACTCAGATGTGCATTGAGCTTGTACTTCCAGCGGGTCAGCCTTTGGGGTTATTTTTAACCAATTATGAAATAGGCTTACGAGACCCAACTCGGGCAAAAGTCTTACATTTCGGGAAAAACCATGGAGAATTTCGGGCAAATCAAGCCTTTTGCACCCCTTATAGAAGGAGTTCCAATACGCCCCTTACAAGTCGTGCATGCCTTTTTATTTATTTTTTTTCATTAAATCTCACTAAATCAGAGTTTTACAAGCTTTTTACTACCAAGGACCACGTTTGATTAGATAAATTTTCTTATGGATCCCCGGCTTTGGAGAGGTCTGCCTACTCAACAACCTTACGGAACCCAGCCCTCTGAAATCTCTGCTCATTGACCCACAGTAATAACTTTAAGGACACACAGGGACCACAGCCCCGGGTTGGGAACTTCTGCACCGAATGTGGGGGGGGGGGCTCAAGGAAGCAAGCCTCAAAGGCCCCAAAATTTTCGGCTACGCCCCGGCAAATTATAGGCTCACATGCCCACTTTGTTCGCAAATCAAAGACCTGTACCCCATTAAAAACCGCTCGGTGCGCTTCGGCTTCTTTAAAACGAAAAACCAAGATAACGCTGTACTTTTCTATGCATGAATTCAATTAAAACAAAGTTATGCATTACTTTGTCTTATGTACGCTGAAAAAAATTCTGTAAGCTGGTCGCTAATTTCATGCACCTTATTAGAGGGAAATACATTGTTATTTATCAGATTTATTTAGGTGATTTCACAAGTATACGATGGAGTCACCTCGGGGAAGAGTCCATTGCTTCTCTTTACATGTTCATTCTAAATAAACATTTGCTTGGTAGTTATTTCATATTCAACTTTCAACATATCAGCAGAGACATGGTAGACGGAGGATGACGGGGAGTAGAGATCCCCTCAAAAGCCTCAGAAAAAGTAGTTCACCTACTACATTTCTACTGATAAATCTCACTAAATGTTGGAGGGGCTGTCAATGAATGGCCCCCAAATCTACCCAGATTTGTAGCCATATTTCTACATATCAGGAGGAAAAGCAGTGCGTAAGAATAGAATCCAGTAAAGAAAAAGGTACTCGGTTTCATTTCTTTATTTGTTTTATTTTTTAAAGCAGATACAATGGAGTAATTTTTCTAATTTACAGACGCAGTTACAGAATTATTTGTGAACTGAAATCTCTTGAACCCAATCTGTTTCCTTAAGTTGAGCAATTGATTCGAAACAAACGGTTTCAATAGAAATTAAAATCCCTTCGCTGCTCAGTCACATTAATTATTTTGTTAGTAAATCTATCTTGTTTCTGCTACGAAACTTTTCGTGTCAAGAAGAGATCAACACCACTTTTCCTCTTGATCTTTAATTGGTCCGATTGGGCGGTACTAATCTTTATTTAGTTAGGTTTTGCTATTACAAAATTAAAACGGATTTCGGGTACACCCCGGACAGATTCACGCACGCCTCGTGTTTAAAATGGCACACACTCAATGATGTTTGAAGAATATATGGAGTTAAATAAGTTGTTGTAAAACCTTTTTTTGCTCACACTTAGCCTGGTGGTACCAATCTCAACTCTGTCTCATTGGGTGGTACTAATCTTTACTTGCTTATATTGAGTGGAATTTATCTATACTTGGGAACCATAATACTACTAATCTCTTCGTCATAAACTCCGAACCAAAACTGTCATCAAAAGTATCAAAATAGGTCTCTTCAGTTTTTTAGTCGGTCTGTCAGGGTGGGTAAGTATGTACGTACGAGTTTATGTCTACAGAAATCGTTTTTATATTTGTGTCTTCGCCCTCTATCTCTACAAATTTCTTGCGGGGGAGGTCAGTTTACAAGAAAGTTCTTGCTAGATTGGTCCCTTGTTTGTACCTGCTCGTTTTCTTTTTAAATTCTGATATTCTAGTAATCATCACCCAACAAAAAAAGTAACTTATTCATTGATCACCCCTTCTTTCAACGTTTTAATTGATCACCCTCAAATCGGCATGCCGGCAAAAGACGTCGGTCATTTGAGAGTTTCTATTGAGTGATTAACCAGACCTGTTTCTTTTCTTTTCTTTCCTTTTTTTAAATCTTGATTTTGTTCGCATCTCTGAAAAGTTCGTAACTCGACAAACGTACATCGAGGGTTGGATGTGGTACTCCTTCTTTTTTATAGCATGATTCATGTCAGCACGTGCCAGCACATCAACAGCTTCCATTTTCTTGCAGATAAAGGTTAGTGATGCAGATTATACGAGGCGGGGTTTAACGCCGAGAGAGGATATAAGGGAGAAGAGAAGTGTTGGAGGGGGGGTCTCATCCATTGTGGGTAATCATTGTTCACTTGCTTTGAGTCACCGAACACTTCCCTTCCTCCAAAATGGCGAACGGTAGCCATTTGTCATAACTTTTCAAATTCACTTAAATTAATTACACTCGTTTGCAATAAAGATGTTTCAACATTTCAACAGCGGAATGACACAAATGGGTCTATAATAGTGATTCTGAATGTGAGGCACAAGCCCCAAAGGGGGGCAATTTGAATATATTAAGAGGCAATTTGGAATTTAAGATGCAAAGAGCGAAAAGCATTATGTGGCTCATAACCGAGACGTGTTAAGGCTTAACTGATTAATTCCAAATTACGCAATACTGTTAATGAATATTCTTACTATAGGTCCCGTAGAAACTAATGCATAATTCACTAAAGGTATAAAAGCGATGAGTTAATTGTATTGTTACCAAATTTAACACAATGAAGAAATAACAACTCGCCATCATAGTCAATAATTAAACAACCGTAGCGTCAAAATTTGAAGCCATGTACAAAAAAAATCCATCGGAGAATAAATATGATCAGAATAAATTGTATTTATGACATCATTGGCGTTTTCCAAATGAAAATATCTAAAATAGAGTGAAACATCTAGAAATATCTAGATTCTTGAGAATGTAGATGTTATTATTAAACCCGTCAAAATGAGGCCCAGAAAGGGAGGGGGAAAAATCTTTTTTCCAAAAATTAAGAATATTTTTAGGAGTCTAGCGGCGTGCTAATGGCAATTTTCAAATCTGCAATCAAAAGGGTATGGTCTGGAGTGCTGGAACATACGAACACATAAACAAGCACACAAACACATATTTTAAAAAGGATTAGAACCCTTTATCACCTTTGATGGCTACGGTTGTTCAACAATAGTAAGTGCCCCAAAGTTCATATTTCAGTATTATCTTTAAGAATATTTTCTTGACATAAAACTGTAAATTATGGTAAATTTCTGCTTTCAACATCTCTTTGTTATACCTTTTCAACGCCAAATTTGTTTTATGATACTAAGGGGACATACATTTTTGGGGTAGGGCATGGAGTGAAAACAGCCAAAAACCCCTGGTCTATAATAAGTGTCGTGTTAGTGATCCCCGTTTTAACAAATATGTCAAGATAAAGAACTTCAACTTCAAAAGCACGTCTGGTCCTAGTGGACCCACTCTTCCTGGTTGCACCTACTATTGCAATATGAGGTTGGGTCAAGACATTTTTTGATGCCTTTGGCTCGTCAAACGTAGAGCCCGAGAGAAGTGTGGGGTTTCCACATCCTCCAAAGAAGAATTTTATAATTTTTTTGTAGAGCTTTTGTAAAGCTGTTTGCGCCCCCTCCATACACACACACACACATACTCTCGTCCTTTAGCCATCCTGTTTTCATCAATCGCAACCCTTTTCGCACGCCATAATACATTTGCTCGCTGGCGAACGATTGTCAACCTATTTCATTAATGGGCACATCACATCCATTCAAATTATGCATGGACAACATTTTTGACCGAGCAGGCCGCTTATAACCTTTTTATTCGGGCCGCATATTCACTTGAAAAATGACGATTGTATTACAGAAAGGGTACTTAATTTCTATTTCAGACATATATATATATATATATATATATATATATATATATATATATATATATATAATATGATCTGTGAACCCAAACCAATTGTAATTTTGCAATATAAATTTTAAAATTGATTTTCTGAGAAAAAATTAGGAAAGACTCTAATTAAATTCCTAGAATGGCCGTGGACCTCAAAAATGTTACCGGCAGCCAAATCTGACCCACCAGCTTATCGTTTCCCACATATGACTTTGATGTTTCGGTTCACAGCTCAACTTAAATTAGAAATAAGCACCTAAAGCGGGAGTTACTGGCTCGTCCTCCAGTCGATCTAACTTATACTTGTAAAAATTACCGAAATAAATCGGATATATAACAATGTATATACTTCTTCTGACTGTAGTGATACGGTTCTTACGATCAGTTATCGAGTTGTCGAAGTTCGTTAACATAATAGACGATGATGCATCAGTTTGGTTATAATCTTGATTCGTTACTAAGCTATGATTTTGCACCTTAACACAAATAGAGGAACTCTATCAATATTATGAAAAGGTTCGAGCTTTTGAAATTTGATCTCAGCTTACGAATCGCCTAAATTCAATTTCAAACATTTTCCTCGACGAAATGTTTAAGCATCTCAGTTTGGTACGGGACGAAGCTACACGTGCGTATCAGTATCAAATGGGAATAATCATATCAGCATCAAGTGGGAATAATCCTCTGGTATCAGGGAATCAACATAAGATGGAATGATTCATAGAAGTCCCAGATGTAAAGGTCCCAGGGACACAATCCAAACTGAAAACTCTAGTCCTTAGAATACAACCGGTGTGTGCGAATTTCAAGTCTCACCGTAGGCCGCGTGCGTAACCCTCACGTAAATGTCGAGTCTCGTCTTGGAGACAGTGTCGTCCTGGTGATGATCTGTGAGATCACCCTGCTAACAAGAATTCCCTAAGCAAAGCACCTTTTTATTTATCTTGGAAAAGATTTTAAAATTTTAACAATTGAATCCTTCGTTTGGGAAACGGTAAGCGATCCAAGAAGATGTGAAAATGTGAACAGAATCTTTTTCATACTCAGTATTCTCAGACAAAAATGGAACGAACATATCTGTCCATTCCCGTCATCAGAAGGAAACCGTGACTAATAGTGTGCCTCAGATAAACCAAAAGCTCCACACAGTAAACATGCGTGAGAAGACAAGGCTTGAAATCCTGCAGGTGGCCCATCGGGTGCCACCTGCAGGATTTTAACCGGGATCCGACAGGATTGCCATATGTCTTTCATGGCACAGGGTCAAATTTGTATGGTCTTGGGACAAAACTGAGTAGCTTCATTACCCCCAAAATCAAATAACTTGAAAATCCATCACAAGACTAAGCTTACCGGAAAAATGGATTGAAATACATACTTTCTAAACCATGAAATATTCATGCCATATCATATTATATTATTCGTGAGTAAGGAATTGTTATTTTTGTAACTTTTTTCAATTCTAAATATTTTTGGAATCAAATAGTTTTGTTCGGTACCAAATTTGTCCAATTCTGGTCTTGAAAAGTATCAAATGTCAACCCTAACGAAAATGTCTTTTCCATATTTAGGATTTTTAGACAAAAAGAAAACTTACAACCTGCATCTCTAGTTTGAATGGTAGAACGACGAATCGTTTGCAATAAAACACAGGTCTGGTCAGTCACTCAACAGAGGTCATCAAGTGATCAATGTCTTTTGGTAGCATGGTGATTAATCGGAAAAAAAAAGGGGTGATCAATGATGAGTTACTTCTCTCGCCCTTTATGGGATCACTAAAGTCTGAGTGTTCAAAAAAAACAAGCATGAATGCAGTCAACACAAACTAAAGGACCAATTTAACATAAACTTGCATCGTAAATTGGATACCCTCACCCCATAGAACTTATTTGGGGGAATTTTCGAAAACAAAAGAAAGATTATAAGGAGTAGCTCCATTGGCGCAGCCTGTGGCGCGACATGTACATAGATAGCCAAAAAGACAGGCAGACCGGCTTAAAAACTGAAGAAACCCAAGTTGACAGTTTTGGTTGGCAGTTTCTAATAAGAAGTTTTGCTTGAAATGTTCTGAATATGTGTTGATTGTGATAAATGGATGGGTCTTCGAATAAAAAGGAAGTGGTGCTCTCTCAGAAGAGTTATTTTGATAATACAGTCACATGGCGATTTACGCCAGATCGACTTACGTCCAATCGCAGATACGTCCCAATAAGAGTTGAGAACCCATCAGAAGTGGGTGGTGGAAATTTCGGTCTTTGCAGTTCTATGCCCCAACCGAAATTTCTAAATTTCTCTCATGTTATTCTTAGACTGCTAAAACAAACAGTGATTACGTCATGTTTGTTTCAAGTTATCCAGACAGGGACCGTGAGAAGGGGAAGGTAAAAAAAGCAGGTACCTTACCGGGTTGAGCTGATGACAGTGAAAGAAACGTAATGGAATACATTTGTTCCTTCGTCTTCGAAAAGTTAGGGAAGATATATGTACAATATCAAAATTTCGGTAAATGTGTATGTGTCATGGTATCTTATGTTGTGTAGTGTGTATATTTCATTTCACCTCAAAATTATTAACTTATGCACAGATCGAGTTACGTCCATAATATCAGAACGTAATCCGGATGTAAGTCGACGCATGGCATGGCCATAATGATTAATTTGTGTACGTGTGTGTACGTGTTGTGCCTGGCGTAGAATGATAGCAAGCTAGTTCCTCGATTAAATCGATCATCGCTAGGTGACACGATTTTATAACTTTGTCGCAAGTCAAGTCACATTTGACACAGGACCTTTGAAACGTAAGCTCGTTATGTCTTATTAATAGCAATATTACAAAAGTTATAACAGTGATGAAATTTGCTTTAATATTTGTTGTCAATCTTAGTATTTGAAGCCAACAACATCTACTGATCCGCTACAAATAAATTGGTGACCTGGCATTGACATGAAACGTGATCTTTTCAGGCAACTAATTCGGAAGTGGTTCGTTGGTTCTCACACTTTTCTTCGGTGAGGACACCTTACTGATCTCAAGAAAAAACAAACATTTGCGGACCATTAAAGAGTTTTAAAAGTTGATTAGGTGATCGAAGTAAAAATAAACCATCGTATGTTTTCAGAAATTACTTATTTTAAAAAATACTGACCCTCTGAAAGTAAAGGGAAATTAAAGAAACGCCGATGGAATAAAGGACGATTTTTTCTTCAAATCTCTTTGAAGACTAGTTCAATGGTAAAAAGGTAAATTCTCATACCTGCCTCAGGATTCGGGAGATTAGTTTTTATTCTTGAGTATGTTACGACGAGAAAAATAAAAATGCCTAATTGGCGAAATTTATTTATTTTTTGTTGGAAAAGTTTTATTTGCTTTTAATCGTAAAAAGAATGCTGTTTTATATCTTTGATCACATAAACGTTTGATCAAATCAAAACTACGTAGTTATTCACTTTTTACAAATAAATAAATAAATAAAACTACGTATTTATCCATTTCTTGTAAAAAAAAAAATTGACTTCACTTAGATTGCATAACCATTTGAGTGTTAAGAAATAGTTATTTTATTTCATTGTTTTGATTAAATGAACTTTTGATCAAATTAAAACTACGTATCAATTTATATTTTTTTAAAAAAAAGGTTAAAACTTCGCCAGTTAGGTAATTTCATCGATTTTGCGTAAGATATATAAAAAGATCATGCTCTGCATGAATAAATTAGAAAGGAGGGGAGTACTTTAATAGCCTTCTCTGGTGGTTGTGGATATTCTTCTTTCCTTTCTTTATTTATTCATTTTTGTTGTAATTTTGAACTCAGCTCACGGACCTCCAGTAATAAATACCTGTGGGGATACAGTTAAGGGAACCCCAGTTTAGGAACTGTGCTGTAATGGAATTCCCGCACTACAAATAAATTGATGAAACCCGATTTCAACCATTTTTGAAACGTATCATTCATCGATCTGATCCTGCTCTTCATATATCACACAGAGACAGAAAAAATGAACAGTCACATCTGATCATAAATCAGACAACAATCATGAGTTTGTCAAAGCATGCAGAAATACATAGCTAGAGATTTGGGGGCCCCGGGAAGTTTGGCTTCACGAGAGGCCCCCTCAAACATTTAGTGAAATTTGATGAAGAAGGAAAATTTGCAATGAATAGACATGCACTATCATTTAATTGTTGAAAAACAACCCCAAAGGCTGAATAATTATTTTTGCAATACATATACGTACAAATATATCCGTGTAGTCGAACTCTAGTCCAAGTAGGGGGCTGGAGTTGGCTTTGTTTTTTTTTTTCCATCGTATCAATAACAGGAAAATCCTCACCCAAGTTAGGGGAGTGAACTCCTCATCGTTTGTCTGTCCCATCATGTTATACATAAAATTTACATTTCCCTACGATGATTTGAACTCATGAACAAGTGATAGGCAGATGGAAGTCTTACCAAACTGAGTCAATCTGACGTACAAATCTACTAAAATTAATGCTATGAGTGAGCAGGTGAGTAGAAATGGAGTTTGAAACCTGGCTTGTTATTGTATAATGTCGGTAAAAATGCAGTTGGAAAGCTACTATCTATAAAGCTTTGGGGGACCAGGGGGTGTTTCCAAGTAGCCACCCCTCCACCTCCCCAGCTACGCCTCTAATTCGGTTTAATCTCCAATAAATACCTATGAAACTAAGATTTGAAATTGAATTTTCTGTTCCTTACAAGATAATGATATTGTTTGTTTTGTTTTTTTGTTTTTTTTTTCAAGTTGTTCAAGTATTATTGTATGTTATTAACTCGCAGTGGAGGTGCGATTGGCTTGGACAATGGAATTGGCGACCCGAGTTCAAACTGCGGTCGGGAACATTTATGTTCACTTTGCACTGATGCCCTTGGAAAAGGGATGATTACATTTCCTCAGCTATGGGTAAAATAGTAGTTCAGGAGAAAGACACCTCTGACTTCTAACCGGAGAGTCTAGCCTCCTTGAGGTGGTTAGATGCCCAGTGAGACGTTCTTCCCAGGAGCCAAGCCGATGCAAGACGTATCGTTCTCTTCTTTCCTCTGGACTACATCAGCAAGGCCGATAGGGGGAGTCAGATGACTGGGTATCCCTTACGCCCGGCTGGGGACGTTCCATCGTCTGTAGAGACAGAACAGGGGCCATTCATTCTCTGATTCGGTTATTGTGTTTTCAGGCTAGAGTTGAATATCTTTGTACTTGATTTTATGCATCGCTATGATTCAATGTGTGGCCAATGATCAGTTTAACAAACAATTCAAACTGTTTCGTTCCATGTTTCGTTAAATTGTAGAAACAACATAGGCACGTTTGGGTTCATGCCTCTTACAATGCTATTAGCTAAAAGTTTGTAAGCGTATCTCATATTCTCTATTAAAATTAAACTAAAATTTCATAGATACTACTTTTCATTTTTATTGTCGACATTTTCCCTGACAAAATATCGCAACCAAGCCGGTTTATCCCCTAAAATTCGTTCCCAACAATTCATTGCGGCAAAATCAAGTTAGGAAAATTAGTCAATTAAAATTCTAAAATTCTGGGCGGACCTGTACAGGCTCACTGTTTGAAATGGCTCGGGCCTACGATGTTTAGAAAATTCTTTTTTAAATATTAAAAGGAATAACATTGTAACTATGGTAATGATATCATAAAACAATTATCATTGCTAAATGAAATTGGCGATGAATTGTTTGGGGTGAATTTCCGTAGACGAATTTTCTCTGGCAATGAATTGTTCGCGATGAATGATCCGTAATCCCCAAATATCTATTGAAATAGACAAAGAACCCATTCTACAATTGTTTACTAAGATCAGACAAGTTCTGACAAACATACTATGTATTTGACAAATATAATCTAGTTATTCGCAGGGAAGCTTGGATCGAAGTAGTATTTGTTTTTCTTCACGGAGTATGTTAAGAGAGATCTTATCGATCATGGGACTGTGAAAATATCACAAACCTCTTGCTCAACAGTCTGCTGCTACTTCAAGTAACAAACTATACCTGCAGTTCTCAAAGTGTCATCCGTGGAGCTAGTGTTCCATAAGATCTATGTGAGGGATTCCCAAAATTTGGAAAAGATTAAGTGGAAAAATAATCAAAAAATCTATCAAAAAGCAATTAAAAACATAAAATGATATCGGTAGCTACTAAACGGCTATTCAAATACTTCTCCTTTTTTTTAACTATGTATTCATGTGAAGCAGAATTTTCCGTAAATACAACAATAAAAATTTATAATCGCGATGGATTGAACGCCAAGGCATACATGAGAATCAAGATGTCGGCCATTAATCCAGACTCGAAGAGATTTGTGGAAAAAAAAAAAAAAACCAATCGGTGTCATTCATTTCATTCAATTCCCATCCATTTCAGGTGTGTATGTTTCTCAAAATAGATGTGGTTTCGGAAAACTTGTGATGGCTTATTTTTATATCGAATCGACACAGAAACTCTTTGAGGGTCCACGCACATTTTTGAAAACATGAAGGGGGGGAAGAAAAACCACTGACCTATATAGATGACCTGGAAAGAAAAAACGGACATATTTATTCTCTCCGGTCATCAAAATGAATCAGAAACAGATAATGTATCTCAGATAAACCAATAATAATAAACATGTGTGAGAAGACACGGGGTAAAATCCTGCAGGTGGCTCATAATGTGCCACCTGCGAGTTTTTAACCCGTGTAGAGCAGGGTCACCAGAGCCAGATGTCTATTGCCGCCCAAGACCAAATTTTTATGGTGTTGGAACCAAGTCAAGAAGCTTCAGTCATGGGCGCCCGCTGCCACTTCTCCAGGTGTGTGTAGGAAGGGACAAAATGATATACTTACAAGCTGCGGGGAGCAAAAGGGATTATCGGCAACCCAGTTACCAGCGAATAAAAATACCATATTTCTATATTGTAATATCAAGTATGGGTTATAAAAAAAATCGTACATTATCATAATCCTTTATTGATTATAAGGTTTCAACTTTCACCCCCCCCCCCGAGCTGAGAAGGCCTGATTGGTGGGAGGGGCTAGTAAATACCTCACCCATCTATCCGAAGGGGTGCTCATGGCTTTAGTACCAAAATTTTAAAAAAAAATTGAAATCCATTTTCAGACTCAGATTGCAAGTAGAATGAATTGAAATACATATTTTTAAGTATCTATTGTTCATGCATATTCATATCGTATAATTTCATTCGTGCGTAAGGGATTGTTATCTTTTGTAAATTTTCCTTCCGTACCAAATCTTTATTTTCGGAACCAAATAATTTTGTTCAGTACCAAATTTGCTCAATTTTGGTGAGGAAAAATACCATACTGCAACCCTCGCGTACAGGGAGCCTCAATCATGATGTCTTTAAAACAAGTTATGTTTTGAAAATTAATTTAAATGACGATTGAAGCGATTACCATTTCGTATTTTGATCATTTTTTAGATGTGTCCTCACATCTATATTAGACGCTTTTATTAGCTCAGAACATCCTCTGGCTGTCCACACGATTTCTCCAAAAGTTCTCAATGGATTTCAATGTAATTAAGTGGGAGGGTGGGTAATTTAGAGCGGATCCTTTCGCCCCTTTGTTATGGCTACCAGTCCTCACAAGCATTTCATATTAAACAAGGGTTCATGACCTTTGATCGTCAATAACTCGAAGGGACTTGCTCTCATGCATTCTTGTGTAATCTTTACTCGGTAAGTAATTTCTTTTCTTACGATATATAACATGCCTATATTTGATGAAAGAGTTCGTTTGTTTTTTGTTTGGGGGGTTCAGACTAAGGCCCCACAGCGAATATTTTTGCGCTAATGGCGCTAAATAATTTTTGCAACTGATCTGGAATGTTCACCCAAGATATCTTGCTCACTTTATTCAAGGTCCTTCTATCATATCCAATAGGTTTCATTTGTCAAATCAAACATTCCTACGAGACTCTTCAAGAACACCAGGACTAAAAGAATGGAGATTTTAATTCTTATTTTGAAGTTTCCTCATTCGGTACTATCAATATTACAACAAAAGGATTATGAAATATACAAGAAAAACATCTATAGATTAATGAAGAAAGTTATTAAAGATCTTAAATACGATAAATTTAAAAAGAATTTTCTAACATCCGATGGTGTTTTTCAATTGTACTGAAAAGTCCGTTTTAGCCTATGAATATTCAAAAAAATAATTTGATACTTATATCAACTGTGGTCTTTACGAAAATACCACCGAAATACATGTAAAGTGTAGGGGGGGATTATTTTTGAAAAGTAATTTCAATGTCTGTAAAAATTCCACAAATTATATAAGTGGTTATGTTTTTATTATTGGTAGCGTGGTTGGTGGAAAAGAAAGCAGTGTCAGAATTATAACAACTGTAATTGGTTTACTGTTCCTATATAAGAATGTGCTAAAAATAGCATAAATCATGTTTTTGGCTTGGTTGTTATGGTAACAACTGGTGTTGTTGAGAGAGTTCACACGTAGGTCAGGGCGACACGTATACAAGTTGAAGAAACCCGGATGTCATGAAAGGAGCCAACTGCAAGAACCATGTAACAGGGTCGAACGACTGAGCCGACCATAAGGACCTACTGACGGCTTTTGAATCGGAATCATTCCATACAATTGATAGGATCCCAGAGCCCGCTCGGAGCAGCGGAAACTGATTGGATGAAACGTGTTTTGGTGTTTGTGCCAAGTTTTGATTGGCTTGAGTGATGGTGCAAACAGATCCAAATTTTCGCGAAAAGAAATCACTTTGGGTCAGCCAGGAATAAATCTTGGTTCCAAGTAGTAGAACATTCCACGCACACACACACACACACACACACACACACACACATATATATATATATATATATGAGAGATCTTGACACTGTGTTTCGCGAGCGACGCTCATCAGAAGACTGCGTTTTAAGTTTGTTTTCTCTTCAACTTTCGAAAAGTATTACCCGGAAAGTTTTTCTATCTAGAGGTGCTTGATGATGAAACATTTCTAAATGCAAATTCCGGCAATTGTTTCGATTTGAAAGCATAGGACCGTAACGAAGGATGAAGCAGAGTTAATAGTGCGTCTGATTCTGAATCAGAGTTCGAATCTTGTCGTGTTTGTTACTGTGACAGAGCAAGAGTTTTCAGCAATCGCAGGAATAGGCAATGCCCATGGGCAAAGGCAACGCTAGGGGACAGCTGTGCAATATCAGCGGGCAGTGGTTTCGAAACTTTTAAAACCTTAAGACCCCTTCTATAAGGGAAATATTCAGGCGAAACCTAATTTTTTACCATTCAGTTTTTAGACTCTAATCAATGATCAATATTAGACAAATTTCGACCTTTTAAAAATCATATTTATTCTTAATGGATTACATTCATTTGAATTCTTTTGAATATGGTACGGTACAGGTCTATGCTTTCCGAGAGCTGAGCAATGGATGATATTGTTTCTCTCGCACAAGATTCACAATGTTAGGATTAGAAGGGACACTGATGTTGATTACACGACCCCAGTTTCGAAACTATTGCCCAAGGGAACCATAGTTATTGATTAACAGGCATTATAGGACAGTTAGTTTCGCACCCTTCATACCTACTCCTAGGAGAAATTACCCCTTTTGGCCCATATTGCTGCCTCTGCCAACGAAGGTGTATGTATTCCCTAGTTTCTGTCCATTTTTACTTCTGTCTTTCCGTCCGTCTTTCTGCTGCCTTTCCGCTGTCTGTCTGCACGATATCTCCAAAAGTTATCAACGAATTCCAATGACATTTGGTGGAAGGGTGGACAATGGGCTACGGGAAAAGTGATCGAATCCTTGGGCGAGTCCACACACGATTAACCTCCCCCACGTCATAGTTATATATCCACATCACCCAATATCTCCCAAAATTCTCGAACTTTTGTGGAAGACTGGGCGAGAGGCCACAGAAAGAGTGATAACATTCTAGGGTGGATCTTCGTACGATTACCTCCCTACATCGGAGTTCTGTCCCTACCACACAGTGAGTGCCAATGGCGTTGGCAGAGCTTTACGCTCTACATCCTGGCCATCTCAGATTTTTCTGTGTCTGCAGACTCTGACAAGATAGTGCTGCTGGTGGTCAGCACCGCCCCTTTAATCCTGAAGCCTCTTCTTTTGTGCAGGCTTTATCTTTTATCTTGAGGAATAGCTGACGTCATCGTCGTTATGATAGGCGTGTATCAACAGCCCCAGTCGATCACGTCTCTAACAGAATGTCTTGATATAATGCAATGCTTACTTCAATTGCTTGATTATGGAACGCGACACTCATTCAGGGCAGATCCAATTTCTTCCCGATTAATGAGAAACGAGGTTTTTTTTTTTTAGATGAATTTATTTATTTCTATAAATCCGATGTTGCTTCAATAACATTTATTCATTACGTCATCAGAACATGAAATTTATTTTATTATGTCAGGAGACAAGCACACGACTATTGCATGAAAGAAATTCTACTTAACTAAGCATCAAATGAATGTGCTTTCAAAGAAAAGACCTTTTAAGAGGTGGGAGCTTTGAAAGGGATAGGCTTGTAGAGGGAATGGTTTTTAAAGGCACTGAGATCGAACTAGCGCATCTATGGTCTGATTTTCGGGTTTGTTCGTTTATACACTTATGAAAAATAAATAAAGTTGACCATACCTCGCATAAATAATCAATCGTGGGTTCTGTAGGGTGTACCAAAATTATCTAAAAAAATATCTTCAGATAACTTAGATTAAGGCATTGTTGTTCCCCTAATTACCATAGAGACCAACCCTCTCCCCCTAAAAAAAAAAGTTTTTAGATCATACCTGGTCGTGTACTCATGCAAATTTTCAAGTTTGTAGCCCCAAAAATGTGACCAGGAGACACAGACGCCCACATACACACACGCACGCTCGGAAACTTTCAGAGAGAGAAGAACTTACAGCCCACTTGGCTGGATGGACGGTTATTTGTGGGGCTACGGTGATTCAATAAAGTTTAATCATTATAAATGGATTATTTTCAAAATTATTTAGTGTAACAATGGCAAGTGTTTAAATCAACTCATTGTACTTCATGATCCAAGAATTAATTAGGATAATGAATATGACTTTCTTTTGAAATAACTAGACGAAAGTTAGAGTGAAATTTTTTATATCCGGGACTGTTCACCAAAACTGTCAACATTAGTTTCTTCAGTTTTCGAGTTGGTCCAGCTGGCTTGCAGGCTGACTGTGCATGTATGTATCACATATGCAGGTCACACCAATGGAGCTATAGGGCTGGAAATTTAAACATCTTTTCCTTATTTTGTCTACAAAAAAAACTTCTCTCTTTTTTTTTTTCTTTTTTTTTTTTATAATACCCACACCTCCAATAAGGATTTCTAGTGGGGGGGATTCAATTTGCAATTTAAGTTTATCTTAAATTGATCACTTATTTTATGTCCACTTGCTTTTTGAAAATTCAGACATTTTAAGTGATCACTGCTCAACAAAATGCCAGAGAAGTAACTTATTCGTTGATCAACCCTGAATAAAACATGCTGCTGAAAGACTGTGGACATTTGCAGGTTTCCATTGATTGACTAAGCAGATCTCTTCTTTATCTTTTAGTAATAAAAGAATTTATTTTATCTTTTATTTGAATGGACAAAGAAAGACAGATTTTACAATCTTTTCTTCAGAATCTAAATGTTTATAGACGTTTTTTTTTCCACTCTATTTCAGATGTTATCCAGAAATATGCCAGTGATGTCATAAATAGAATTTATTCTGACCATATTTATTCTTCAATGGAGAATTTTTATGACTTTAAATTTTAATGCTGCAATTGTTCAATTATTGATTGTGATGGTAAGTCCATTTTATCTTTTATTCAACTGGTATTGGTAAAAGAAAGACAGATTTTACAATTTATTAGCAGTTATAATGGTTAAATCTGTGTCTATAGGATTAGGTTACAGATAGGCAAAATTTGCTTTTAATTTAATGAATACAACTTTTGTCAAGTTTTAAAACAGATTAGTCATGGCTCTCAACTCAGCATTACACCAGCATATATGGTAGTCGCTGGAAAGGATATTCAAAATTTTATATATATATATATATATATATATATATATATATATATATATATGTCCAGGGAGTTTGACAACTTTAAACACAAAACATTAAAAAACTTTTTCAAAATTTTTTGTGTCACATCAGTTACTCTGTCAATGCAATTAATGTAATTTTTTGGTATTTTTCCCCCATTTCACATATACTTTATCATTATGGTACAATGTATGAATTTTTTCTTATTGGGATCATAGTTGTTTACCATGTAACCATTATGGTAGTTTAAAAAACAAAATGGTTATATTAACATGGCATCTCAACAGTGTTGATTAAGCACCACCTCCTTTTCTTACTATTTAGCTTATGTCATACTTGTAGTTTGTCATTTTATATAGGGTATTTCATATTACGTATCATTCATTTTTTGAATCAAGGCTTACTTATGTAGGTTATCTAAAAAAACATATTAAACGATGAGGTTATCAGAGAGTATAACAACAGATGTGACTCGCTGTTCATGCCATTTCTATTGAATGTTCACCTATGTGATTATTAAATTCGTTGTGTCAGTTTTAATCTCAGACTGCATGCATACCAATTTATGATATCATCTTCAGGAATATTAATCACACAGAAAAACTTCTACAAGTTGATTCTCTACCAATATATTCAACCAAAGAATTTGACCATTTTTTCCACATATATATACATATATATACTCCATTCAGTATATATATATGTATGTATGTATGCATGTATGTGTGTATATATATATATATATATATATATATATATATATATATATATATATATATGCTGGTATGTAATTTTTTTTTCTCTTTAATTGTTTGTTTATATTTCTGTTTGTTTGCATTCAAAAGTAAAGTACCCAATAAAATAGCTTTAGGCTCTTTCTTAAATAACCCCACCATTTCTGATGGGTATTTTATAGTAACAATACGATGAGTTTATAAGCAAATTTTCTGTTTATTTATTTATTTATTCATTTATTTATTTGCACTAAAATGGGATGATTTCATTGGTTGATTCATCTTCTTATAATGACATAACAACAAAAATTACATCATAGAAATTCTTCGGACTGCATGTCTGTTCATCACACATTAAAACAACTAATGAAATGAGTGGGTTTCCCTTCACTTTACACCCATTTAAAGAATTATATATAAACATATAAAATAAGAAGATATGTTTATAGGCAGGAAGTAGAACCCACTTTGGTATTATCGCTACATCGTAAATAATAACCCCATCTAAAAGCCTATAAAAATATTTTTCTCAAACATCTTTGTAGGAAAGTCCCCCTTTGGTCTATTGTGTAGGCATGCCAAACTTGGTTGGGCAGCATCCATGTTTAGATATCTTTAACAGCATGACAGACAAACACACAGACAGACATCTCTCATTTATATATATAAGATACTGCAAATTTTATTTCTAAAATTTCTCATTTAAAGCCAGACAGATTTTGTCCTTCATTCAAAGCCAGGGGCAGGTCTTGACATTTATATGTTGCAAGTCTGGTTATTCGATAGAAACCCTCATGTGACCAATGTCTTTTGGCAGAATGCTGTGTTGGGGTTGATAAAAAAAGAATTGGAAAAAGGGGTGATCAATGAATGAATAACGCAGCTCTCCTCTTGTTTGACAGTGATCACTTAAAAAAGTCCCAATTAAAAAAAAAACTGGCATGAATGCTACTAAGTACAAACTAAGGGCTAAATTAGCATAAACGTACATTGTAAATTGCCCCCCTCTCGAGAAAAAACTATTGGAGAAATTTTTTTTCAAGTCTCTTTTCAGGACATGAGAAGTGAATGTATGAATTTTAAGCTTTCTAGTTTAACTGGTGCAACTTGCCCATGCGAGACATTGATAAATAGATAAATAAATAGCCAGAATGACTTAAAAACTCAAGAAACCTATGTTGACAGTTCTGGTCGACAGTCTCTAAAACAGCGATACAAACTAACTTTGTTATTTTTTTGATAATCTTTTGAAATTTTTCTGATAAATATATTTCCTCATTTTCATTTCATAGAAAAAGTTGCCCATGGGTATATTTTGGCTTGCTCTGTAACCAAAAAAATGGGGAAATCTAGCCACTTTAGCCATTTCTAGCCATAACTGAGGTCAAGAGCTTTCATATGATTTTCAAGAGCTTGACATTTTTCAGCCATAAAGTTAAGTTGAAATGAAAGAATGAAATCTCACCACTTCAGCCATTTTTAAGCATTAAAGGAAGTCAGGAGTCTTAGCATGATTTTTAGAGCATACTTAACAGCTTTAAAGTTAGGTGGAAATCTAGCTATTTTTAGCCACAAAAGGGTTTTAGCCTTTTTGAGTCCATTGTTCGTCATACACCTTCCCCAAGATTCGTGAGACATCTCTATCATGGGCATTGTGGAGCCAGTATTTTCTGAATTTGTCTAATTCAACACGCCAGCTTACTTTCTGTCAGCCACATTTTCACATATGATCTCTGGAGATCCATGTTGTGAGTTATGTTATGTCCAGAGGTTGTCTGTTATTCTTGCAACATGTCCGGCCCATTACCATTTGAGTTTTGAAATGGCTTCTACATCTCAGACTTCTGTCTTTTCTATGATATACTGTGCTGTCTTATGATCACTCCATGTGAAGTTGAGCATGATTCTCTCACATGCATGTTGCATAGTTCTCATTTAGAGGGTCAATCTTCTGGTTAAGTTCTATGTCTCTGCTCCATAGGTGACTATTGGGAAGATGCATTGGTTGTATACCCTTCTTTTTGGGACTAGAGGGATTTTCTTGTTCTTGAAAGTCAAGCTTGTTTTACCAACCTAGAGTGATTTTTTTTTTTTTTTTTTTCTTTTGATGATTTCATGAATATTTGTTGTCCTAGGTAGATGTAGTGGTCTACTCTCTTCAGCTCTGCATTTTCAATTTTGATTGTCGTGTTTCTTCATCCTCAGCATATTTGTTGTACATAACATTCATTTTGCTAAGTTTCATGTGGGGTTAAGCTTTCTTGCTTGCTTCATTTAGTTCATCTAGCATTATTTGATGATCATGATGGTTTTTAGCAAAGAGGATGATTTCATCAACAAATCTGAGGTTACATAAGTATTCATCATCTATTTTGATTCCTTTGTATTTCCAGTCTAGGTTTTGGATGATCATCTCAAGGCAAGCTGTGAAGAGTTTGGGCAAGCTGGTGTTACCTTGTCTCATTCCTTCTTATAGTTGAACGGGCCCAGAGTCTTCATGAAGCTAGATGAAGAAACTGCTGTGTAGTACTCTGACATACACTGGGTCAACACCTTATTGTATTATTGCATCAATGACTTAAGGGACATCCACTGAGTCAAAGGCCTTTTTAAGGTCAACAAATGCTACTAGTGGCATTCTATATTCTGCTGCTTTCTCTTTTAGTTGGTTTTTTTGTTTGGTTTACTGAATGAAGATGATTGAGTCGCTTTTTCTGAAGCCAGCCCCCCCCCATTGGTTTTCATCTTGTGTTTTGGTAATTTGGTCAGTGATCACTTTGGTGAAAAGTTTGTAGATGCAGTTGAGTAGGCTTATTGGCCTGTAGTTGTTGAGATCTTTCGTCTTTTATGTGACAGTATTATTATTGCGGTATTCCAATCTTCTGGGACTTTACTTTGTTTGTGGCAAAAGTTGAAAAGAATGGCTAGTTTCCTAGAGATGACTTATCCAGCTTTTTGGAGTAGGGGACGTTATCAAGTCCAGGGACCCTTCCTTTCTTTGTTTGTATGATGGCTTGCTTCACTTCCTGCAGAGTAACTTCTGGGAAATCCTCAAATCGATTACTATCGGCTTGTGTTTCCTGTGTTCTTTGTTTGGTGGAGTAAAGGTTTTTGTGAAATTCCTGGGCACGTTCAACAACTCGAAACCTGTCTGTCTCTATTTGCTTCGAGCGCACAAGTTATTTTCTTTCTTCCTGTACTGAGAGATTTTCCAATAGTTTTGAATCCCTTACCTTTTTCGAGAATGCTCTCAATGACTGCTGTCATGTATTTTCTTTTCGTTTCTTTTCGATGGTGTTGTTCAGTTTTGTTGCTGCAATCTTTTCTATTGTTATGTGTTGGTGGCCTGAGGTCTATATGGTTTTCATAAGTTTCTTGGTTTCTTCTGAGTGTACTTATGGTTTGTGTGCTCTTTGGCTTAAACATTCAGGGGACTTCAAGTAAGGAGCTTGTTATACTATTGCTGAGCTTGTTGATGTTCTCTTCTGAAGTCTTTTCAGTACCTGATTAACAAGGATAACCAGGTTACGGGGATACAAAAATGGTTTTCATATTGATTTAACCCCCTGGACAAATATTTGTCTTACAGACAAGTAATTTGGTCAGTTTGAAATAAAATTAAAATTTCATTCTCTTATTGTAATAAATCAGCATATCATTGAGTTTATTTTGATATGAAATATAAATTTTTTGAAACAATGGATATGCAGGTTCATAAGTAAAACCCAAATGTCAGTTTGATACAATGTCTTTCCGCTAATAATCAATTTTTTTTTTTGAAATTCAACATTTTGTTAATTGTTTAATATTTTTTTTCAAGTCTATTGTTCAAACATTGAATATCAAATATGTTTTTTTAGATCAGTGGTTCCCAACCAGTGGCCATGCACCAGTATTTGAAAGCATATGTTATCAGGCTGCAAGGAAACAATATGATTTGACAATATTTTTTTTGAAAAAAAAAAAAAAAATTAATTTCCTAGGATCTTCATAATAACTTCATTAGATAAACCTTACTAGAAATAATATTGAGTGTATTAGCCATTTATAAATGACTTTTAATTGACTTATAACCTATATTCTGGTTGTGATTAACACCATGCATCATACCCCACACCTGTTAGCCAATCCATAAGAACATCATCACAATTAAACCAGTTGTTGGCCTCAAAAATGTTCAGAACCTCCATACTAGATGATTTCATTTTTTACGTTCCAAAATTGCTCACCAATCAAAATTATTTTTTGCTTGGCTATTTCATATTTTTAAAACAAAGAAAGCCAACATTTCCATTTCTAGGGCGGTGCTCGTTCTGAACGTGCATGTATGGATAAAATCAGGCTGGTGCAGATCAGCTAGTCATAATAATCATGTAAAATAAATTCCCTTCCGTTGTATGGAAATATGGCTTCGAAGTATTTCAATTACTTCTCTCCAGTGATGCCAATTTAGATATTTTATATCTAAATTTTTATCTATTTCCAATTTAGATATTTTATATCTAAATTTTTATCTATTTCCAATTTAGATATTTTATATCTAAATTTATATCTATACCCAATTTAGATATTTTATATCTAAATCCATGTCTATAATTTCAGATAAAATATCTATAATCTGAGATTTTTTTTACTTACTTTCATTAGATTTCTAGAAAACCCGCAGATTCTAACTACAGCACAGCAATGCCTGATCTGCTGACTAATATATATGGTGAATATCAACTTCGTACAGTTGCCAGTCATCTAATTATCATGGTATATATACACATACGCACACACACAAGGTCACACACCCATACAAATACACACAAAGGTTTTTTTTAATTATAGTTCGATAAGATATTGGTCTTAATGTGCATCAGATGGGTTGTATTGCCTCTCGATTCATTTCTCAGTGAACCTTGTTTGTTTATTTCTGTATATCTGTTTTCTACTCCTCATGAACTTTCTACATCAAACTTTCAGACTTAAAAGGTGGAAGTAACACTGAAAGATTGCAGGTAATCAATAGTTGATTTAAAAGAAGTTTTGTAGATAGTTTAATGATACTAGTACCTTGAAAATTTGGAAGTGAAAGATTTTAGAGGAAGCTGTGTTACATCTCAGAAAAATTTTCATTTTAATAAGGATAAGCTTAGGTTCAGTGCCTTTTGCAACTTCCATCAATATCTTCCGAAGAATTTTTGATATCAAGAAAAACATGCTATTCCTCACGTATCTGGATAATATATTGAACTCGGAGAAGCACAAAAAGTCAGTGTTGGTAGTTGTTGAAGAGGAAAGAGGTTAGTTAAATTTCTATTCATGCCATCCCCAGAACATAGTCATCATCATCATTGGCTATCATAAGTTCACTGCTGGTCAAAGGCCTTTCCCAGCTTCATCCATACCCATTATTATAGACACGTGATTAGATAGTGTCATTTATTAAGAATTTTTAGACAGATTCTTCATTGGATTTGACAGCAGAGTTTTACTAGCGAACATTGGGATTTTATTCTTTATTCCAATAATTGATCATTGGAAGATAGATTTTTCAAATTTATTTAAAAGCTTGAGTAATAGCCAAAGAGAATGATACAGAGGTCAATTCTAGCTTCTCTTCTGTGATATTTGACGGACAGATTTACCTTTTATTTTATCCAGAGAGTTTGAAAACTCCTTAATCATGATATAGATTAGAAGACAAGATATCTTGGCTTTATAGTCTAGTCAAGTCTAAGGCAGTTTGTCATCAGTGTTGCCAGTTTAGCATGTTTCTTGTTTTGGCAGTGAAAAAATCGAAAAATTAGTATGGGCATTTGGGGACGTTTTTCTTCATTTTTAGCATCTTCTAAAAGTGTTTTGGCCATTTTCATCATATTTGGCTCTTTTTCTAAATTTAGCATTTTTGGTAGTCAAACCATGTGAAAATATTTGTTCGAAAAGATTGCCTGTAACTATCAACCACCACATCTTCTAATCCTCTCTCTGGTATCAATTTCTGATTTTAAGAATGATTTGTCTCCAGTTGGTCCTTCAGTTTTCATCACTGGTCAGGGTTTTATGTTCAGCATCCTTGATCTCCTGGTGGCTTTTTAGGCCAAAGATGGACATGCATAGCTTGTCACAAGTCAATTTTGTCTCTGGGTGTTGGTAGATCTTGAATCAACCTTCCCTGCCTGCAGGCATGGCATTAGTTTTTGGTTGTTGTGCTTGTTGACTCAAAAAACGCATTGGCTTGATAGACTAGGGAATGGTAAATTGAGCTGTCCGTTGTCGGACCTTCTAGGAGATTTAATATCAAAGTGTAAATCTAAAATTGCTGCATACACAGCAAATAAATGTATTAAGGCAAACTTTTACCTCTAATTTAATTCAGAGCAGGGATTCCCAGCCTGGGGTAAATTTTGCCTACCTAGGGAGTAAATATGCTGATTCAGGATTTTTACATTTCTTTTCAATCATAATTCTATAATAACATTTTTATGTGCTATTATTACTGTTATTTGAACTCAAAATAATAATGTTAAAAACAGTATTTTAAAATTTATCCTTTATTAGTTGTTTGATTATGTTAGAAAGGTAAACTCAAATTGACAAAAACAGGGTTGAGGTATATTTTACCTTTGAATAGAAACCAGGGGTAAATAGGACGAAAAAGGTTGGGAACTGATGTTGCCAATTTATTGTTTCTTGTTTTGACAATGGGAAAATTCTTCATTTAGCGCTATTTTTAGCCTAATTCTTTAGCTATTTTACAGGGATTTGGGCTATTTACAAGGTTTTTCCTAGCCACTTTTAGCTATTAGAATTGCCACAAATTGGCAAACAGTTTCATAGAATGGTGTTTTTTTTTTTTTACACTTTTTTGAGGTCAATTGAAGTGCAAAAAAATATATAGGGAGTTGGCAACAATGTTAAAAACCTGTTTTCAGGATTTCAGAATGACTGGCAATCAATATTTTCCTCTTCATAGCAATGCTTGTTGAAGTCAATCAAGATTTTTAATCCCTTATCCAACAAGAAGGTTTACAGACAGACAAACCATTTTTTGCCATAATGTTGCTCCATAGACACTCAACCCATTAGCTGCAACAGGTGATGAGGAATAATAGATATCTATTGCAAGATAAAAGCACTTCTACATTGCAGGATAATCCATTGCAAGATAAAAGTGCAGACTCACGGATAGAGCCGAGTTGCCATCAATCACAATGAAACGGAGATTTTATTGTATTAGCCATAGAACTGCAATGATGGAAATTTGAGCCATTCGGAATTAATGGATTAAAAGCCCGACTTGATGATACAACCAGTCCTAAACCTGATAACATAAATTTTGTAATAGAATGCCATTTATTTCAAACATGAAAATACTATATCTGTATCATATTCACACCTAGCATCAGCGCTTTCATCTGTTGTTGCCATGGCAATGAGTGCATTCATTCTTGCATCTGGCTCTCTCTATCTTTCTTCTTGCTTTGCTGTTGTCAAATCAAAGGATTTCAAAGTTCATAAATTTTCTAACAACCATTACATATAAACATACATACATGTATATATATTTGCATGTTTATATATATGCGTATATATGTTTATGTATATATATGTGTGTAAATTTATATAAATATGTGTGTATACATGTGCATATATTTATGTAAGTATATATATATATGTGTGTGTGTGTGTGTGATTATATATGTCTGTATATGTATTTATATATGTATATGTCTATACATGTACATGATTATAAATTGCGTTATATTATATCATCATCATCAGTCTTTTTTATATCTGTCATTGGACATAATCCTTCCCCTGGATTTGCCACACTTCTCTATCATGGGCGTTGCAGAGCCTATACTCTCTGAGTTTGTCTACTTTGTCTCCTCATCTTGTATTCTGTCAGCCTCAGTTGCACATGTGATCTCTTGGGATCCATGTTGCAAGTTGTGATGATCATCAGTTGTCCGCCATTCTTACAACATGACCAGCCCATTGTCATTTGAGTTTTCTAATGGATTCTACAATGTCTCAGACTCCTGTTTTTCCCCTGATATACTCTGTTCTTTTGTGATCTCTCCATGAGAGTTTAAGCATGATTCTTTCATGTGCACATTGTATTAAGAAACTCTTATTTGAAATGATCTCCCATGATCACTCGATTAATGTATCACTTAGCCTAGACAATGTAAATAATAGAATGAGCAATTTGAAAAAATGGGGCTGCTGCAGGAAATGAACCTGCGACCAATAGGGTTGCCGCTTCAACATAGCTTTGCTCTTACCAGTGAGCTTAACAGTCGCTGGTAATGAAAAAGCCCAAATAATTATTTTCACTCAAAATTCTCATCTTGTTTTATTCTCGGTCAATATCAGCTCTTTTCATTTCTTTCAACATGACATTTATGTACAAGGAAATGGATATATACGAACTGTCACTGGAGAAAATTACGTAAATTACATCAACAGATTTAAGGAAATAATTGTCTGAAATGTCATAAATTTTTGGAAAAAAGTCTTCTTATATGTTTAAAGCTGGAAAGCTTTCTAGACTATATATATATATATATATATATATATATATATATATATATATATATATATATATATATATATTTATAATGTACTTAGCATTCAGAGTTGTAAAGCTTTTTGTATGTGTATATATATATGAGTATATTCATGAGTATATACGTGTATGTGTATATATATATATATATATATATATATATATATATATATATATATATATATTGCACAACACTTGGACAGGGGAATCATCTGTCATTTCCACCCTAGAGGCTGTGACTGTTGTTTTGATTCATAAAGGTTTCCAAAACATGAAGAGGAACAGAGCCTGATGCCAAAGTACACACACACACACACACACATATATAAATATATATACATATAAAAGTCTTTTGGGGACGTATTTCTGAAAGGATTTTATAATTTCTTCTTGATATATATTTTTCTATTATCATTTATCATAATAATAACATCAAAAACTTTGCTTTCGTAAGTTCTGTCAAACCACAAAGCATTTCTCAATCTTCTTATACTCTTTTCATGATTTCTCTTTTTCTTTTTTTGTTAGATATGAAATCTCTCGAAAGAGCCATGGCTGATGGGGGGGGGAAAGTTATTTGAAAAAGCTCCCCCTATGGATCCCCCTTTGCTTTATAAATAACTAGAATTCCAAGGGAAATTATGAATCACCACCACCACCCATACATGCTATGCTATGGGGCGATCAATTAATAAGTTGGGAAATGAGTGACTGATGAATAAGTTACTTCTCTCACCCTTTGTTGAGCTGTGATCACTAAAAAAAGGTCTGGATTTTCAAAAAACGGGTAGGCACAAACTAGTGACCAATTTAGCATAAACTTACATTGCATATTGAACCACCTATTAAGAACCTATTTTGGGGAGAATTTTCGAAAAACAAAAAAATGATTTTCTCTTCTCATTGAGAGGAGTATACATGCAAAATTTCCAGCTTCTACTATAAACAGTAAGGGCTAGGTGATGTCTGGATAGAAGGATACATAGATAAATGTCAGAATGGCCCCAAACCCAGCAACATTGTTTAAACCAGTCTGTTGTGGGTAGCGGTGATTGAATGTTCACCTGCTGCATCTCTACTGACAAATCTCTCTGGATCCACCCAAATCTCTTGCCTCACCTATGACTCTTATATACCTTCACACTTGTGTTTATTCCTTCAGATTTCTTGTGAAGTATGGGGCTGTAACCATTCCATTGCAGTTTCAATAACAAGCAGGTTTTATGGAACAGAGCTGCTGGCCCCATGCCCAACCATTCTCCTTTACCTGTGCTTGGGACCAGCTATGATGTCTACCAAGGTGAATCCACAGTTTCATAGTTTCAATACATGTACTATTGTACATTTTTTTTAAAAAGCAGAAAAACTCATTAAAAAACTTTTTCAAACTCTGATCATATTCACATACAGTTTTGATATTCAATCATTTGCAATACAAGATGTTATTAAACTATTTCCAATGAATTTCTAAAATATATTAAAAGACCAATGAAAATTAACAAAAATTAACATTCAAAAAGTGTGTTTTTACAATGCCAACATTTTTTTTTTTTTTTTCAAATTCGATTGTTCTCATTCAAGATCAACAATTCTCTGGTCAAGTGGAGATCAGTACTAGTTTTCCTCTTGGTGATACTAATCTTTACTTAGTCCAATTGGGTGGTACCAATCCTTGCTTGTTCTGATTGGGTGATACTGATCTTAACTTGGTCCAATTGGGTGATACTGATTGCTTCTTGACCCCATTGGGTGGTACTAAACTTTACTTGATCCAATTAGTTGGCACAGACCTCTATTTTGGCTCAATTGGTTGGCACTGATTTTTACTTGGTCCAGTTGGGTAATACTGATTTTTGCTTAATCCAAATGGCTGGTAGTAATCTTCACATGGTTACATAAGACCATCACAATATTCAAAGAAATCTTGGTTATACTCAAGAACCCTATTTTAAAATGATGCAGACACTATGATGTTCAATAAATTGTGGTAAAACTTTTTTTTTGCTCATTCTCACTTTTAATGCTTACCATTGTTGTGCAGATCTTGACTTGGTCTTATTGGGTGATACTAATATTTACTTTGTTTTATTGAGTGGTACTGATCTGTGTAAGGGGGCCTTAGTAGTGCTGATCTTTACTTCATTGCAGACTTCCCCCCCAAGCATTGAAGAAAATCTCTTTTCTTTCATTATCCAAATGAATTCAATTATCAATATTGAGTTCTATCAGCTTCATAAAAGAGTATACAATTCTTATCAGAATAGATCCGTGAAAATAAAAAGCCTTCCATCTCTGTATCTCAGACCAAAATGGTAGAGGAGAAAATTAATCAAGTGGTCATTGATTAGATAAGAGTTCAGGCAAGAGAGGTTGACTGAATACAGTCAGGGTCAGGGTTATCAAATGTCTTTTGCCACACAAGATCAAATTTGCATGGTCTTTAAACCAAATTTGGATGGTCTTGGAACCAAATTTGCAAGGTCTTGGAACCAAATTAAATAACTTTAGTACAACAATCAAATCAAATAACTCAAAAACTGTCATTAGACTAAGCTTGCAGGGATAATAGATTAAAATGCACATTTTTTATCGATTTTTCATGTATATTTATATTGTATCATCATATAATTCAAGTGTAAGAAATTGTTATATTTTGTTGATATTTCTCAGTACCAAATCTTTGTTTTCCAACTAGATAATTTGGTTCAGGACAAAATTTACCTAATTTTGATCTTGAAAAATACCGAATGGCAACCCTATCTGGATGTATTGAACTCTTTGTTTGAACCAATAAAATTCATTTTCTGTATGCTTGTAATACAAAAAGCTTTAAAACTTTCAGCTTTGTTTATCAAATAGATATGAATAATATTTGAATTTGATTCTGTTAAGATACAAATGTGTGACAACATTTAAATTTGTTTATTGAAAATTCAGACCTTTTTACTGATCACTGTCCAACAAAAGGTGAGAGAAGTAATTTATTCGTTCCTTTTTTTTTTTTCCAATTTTTTTATTGATCATCCCCCACATGGCAGGCTGCCAAAAGGCATTTGTTGCAATGATAGTTTCTATCGAGTGACTAACCAGACCTGCTGGGTCATTTTTCAATATAGGTTATGAGATTGATATTGGGTGTACTTGCTGCTGGGTATGTTCAATGGTCATGAATGTAGGATTTTAGGCGTATGTTTAGAGATTTTTTTATTTTAGCTGCATACTGCATTTTTGCAGATTTTATCCTCATATGATTTAGATTGCAAATATGACGCTGGTCTGTGATAACTTTATTTCCTTAGTAAATTATTATTTCACTGTAGAAAATAATCATACCTCTGAATATGGCCGAATCATGTTGCATACACCAGTTCTCTTATGATTGCTCAAGTCAAGCAACGTTGAGCTAGGTTGGTGCCTACATGGGTGACTAACTGGGTATACCAGGTGCCATATAAGCAGCTGGTGATTATATAGAGAACCTCCTGTAGATATCCAGTTGTTTTTCCTAAGAGGTGACCAATCTCTGCACTATATTCAATAGTACAAATAAAAGCCCCCCCCCCCACTTGCCTGCAAACCCTCTGAGTGGCCTGGCTGCGAGAGACTAGAAATGAAAGAACAAACACATACCTTTCCCCCATGGACATACCATGAAGACAAATCTGGCTAGGATTCGGAAATTTGAACTTACGAAAAACATTATAAAAACATATTTTTCCTATTCAGAACAAATTGCTTTAACTGAATCTGACCTTAGGGACTTTTTTTTTTTTGTTTTTAAAAAAAATAAACTTCATGCATGAGTTTTTATTCGGGAGTGTGCCCGAGCCCCCACCTCCCCTAGTGCAAACTCTATGACATCTCATTTTATTCATTACGGAACACAGTTACAGTTATAAGAGAGCAGATATTTGCATTGTGAATTGAAGATCAGATTTCGCAAGAGGGACACAAATTCAGTGTCTAGTTTCACATCGTATGTACATTGTAAATTGATCATCCATTTTAGTCAGTTCACTCGCTTCCTCTAAAGACATTACTTTTTCTCAAAAACAAAAAAACATTCCCCAAAAACCAACATAAGGTCAGATTCAGTCAAAGCAGTTGATTCTGCATAGGAAAAATATGTTTTTATCACGTTTTTTGGAAATTCAAATTTTTGAATCTGAATCTATTTTGCTCATGCAGATTTGTTTTCTCGGCATGTCCGTTCTTTCACCTAACATGGGTTTAATTGAGATCTACCCAGCCACCCCATTATCAGCAACAAGAAGTGTTACTTACATTAAATACTGTTTTTAAAATGTCATGCAAACCATTACTTAAAATATATGACATTTTTCTAACAACAGTTATCAATAGGCTGATTATGTTCATCATCATCAGCTTTTTGACATCTGTTGTTGGACATAGACCTTCCCCAAGATTTGCCAGACTTGGTTGTCACAGAGCCAGTGCTTTCTGAATTTGTCTGATTTGTCCCTCCATCTTATATTTTGTCAGCCCCGGTTTTGCATGTCATCTCTACTTTCTTCTGGACTCTGGGCATCCTAGGATCTCCGTACACTTTATCCAGGCATGTGCCCCAGGGTGGGGATGTTCCGGAGGCCATTCATCCATTCATCAGTCATGAAGCTGATAATCGCTCATGAAGGCTGGCTCCTGTCTCAGTAGATGCTGGAAAGGTATTGAAGTGACCTCTCAAGGGCCACAAGCCAGGACAAAGCATACGGAGATCTTGATGCCAAGTAGATAGAATCCCCCTCACAAGTTCAATGGTATAGTCCGAATAAACTTGGTTGCAAGAGATGCCAGAAGGGTGTCAAAGTCGGATCCAACTGCTTCTACTCCCTGATTTGGAATCAGAAGTGTCTGTTTTCTGGACTGGTTGCCAACGAAGCTGCCCTGCTGGATGGAGAAATGAATTCATGCTTTTTCCAGGAGCATTCGGCTGAAGGGAATGCAAACTGTGTCAGCCTGAGTTTGAACTTGGTTCTCCGATTCTCTTCTGCGTGCTGTTAATCATGAGTTGGTGGTACCATAAATTGAGCTGTCGGAGTCAAAAAAGTTTTGTGTATTAACTCATCATCACTGGTTATTTTCTTTGTTTATTCTTGTATCCGTTTGTAACACTGAAGGCTCACAAAATACAGGTCTTTTTTTATGGATTCATTTATGAAAGTTTGTTGAAATGATATATCAGAAATGAGCTGATCATTTTTTTTTTATCACTTAAGTTTCCAAGATCTTGAATTGAAGTAAAAATAACCCTTGTTTTAGACTTGGCAAAATAATAAATAAAAATGAAAAAGATGAACTTGTGCTGCACCAGTAGACTAACAAATATAAAGGAACAAGTCTCCTCGATCTTTTCTTTTTTAGTAAAATGCTATACTTACCAAACTTTAATTAGTAGGTTAAAAGTAGATCAGACAAAAAATATGCAGTGGTTTCAAAAGGTGCAATGAGTAAAAACCTGATAGATAGATAGATAGAAACAGACTGAGGTGCATACATATGTATATAACTAGAAAGCCCTCAGAGAGTGCATACCTCTTCCAATGCTGAACACTGAACTAAAGACTGAATGAAAACAAATTCCTGAATCCGGCCCAAATCTCTTTTCCTTCAACCTATGGCCCAATCCTCCACGAAATTTAATTGAAATTCATTGAAAAATTTGAAGACATCATACGGACAGAGGAAGAACTCTTGGAGATATTGTGTGTTCTGGATATATAACTATGATGAAGGTGATCTAACTGTGCACAGATCTGCGCAAAAATTTAATCTTTTCTTCGGCAGTGCATCACCCACCCCTTTCGCAAAATTTCATTGAAATTCATTGAGAATATATGGGGGCATCACGTAGACAGACAGACAGATAGAAAGACATGGGGTAATACATACAACTCTCTAAATTCTTTTGCTGGGGTAAATACCTGTGCAGACATGCTAACAATGTAGAGGATAGATGCACACAGACATGCATAGATAGATAGGTAGATAGATAGATAACATGAGAAGCAGTCAAGGTCTTCTACCTGTTTTTGCCTTTTGGGGGATTAGAATCCTCGTCAATGAACTTTCAACACATTTGGGAAACAGTGAAGAAAACCAGCTATAAAAGTCTTCCATAAGCCCAAATGGCATAAAGCAGGGGTGTCAATCTCATATACTATGGTGGGCCAAGTATGATAAGAGTGCACACTTCATGGGCCAGATAATAATCACAACAATATGGCAGTACTTCATCAAAGAATAAAATTTGAAAAAATTAACAATATCATTTTATTAAAAGACTGCTAGGTCTTAAATGAAGGAAGCAAGAGAGTCAGCCTACACATCAACTTCAGTAAAACAAAAATCACGTGCAACAATCACATTGAGAATAAGGACATAACTGTCAAAATCAAAGATGCAAAACTGGGGAAAGTATCTACCTAGGACAGTGAATCTCCATGAAACCCACGAAAGAGGTAGAGATCAAGTGAAGAATCACCCTAGGATGACAAGCCTTGGCAGAGCAAGCTCAACCTTCAAAAACAAGTCGATACCAATAATCCTAAAAAGAAGGGTATACAACCAATGCATCCTCCCAATAGGCACTTATAGAGCTGAAACACGGAACCTAACCAAGAGACAAACCCGCAAACTGAGGAGCATGCAACGAGCACATGAGAGAATCATGCTCAACCTCACATGGAGAGATCACAAGACAGCACAGTATATAAGGAAGAAAACGGGAGTCAGAGACGTCATAGAATTTATTAGAAAACTTAAATGGCAATGGGCGGGCCATGTTGCAAGAATGAAAGACAACCGATGGACATCACGACTCACAACATGGATCTCCAGAGATCACATGCGAAACCGAGGCCGACAAAACATAAGATGGAGAGATGAATTGGACAAACTTAAAAAATACTGGCCCTGCAACGCCCATGCTAGAGATTGTGGCAAATCCTGGGGAAGGTCTATGTCCAACGACAGACGCTAAAAGACTGATGTTGATGATGAGGTCTCAATTGTAAACATAAACATGGCTTGATTCTCAACGTGGGCTTGCTCTTTATTATCCAATTATGATGTTTTATTGTTACTGTTTAATCAATCCAATTCAAAGTTGAGACAAAAAGTAACTGGAAATAAGGATGAAGGTAAAGACTATTTAGAATTAATTACATTATCCATCTTTGATATTTTACTGGATAACACTTCCCTATGAATAATGCAATAAACATACTAAAATTGATGGTTGGAGTTAGCAGCTTGTAGTTTTCCCTTTAATTTTTTTTTACCACGCTTTGTTTTTCTACCAATCATTTGTGGTGTCCCATCTCGAGACTCAGTTTACACCGAGTCAACATCTATTTCACTTAGTCCCCCTTATAAATATGAAACCGAAAGATGTTTCGTATACAAAGCTTTTGGTTTGAGAAATATCAATCTGAATTTATGTGGGGTCTTGAATTGAACATAATTTGGATAATTTGGGATGATCTGATCTATTTGAATTTCAACTGAAAATATAGCATAAAAAGATAGACACAGTGTTTTAAATCGGACATAACTGGCAACTTTAACGGGAGGGAATCAAAAGAAGTACAATCTTGGCATCATTTGGGTTTGAAGGGAAAAGGGAATTAAATGAATTTCACAGAAATTTTTGGACATAAATACTTTTTTTAACTATTGCCAATGCTGTCAAGACTTAGCAAGCAATCTATCTGCCCTCCAGGCCTTTGACAGTACAAAAGCATTTGATTTATCTAAAATTTTCAATTTTTTAAAAAATTCTTACTAATTTTTCTATTTTTTTCAATTCATATTAATTAGAAACTATCAACCAAAATTGTCAAAATAGGTTTCTCCAGTTTTCAAGTTGGTTCGGCCAGCTATATATGTATGTAAGTATGCATGTGTCATGCATACAAATCGTACCAATGGAGCTAGAGGACTGAAAATTTCAACGATTACTCAATATCAAGTTTAGTGAATACAGATGGCTTGTTTTTTTGGAATTCCCCAGAATAGGTTTTTGATGGGAGGTTCAATTTGCAATGTAAGTTCATGCTAAACTGATTCAATTTTTGAAAAATCAGTCTTTTTAGTGATTCAAAAAAAAGTTTAGAGAAATCGTTGGTCCCATGATGGTTTCTATTGAGTGACCAACCATTTTCCTATTTTTGTAATAATGCATTTTAAAGCGCAAAATATGACTGAAGCAGCACATGCGTTGTGGGCCACGTGTGGACTGCAGGCTTCATGTTTGACAACCCCTGCATCAAGCAAAGAAGCATTTACTATTGATTCGTATGGGAAAAAATTTTGAGCCTTAAATGGTTAAGATGGTATGTCAGACTGAGTAATCAGAGATCATGATTTGTGGAAGGTACAGGAGACTGAGGTACAGAATAGAGAAGAAAAGGGTGTGTACTGCCTCTGTAATGGCTGGCAGCAAAACAAAAAGTGATCATTATTTTTGCTTTTCGCCTTTTTTTTCAATAAAAACCTAAAAAACTTGTTTCAGTAGGAGAGTCCATTGTTTAAAATTGCGAGTAGGAGCAATTTTTATTTGCAAACCTGTTACATTAAAGTAGAAGAGTCCATGGTTAAGGATGGAGAACAATGAAAATCTAACTGTTCATTATACAAGTAGATGCTCTTCTATAAATAAACAATGAGAATCACTTTAAAACATAATTTTCTATGAGCAAACAATAAGAATCACTTCTGGACATTATTCTGTGAAAGTAATTCAATTGAATTGAATTGTAATAATTATTATCATCATAAGTAAGAACTTAGTCCGCACCTGGGATTCAGGTCCCACATTTGGTCATCATCATCATCATCAGTCTTTCAACGTCCGTTATTGGACATAGACCTTCCCCAAGATTTGCCACACTTCTTTATCATGGGCGCGTCGCAGAGCCAGTACTTCCTGAACTTGTGTAGCTCGTCTCTCCATCTAATATTCTGCCTGCCTCGGTTGCGCATATGATCTTCGTGGATCCATGTCGTGAGTCGTGATGTCCATCGGTTGTCTGCCATTCTTGCTACATTTGGTCACCCAAGCACAAATTCGACAAAGACTCCATAAAAAGAGTACAAAGAAGATCCACAGAGATGATCCTCAACATCAAACACCTGCCGTAATCGGAAAGGCTAAAAGAACTTGATCTGGAGACACTATCCTACAGAAGGACCCATGCTGATCTACTTGAAATACACAGGATAACCTCAGGTCTACATGTAATTGATCAAGACAGTAAGTGTAACTAACATCTGTCCTGATAAAATCTTGCTGCTACCATCCTTATGCATTGCACTCTGAGGAAAAAGCAAATTCAAACAGCCACTGGGGTCAGAAAGCACCTTTTTTCAGACAGCTCCTACCTAGAACAAGCTATCAAAAGCCACAGTTTCTTCTCCTAACGTAAACACTTTCAAATCAAATCTCAAAAAATAATCTCGGTCATTGAATGTTTGAGTATGACTTTTTTAACTAAATAATAAACCACAGTAGAACTTCATAGGTTGACCTTACCAACTTAATATTGACCTGATTGGGATACAAATTGAGATATAGAAAGCCAACAAGAATCACTTCTAGGTTATGATGGGAATAAATGATAAAATATCAGCAAAATCTTGTAGACTGACTCATTTGTTGACTAGGTGTGCTTTATCCAGATCAGTGGTTTCCAACCAATTGGGGAATTCCCCAAGGTAGTAATCTTGGTAGCCCAAGGGGGAAACGAGGCTATTATGAGAGAAATAAAGCTTGTAGTGGATGTTCTTGTCTTAAAGATTGTTGGGGATATGAATGCAAAATGAAATATGTCTGTCCAACCAAAGTTCTGAATTTTCCTTACCAGTGTTGAACCACTATAGCTACCAAAGATAGCAAAGGATTCTATCACTTTTTATATGTGCATGTGTTCGTATGTTTTAGTGCTTCTGGCCATATCATTTTGTCTACAGACTTGAAAGTTAGCATCAGTTCTCCATTAGACCCATTCAAAAAAACCTTTTTCTTTATTTTGGGGAAAAAAAAGTTGGGGGGCTTATTTTGACAAGCATATGAATAACATCAACATTCTCGAGTTGGACTTTCCCAAATTTGCTATCAGAGTTGTACACCTCCTTGACTGGTTGCCAACCAAGGCTAAAGAGCCAATTCAGCCCTGCTATTTACTCAAAGCTGGAGGAAGAAAATATGGATTGATACCTTTTGTAACAGCATCAGAGTGGAGTGAACACAAACTGTCACAGTTGTGGTGTGAACATGTTTTGTAGATTCCATTTTCTGCACTTTTAACCATTAGGCCATCCACGTTACTTTCAAAGTTTTGAAATAATCTGATGGATAAAGCTTTTGGCAGATACATTTTTTCTATTTAATCAAAATGTGTCTTTAAAAGCCTCATGTTGAGTAAATAACAGTATTTCATTTCCCCGTTTCCCATCAACTGATTAAAAGATAAACAGAAATGGGTCTCGCTAATAACTCATTAGAAACTGGCACATGACCAAAGTCATTTGGCATCATGCTCTGTTGGGGATGATCAATTCAATCAGACCATGTGGGGGTCTGGCACCCCAATATTAATCAGATTGAAAATGGACGCATTTTGACTCTCTACTGGATAATGTCACCTCATATGACAACAGTCTTACAAACATAACAAAAACAGTTTGTTTAATTTATTTTTGATTCTAATTTATGGAGAGTTGACTTGGCTGAGTCAAGTGGTTGAATGAAATCTCACAAGCTGCTTGGGACTTTTTTATGTATAAAATTTCTTTATCTAGATATTAAAACAGAAAAAAATTTTGCTTTACCTCCCCTACCCTGAATCCATGCCTATCATGATACCTTAACTTGTTGGTAACACAACCTTTAGTCTTGATTTTTTTTTTAATCTACAAAGCCTCGAACTAGACCAGGTAGCACTCAGAACCATGGAAATTTGGTTTGAGAAAATTGAATAATCATATATGATAATCATGTTGAGAATAAGAACATAACTGTCAAGATAGAAAATGCAAAACTCAGCAAGGTAGACCACTACATCTACCTTGGACAACGAATCTCCATGAGACCCTCAAATGAGGAGGAAATCAAGCGAAGAATCACTTTGGGATGGCAAGCCTTCGGCAGAGCAAGCTCAACTTTCAAGAACCAGATGACCCCAATAATCCTAAAAAGAAGAGTATACAACCAATGCATTCTCCCGATAGTCACTTACGGAGCTAAAACATGGAAGCTAACCAAGAGACAGACCTACAAACTGAGAAGTATGCAACATATGCATGAGAATCATGCTCAACCTTACATGGAGAGATCACAAGACAGTACAGTATATAAGGAAGAAAACGGGTGTCCGTGACATCATAGAAACTATTGAAAAACTCAAATGGCAATGGGCAGGCTATGTTGCAAGAATGAATGACAACCGATGGACATCACGTCTCACAATATGGATCCCCAGAGATCACATAAGAAACCGAGGCCGACAGAACACAAGATGGAGAGATGAACTGGACAGATTCAGGAAATACTGGCTCTGCGACGCCCATGATAGAGAATTGTGGCGAATCCCGCGGAAGGTCTATGTCCAACGACGGACGTTAAAAGACTGATGATGATGATGAAGAAGAAGAATTGAGATGCGTTTAGTTTTCAGAACCTATTTGAGACTTTTCAGGACTAGCCGAAAACCCGCCCTATGGGCAGAATTTTATAAAAAATTTCTAAAAAGGTTGAAGTAGCTTGTAAGATTTAACTCGACCAGTCGACTCAGTTAAGTCAGCTCCCTCTCGGACAAGTAAATTTTTGTCAGCTTTCTCAACCACTGGCTGTGTTCAAAAGAATATAATATTTTATCACATGTTATATATATATTTTTTTTAAATTTAAAACATTCAACTGAATCGTTATCAGGTGCTGACTGAGCGGAAATAAACACCCCCATAGATTTCTGATCGTACGAACTTCAAAGGTGACAATGTTAATGTATCTCTGTATATAACCTTTTTTTTATGCAAAGTTTGTTCACCTGACCTTGAGAGGTGTTCATTCGGTGGAGAAACAGGAAAGGTAAAAGAAAAGATCAAAGTCATCTAAGTCAGCATTGCCAACTAAGATATTTTATATCTAAATTTAGATATTTTCTGATGCATTTAAATATACGAAATTGTTTTTAGATGTCGGATAACTTTAGATATTTTTCAATGAGGCTCAGATATTTTTACATAGAGGATAATATCCAAGATAGCAAAACAGTATCTCAATAGGTGATTCATCATACATATAATGAATATAATATAATTATTAATATAATGATAGCAGATTTTTTAATGTTATTTGTTATGTACTGATATAGCATGCTGGTAATGAAGGCTTAATAAGATTATTTTAGATAATTTTTTAACATCTAGATATTTTGGGATCAGTTGAGACAAATTATTTTGGGGCCATTAAACTTTACCTCTAACTTGACCAGTGGTCAATTTACTTTTTTTTTTTTTTTTTGAATATTACTGGCTGCTCCCAAGTAATCATAAAATAGCCTTGAAATGAAAATTTAATTTTTGCCAAATAAATTTTTCTATTTGGACCCCACTACCCGAATGTTTAAAATCCTGGATCCCTAACCGCTTAACCACCATATTTAATTCAATACCTGCTTCTTTATTTCTTTTTTTATGAAAATAGGTATAACTGTAACTGATACAACAATTGCTAAATGAATAACACTGTTCTCTGTAGGTCTACTGCTACTACTACCCCTACCAATGTTATTCTAGTCACTCTACCTCTTTAGGTATTTTTCCACCTTTGTACCTCCAACCAATACAACAGAAAGCATTATTACTACAACTATTGTCACCACTGACTTCAACTCACTAAATATTACTTTTGCTCCTACCAATACTAATCTCTGGTGGTTATTTACGGTCACAGTAATCAGCAGCAGCAAACATAATCAAACTACAATCTCTGACTGCTGAAAGTTAAGATTACAACTCATTTGGTAAAGCAATTGACTTCTTTAAATAAATATCTTGATGCTTAAAGGCACTACGGGCAACCACAGGCCTGCAGGCCAAATTCGGCCTGCAGCAATATTTTTTGTGGCCGGCAGGCAATCAGGGCATTTATTTGAAATCTTATATAATTTTTCTCAGAAAAATCAATTTTAGAATTCATATCGTGAAATTACTATTATTTAGGCTTCACAAATCAATAATAAGATAATTGTAATTCATTTGCCGTGTTGCTAACTCAAAAAACATTTTTGTACTGAATAATTGAAAAAATAGCCCTAAAATGGCCAAAGCACTCTTTAAAAATATGCCACAAATAGCCAAAATATTTAAGCACTTCCTTGCTAGGATAGTAAGTTCTGCACTGCCAAAACAAGAAACATGCTAGAATTAGTGCAAAAAGGGCTAAACTGGTCACTCTCCATATGTTTGTCAAAAATAGATTTCAAGGACGGTTTCAGTGATGAGACAGACTTTTTTGAGTGAATATGTGGCCCAAATAAAGATGAAAAATATCTAATGTGGCCCAAATGAAGATGAAAAATGTTTCAAGAGGCCTGCTAGATCAAAAAGGTTGCCAATGCCAGTTTTAAGGATTTTAGGCTTTGGATATCATCTCATGCTAATGGTTTTTCTCTGGGTCACACTTACAGAATAAAAATATACGAATGCTTCATTTAATTTTTTATTGATAAGAAATAAATCGCTTGATACATAACACAGAACACAATCACATACTTTATATGGGATATCCAGAAAATATAAAACAAAGTAATTCCATAAATACTTGATTCATTCCAAAAATATACTTATAGATGATTAAGTATACAAACTCAATAAGAGGAATAACTATAGCCATCATCATGGCCATTTTTAGGGGCTAATATTTAGCTCCTCTGATTGAGTAATTGTGTTTTACATTAAACTCGTAATGATTTTAAAATCAAATAGTGACTGGGCACTACAGTCAGACTTGTGCTTGTAGAAACCTTAATACACAAATACTTGAATATATTACTACAGATGTCCACATAATAATGGCGGTTCAGGGGTCCAAGAAAACCAACCCATTTTTAACCGAGTATGGGGCACCTAGAGAGAATCAAACTCACTACTCAGCAGTTATGATCAGCTAGCCTAGCTTGCTAACCATTAATTACTTTACGCCTATTTCATGCAGTTGTTTGCAAGCCAGAGTTACCTTTCCTTCTTTGTGCTTGTGTAGCATTTGTATAATAATAATGTTTCAGTAAAAATAATCACTAAAGCTACGATTCATTCTAAAAACTTGAGTATTTATTGCGACCGGGAAAAGTAGACATAAATTTTCTCCTAATAATCTTATTTCAAGAAAAGGTATCTGATATGCATCTGATAAAGACATTAATTGCCTAACTGCTTAGCAAACTTTTAAAATTCTCTCTAAAGAATGTTTTAGTGCTGGCTCTTACATTCTTTACAAGGCAGTAGAAAATATTACCCACTACATATATGGATAAATGTATGTATGTATGTATATATATATATATATATATATATGTGTGTGTGTGTGTGCATATATGTTTGTATGACAGATTTCATTTGAGATTACATGTATGTTTAATGATTGAACAAGTTTGTGATATATTCTTTTGTATACATAGAAAGAGATGGAAATGGGCTTTAGGACCCAACAGTATGCCAAGGTCTGTAAGGCTATAGTTGGGAAGGAGGGGGGGGCAGATGCTATAACCTCCCCCTTGTTCCCCTATATACTCTCAATTTCCATCACTATACATATATATATATATGATGATAATTGTATCATCCACTGACGGTTGTTTCGTTGTATTACAACTCTTCAGTGCGGCTATAGACCATCAAATATCCCTTCCAGTACCGCAAGGTAGGATCGAAACCTTTGCTTCAAACTCAGAGGCAGATATTCTATTCCTGCCCTACGCAGAACTGGACGGTCAGTAGGACTATATATATATATATATATATATGATATGCTGAAGTTGTTATACTGTGGGTTTTACTTCTCTGAGGAGGTAGCAGACTTCTACAGTCAGTGCACATTTGTTCCTGTTTGAGTGTCTAGGGTCTGATCCCAAAGATGCAGACAACCATACTCTCATGATTCTCCTTCAAAGGGAAAGTTGAAACCTATAGCCAACTCGGGCATCTACCAACTGTCTGAATATTGCAGTAAAGAAGTGTCAGTAGCTAGTTCAGGCATCTGACAGGTGAAGGACACTCCGGTCAAACCTAAGACGTAGGGGTTCTACTATTATTCATGCCCTCTAAATAGACCGTTAGATACAAACCCTTGGTTTAAACTCTGGGTTCAGCCCTGGACAAGTTGCACTTCATTCAAAAATTCATTGCTGGGGCTGGAAGGTTATTCAACAGACAGGCCCTGTTATCTATGGAAATCCTCACAAAAATCTTTGTTTGCAAAGCCAAGCCATTAATTGATTTAAGCTTGTTGCAGCCAGACAAAATTGATTGAAAGAATTTATTGATGATTATCTTACACAAAAACAACAGTATTAAAGTTTTATTGCTTATCTTCACCTGAATTTGATAAGCTTCAATCCATTTTTAAAGTGAATAGAATAATACAGTGAAGAAAAGTTTGAATAAGACAATTAATTCATCATTTATTTTGATTAGGCATTGAACATGGTGCAGTAAGATCAGTATAAGGCAGTGGTTCTTAACTGGGAAGGGAATTCCTCCAACGGGGAATTTAGGTAGCCTGAAGCGAGGAATAAGGCTATTCAGTAAAAAATAAAACTTGTGGGGGATGTTTTGGGTTTGGGGGTCGTGAGGATGTCTGAATCAAGAAGGCGTATGACATTGCAAGCAAAAGTCTGAATCTTCCTTACCAGTGTTACTTATAAGAATTATTTCAAATTTAGTTTATGTTAGTTTTTATAATTGAATTTAATTGGTTTTGTTAATTTCAATGCTTTTTTTCAATTTGAACAACTGCAACGTTTGCTTTCCAGAATGTACAATGTAAAATTAAATTAAATTATAATATGCAAAATAGAATATTTATTTGAAAACATTCTTTGTGGTAACTCACTTAAATAGAAGGAAGGAAAACTAGTAATCTTATGAGAAAAGTTGGGAATGACATTGAAAAGGTTTGAAACCACTTTTATAAGAGATATGTTCCAATGTTTATTTTGACTACTGCTAGTCAGCAAATTATTGTTGGTAAGAGCAGTAGGGTGTTAATCTAGCTTCCATCTGGCATAGATGGACATGAGTTCACGTCTCGCAGAGAGCTCACTCTTTATTTCTGATCCACATTGTTTACTCAATGCCATAGGTTAACGGCTTGAGTAAAGTTGGTTAAAAATGCAACTGAAATATTTAGTTGAAGGTAGATGATAGTAAAAAAAAATCCACGGATATAATAAATAGCTATGTGCAGATGTTTTCTGTCACAAGGATGTAACTGATGTAGTAGACTAAATTTCAATTATGTGACTGATGTAGTGGAATATAATTTTTCTATGTTCTATTGATACAATTAAAATGCTGTATTTAAAGGATAATAAAAAAATTTGAAAATTTTTTTAAAAAGTAATGAAAACAAAAATAAAAACAAAAAATTAACTTGTTTGTGGTCAATGAAACGCAATGCTCCAATTCTTTACTATGCAAATCTTTATCATCAACGTCTAAAAAATGCAATGTGTATCAATATATTTTGTACACGCAGAGGCAGCATGTAGGACCCACAAACCCTGCAACTGCTCTGAAGCTCTAGAGGCACAATATATCTGAAAAACTCAAGAAAATCTCAAAAAAATCCCAAAATATCTCAGAATGATTTTTCGAAAATCCAAAAAATAATCTGAAAAAACTGTAATTGGTTGCAGTCAGACACCGCCATTGACATATGCCATCATAATTTACAGCATGAGTTAACTACTTACTAATAATAACTAAGTCTTCAAGTTTTCTACATTTGTATATTAAATGGTACAATGTGGAAGAAATGCTCAAATTTGTTTTTATTGGATTCTGTTATTAACTAGACCAGTAGTACAGACAACAAAGATATCACCATTATTCTTACACACACACACATATATATATATTATTGTGCCATCCACAGACAGCTGTTTCGATGTATTACATCTCTTCAGTGTGGCTATAGACTTTCCATTATCCCATCCAGTACCGCGAGGCAGAATTGAAACCTTCACATCAGATCTGGAGGCCGATATCCTACCTCTACGGAACTGGACGGTCAGTAAGGCTGAATTTAAGCGATATATGTACATACACAGAAATTCCTCATTCACCAGAGTGCTCTATTCCTATGAAAGAGCATTGCATAAGCTTACCTCACTTAGAGAATGTTCAACCCTGAATATATGTATGTGTATATATATATATATATATATATATATATATATATATATATATATATATTTGCAATCATATAGGATATAATTTTTTTAAGTAATTTATTCCCAATGGAATCTATCTATCTATGATTGATCGATCGACTGTAACAATATTGTGCCAGTGGAAAAGTTCATTGCATAAAATGGTGGGTATGAGATATTTTCAACAATAAACTTGTTACCTAAAAGTGGAAGAGTCCATGGACAGAGAACCAAGAAACTCATTCTGTTCATCATATAAGTAGATTAGTGTGTTGAGTAGGCATAGGAGCGACATTCCCTTACTTAACTACTACTCAAAACAGGTCAGGTTAGTCACTCAATAGAAACAGTCAAGAGATCACATCTTTTGGCAGCAATCTGTGTTTAGGGTAATTAATTGGAAAATCAGAAAAATGGACGAACAATGAAACTTCTTGCCATGATCACTGAAAAAGTCTGAAATTTCAAAAACAAGCAGAGACGTAAACTAAAGTATCAATCTACCATAAATTTATATTGTAAATTGACCCGCCCTTACTTAAAATCTAATTAGGCAGCATGAACTTTATAAAAAATTTTCAAAAAATCATTCTCTCTAGATATAACAAAGAGTAAATACAGAAAATTCCAGCCCTCTAGTTCAATCGGTGCAGCCAGTACGTGCAATGCATACATACATAACCAACAGCAGGACCAGTTTTGGTTGACGGTTTCTAATTTTCCATTAGGATGATTCACTGATAAGAAAAAGTAGGCTGCATGTGTCCAAATACTGATTGTATGTAGCCTCAAAACAGCTCTGAAATTGGTTAAATTTCAATAGTTTTCTCTTGAGAGCTCTGCATTACCACACTTCTTTTTCAGAACCACATCATTGATTATGAGTCAAGACCAACAATATCACCGTTTCTAGCATTGAATAGATTTTTATTTTACTTAATGAAAAGATTATTAGTCTTCCAAGTCACCATGAAGTAGTGAATGATATGTTATAAGAAAACAAATCTTATGTACAACAAACACGTTGAGGACAAAGATGCTACAATCGAAATCGGAAACACAGAACTAAAGAAAGTAGACCACCATATCTATAGACAAAGATAGAATGATCAAAAGTCGAAACTGCGGTGTTGAAGAAAGTAGACCACTACATCTACCTCGGACAATGAATCACCGAGAAACCCTTGAAAGAAGAAATCAAGCGAAGAATGACTCTAGGTTTGCAAGGGTTCCAAAGAGCAAGCTCAACCGTCAAGAACAAGTCCTATAAAGAAGACCAAAAAGACAAGCATGAATGCAGCTTTGCAAAATGTAGGGATCAATTTAGCATAATCTTACATGGCAATCCCCCCCCCAAATATTGGGGTGGGATTTCAATTATAGAAAAAAAAATTTTTTTTTAGACATAATATGAAGTAAATGTTTAAATTTTCAGCCCTCTAGTATGGCATGTATGTGTTGTACATACATACATACACACACACACACACACACACACACACATACATAGCCAACCAACCAGACTAACTTGAAAAACTGAAGAAACCTTTGTTGACAGTTTTGGTTGACAGTTTCTAATTTGCAATAAATAGACATTCATCATCATCATCATCAGTCTTTTAACATTTGTCGTTAGACATAGGCCTTCCCCAGGATTCACCACACTTCTCTATCATGGATGTCACGGACTTGGTCATCAATGGACATTCATTATCACTTCAAAACTTGGTGAAAAAACAACCTCAAAGGCTGAATTATTATTTATGCATGTATAAATATATATCTTTGTTATTGTATAATGTTAGTAGGAACGTAATATGTTAACAACGACTAATAAAGCTTTTTGAGTCACCTCTCTATTGGGGGTCTAGGGGGGGGGGCACTTCCAAATAGTAGCCCCTATTCTCAACTACACTTCAAAAATATAAAATTGTTACACTAGCTTGCTTTGCTTACTGTCACTTTATGTCTGGTAGTCTGGATAACTAGCTTAGTTTGACACAAGGCTATCATAGTGGAGCACCGAGTAAGGATTGATCTCACTGCACTATTGAATTGACCCATGAGACCAGCTTGAACAACTGCACCCCAGTAGGCTCTCTCTCGGTATGTGTAGATGCTATTGAAACAGATTCTAAAATAAGAAAAAAAAAAAGAAATATCCTTTCTTTATATCTTATAACAAAAAAATGACAGGTTAGTCACTCAATAGAAACCGTCCCATGACCAACGTCTTTTGGCAGCATCCTGCATTGGGGTTGATCAGTTAAAAAATTGGAAGAAAGGGTGATCAATGATAAAGTTACTTTTTCTGCCTCTTGTTGGGTAGTAATCCCTAAAAAAGTCTGAATTTTCAATAAATAGACATGAATGGTCCTGGACACAAACTAAGGGATCAATTTAGTATGACCTTACATCGTAAATTGATCACCCCTGTAAAATATATTTAAGGACAAATTTTTCTTTTCAATGTTTTTTTTTGTTTTTTTTTGACATGATAAAGAGAAAATGCTGAAAATTTCCGCCCTCTACCTCCATTGGCACATACATACGCAGCCAGCAGGACTAGATTGAAAATTTAAAAAAACTCATGTTGACAGTTTGGTTGGTGATTTGTAATATTCATACAGCTAATAGAGTGGTTGGTCTCAGTAGCCAGTTATAGTAACTTCAAGTCTTTCTCTATGACCCATGAATATGGCCCTCTCTCAAATTGTTTTAGTCTAACAAATTTAAATTACTATTATTATCTGACTCTACTCAGTTACTAGGTACTAAATCAACTTTGTTTACTGCTATATTAGACCATGTGCCGTATTTTGCTTTCTGGAGGTATAGTGTTTTGCATTATCACAACTACCTAAGACTAGCAGTAATTAGAAGTCCAAGCTAAGATATTTTTTCATTAAACTAATTTAAAAATTAAAAATTTTAAGTTGACTACTGCATCTTTTTAAAGGTTCACGGTCATTTTCATGCAAGACAAACCTGCTCCAACAAATCCATGCACGACTAATCTGCGCAAGGACCGACAATAATAATCACCGGAATTAAAACGATTTCTCAAGATACAAAAATTAAAATTACTGTCTGAGTTAAACTTTTCAAAGAAATCAATTTATTTGTTTTACTTAAACTTGATGGTTCATAGTTCATAGGAAATTGAGTTAAAATGATTTATTACAAAAAATAAATTAATCTTTGCAGTTTATTTACTCAATATTTCCATTGAGTTGTTGAGTAAGTTCTTTATTGTTATTTGAAAACAAACTATGAAGTTGAAACGATTTATTTATTATAGGAATTAGAATTAGACGTCGGGTTAAGCTTCCTACAGTAGTTTTTACTACAGAATAGAAGTGCAATTGGCATAGTCGATAACAAAGCTGACAATGACATCTCTTCTCTTCTATGGAGAAATAGAAGCGTATATTGGGCTCTCTAGTCTTGGTGAGGCAACCAGTCTAGGAGAAGGACTATTCTGATTCCAAACCAGGGAGTGGAGCCCTCTCAGGGTTGTTTAACGGCCATCTTTATGTCCTTCCATTCTTACAGCCAAGTTGATGCTAGACGTATCTCTGCTTTCCTCTAGACTACATCAGCAAGGCAAGAGGTTAAATTATGATGACTGGGCGTCCCACGATCTCCATACACTTTGCCCTGGCATGTACCTGATAGGGGAATGTTCCATTGTTGGTAGAGACAGAACTTAGTTTTTAATCAGTCGTATATATGAACATTAAAGAGCATTTTATTGTCAGCATGTTTTTCAGAGTAAAAATTTTCCAATGTACAAGGTTTTCTAAGCTATTGTAATTTCTCAAAAATAACACGTATTTTTATGTATTTACTAAGATAAAGACATTTATGTCTGTATAACAGCCGACCATGTTTATCACTGAACTTAGCTTAGTATAGTACTGGGCCACAGGTGTAGGGCGTCCAGTGAGAATTGAAAATCACCATTGATAGGCTGTAAGTTTGGCATTAACCATTGCTCTAAGGTCATGAGTATTATCTGTTTTGAAAAAAAAAAAATTCTTGATTTTCACACCCTCGCACACTCAGTGCTAAAAACGGTGCACAAATAAAATGAAATAAGAGAGGCTATGAAAAAGAAAGGGAAGTAAATGCATATATGATATTGTTATTGCTTTAGATGCATTAAATTGGTTTTATTTCTGTATTTTTAACATCGAGTGTGTGAGGATGTGAAACTTTACAATCAGGACCACATTCTCTGCGTTGTACTAAAATTAAACACCAATAGGAAAGTTTGGGGTAAGCAATACTCAGAAGTGAATTATCTTCGGAAAACATCTTAATCACTATAGGTTTCACTTCTGATTAGTGATCCCTTATATCACTGCTACTGCCACGATTACATGTTCTGCAACTACTACAAAACACAATATATACTTCTCAACTGCTACCATCTTCACTCTTACTTCTACTACTTCCTATAATGACTAAAGTGATTTTCTACTTTACGGTCGTGGCAAATATAATTAACTTGAAATTCATTTCAAAATTTATTTTGTTCAATTTATTCATTTTCCTATTTCTAGTACTACTGTCTCAGATACGTTACAGTTACCTCTCCTCCCTTAGCATTTGGCACCCTGGGCAACTGCTTGTATTGGTAATATCTCGGGCCGGTCCTGTCTTTTCTGTAAGTTGGTAACTGAGGTTGTATGCGGGGTGCTACAGAGGCCTACTGAGTGAGTACCTGCCCCCTGGTATCCTCCAAAGTATAGGCTTTCTGATAGGTACATTTCCATAGTTTATGGTTTGGATAGTTATTCAAAAATATTCCAGGAAGAACAATGAATTGGGGGGTATTTTTAGGGGGTTAATGTTGTCTCAGAAATTGAGGAATTGAAAATGTTGATTATTTGGAAGAGTTTCTTTTGACTCAAAAAGGGCCTGGGGGGCTTGGCTCCTTGTAAGCCCTTCCCTCCAACATTTAGTGCAGTATTTCCAAATTTTGGGGCTGCAGACCCCTGATGGCCCACACCTTAAACTTGACCTTGTGCCACATTCCAACCTTGTCGGGAGGCGAGTAAATACCCTGGTCAAATTTTACATTTTCTTCTCCTAAAATACTCATATTGAATGAAAGACCTTCACCGCCAGTAACCTCAGTCACCAATTTACATAAAGGACAGGGCCAGACCGAGGTACCAGCAAAATAGACAGTAGCCGAGGGTGTCAAGTTCTAGGGAGCCCCTATGTGTCTGAGAAAGAAGTTTTTCCAAATAGAAGAGGAAAATTGAAGAATGGATAAATCAAACAGAATAAAAAAACAATCAATTTAATAAAATTCCCTGATGCGAAGTCAAATTTTTCAGGAATATCTGACAGTTAAATACTGTCTGGGATTCTGAAGTTCAGCTTGACCAGGGTACCACAAACCTGAGAGCTGGCCCTGAGGAAAGATGTTATCTTTCTGCAACTCTTTACTCTTCCTATTGTTCTAGTTATTGCCACACTCATTTTATCGAATCACTGTAGCCCCACAAATGGCCTGCCCGACCAACCAGCCAAGTAGGCTACAAATTTTTCCTCTCTTTATTTGTCTGTGTCAATGTGCATGTAAATGTGTGTGTGCGTGTGTGTGTGTGGCTGGGCAATCCTGGTCACATAACCTTGAAAATGTACATGAATAAAAGACACTATCAAAAAATCTTTCTTTTTTTTGTTTTTTCAAAAAAGTGCCTTTTTGGGTCTCCATAGTTATTTTGGGACGAACAGTGCCCAAATTTTGAACTGATATTCTTTGGATACTTTTAGATAAAGAATCTTATTTTAAAATATTTTTAGATAATTAATAGGCAATTAGTTCTGGTACATGTGTGAGCTACGGTGATGCTTTAATGCGTTTTTTAGGAATTAAGTGATGCAAAGAAAGAGTGCTTAAAGAAAGATAGACAGTGTTTTATTCTTTTTTTTTTTTTTTAATCGGTCCATTGCGTTGTAAAGATTGAAAGATATGATTACAGACAGTGGGCAAAGAGAGATTTTTTTTTCTTTTTTACACTGAACTACGTTATACTATTCCTTTTTTTTTTTTTTTTTAGGTTGATTCTCAAAATAAAGAAAATATTAAAATAAAGAAAGAGGAATATACAGCGTTTATAACTCATATATACTCTTTATACATCAATTGATAACTTTTTCCATTGTATAATATTGCATTTTTGATGATATATTTCCTTTTATTTTCAATGCAATTATTATTTTTGTTTTGGATATTTCGACAGGTATTAGCTTTATCTCAGAAATAAGAGTAGATAAATGCTGTCAAAAATGTTCATACAATGTTGCTATTTTTAAACAGAATCTGTTCCTCTTCTTGTTTAAACTTCAATTTTGGGGTAGATCATTACATTAGTATGTTTTACTGACAGCAGGCCCCAATATTTTTCTGTTTTAAAAGCATAGATTATGAAATGTTCTTCTTCTAGGTTAGAGTGTTAACCATGTCCCACCTCGATAGCGCAAAAAATTTGATGTCTCTCTATAAAAAAATAATTTGACCATATATTATAGGGCATATTCTTCGTAAAAAATAAATATTGATATATGAAATATATGGTACTTACTAATTTTTTTGTAATTTCTTTACTGTGTGAAATTTAGTAACAGCAATGCAATTAATTACCCCATCACTTTTATACCTCACAAAGTTAATGACTTGAGCATTTGTTACTATGGAATCTATAGTATAATAAGTCATTAATTAGCATTCCAAGAGTAATTATGAATTACCACCACCCATATATGCTGTGTTAGGGATGATCAATTAAAATGTTGGAAAAAAGGGTAATCAATCAATAAATTACTTCTTTGACTTATATATTATATGTGATCATTAAAAAAAGTTCTGAATTTTCAAAAAACAAGTGGACACAAACTAGTGAGCAATTTAACAAAAGCTTACATTGCACGTTGAACCCCTTTACTAAAAATCGATTTTGGAGGGAAATTTTGAAAAATCCAAAAAACCATTTCCCCATTCATGAGAGATAGATAGAACATATAAATAACCTGAACTCAACAACAGTACTTAAACCAGTCTGTTGTGGGTAGCAGTGATTAATGGTAGTGTGCAATTAAGAATTAATAATGTTATATAATTAGGAATTGATCAATTAAGCTTTAGCACGACTCAAAACTTCCCACTTAAATCCCAAATTGTCCCCCCAATATATTCAAATTGGACCACACATTCAGAATCATTGATATAAATACTCTCTTAATGTGGCCACGTGCCAGACTTGAGTTTGTCATAGTAAATCAATACTGCCAACCGGCACTATCGATACAACTGCTACTACTACTATTACAACTGAGATGGCTCTACTAGCGCTGCTACAACAACTGCTATCCTCCTGTTATCTGTTGAATACAAGTTTTTCATTGATTGATTTTCGACTCTGATCAGTGGTTGTTGGGGCACCGGCAGCAACATGGGCTGCATCGTTGAGAAGTGGGAAGTGGGTTCAAGGAGAGTAGTAGTCACTTGGAATGTTGAGGGGAAGAGAAAAGAAAAAAAATCAAGAAAAAGATAAAGAGAAAGTAGAAAGAAAACGGGATGTCAAAAGAAGATGATGATGATGATGATGTTTTTGGTTGTTTTTTTTTTTCTGACTAGTATACATATTTTTAGAAAAGAATTAAAAAGAATCATTTTTTCAGTTGTAATCTAAACCATCTCCGCAGCCCCACAAATGGCCTGCCCAACCAACCAGCCAAGTGGGCTACAGATTCTTCTCCTTTTGCCGATCTCTTAGATCTGTATCTATGTGTGTGCGTCACCAGCCACTCCAGGTCGCATTTTTGGGGCTGCAACCTTGCATGAGTACACCAGTAGACTCTAAAACCGTTTTTTTTTTTTTTTTTTTTTTTCAAATTAGTGCTTTACGGGTCTCTATGCTTGTTTTAGGACCAACGATGCACAAATCTTATGCTGGTATATTTTTTTAGATCATTTATTAGATACTTTTCCAGATAATTAGTTCTGGTACACGCACAGGCAATGGAATCTCATTTAAGCAGGGTGCGGATATCTGCTTATATAATGAACAAGGTGATTTTCTTGGTTCTCTGTCCCTAACCATGCAATCTTCCACTTTCTAGTAACAAGTTTGCCGATAAAGATATCTGTTATCAACCATTTTAAACAATTAACTTTTCCACTGAAACAAGTTTCTTGGTTTCATCGAATGAAATTCAAATACTGTTGGTTCCTGCTTTTAGAAAGTCCACTTCATACCACTCGGCCACTTTTTTGGAAAAAGGCACAAAGCACAAATAATATTTGGCTTTGGTTTTGCAGTGAACCATTATACCCGTAGCACACACCACCATTTCTTTCTCTTCTACAGTCTAAACTTCTACACCTCTCATCATTCAAATTATAATCATTTTTGGAGTCTGGGCGTGCTTAAAATGTTTTCCCATATAAATTAATGGTAATCGCTTCTTCATTTTATGGCATTTAAATTCTTCTATCCTAAGGTTGAGGTGATCAACAAAAATTACAGACAAGTTTTGCCATTCTTTACTTGATTTGTATACTTGTAAAATCTGTCATGTTCCACACTTCATATTTTCTTCCAGTAGGTTTTATGGCTCAACCCAGGCAAACTGAACTTCAGCATTCCTTTGAAACCTGACTGAGCTTGACATTAGTCATGTGAATTTCCTTCATCTCTTACTTTCATCACAACATAAAATATCAAAGATATTCCTGAAAATTTGACACCAGAAATTTATTTTGGTTATATTTATCTGTTTGATTTATTCTTTTTCCATTTTGAATTTGGAAAGTCGTACAGTCTCAGACATAGGACAAACACCCCCTAGCACTTGGTATTCTGGGTGACAGCCTGTGTGGCCAGTGCCTGGGGCTAGCCCTGGGCTCTTCTTAAAAAAGATCTTCAAGGTTTTCCACAAAGACCAACACCTGTGCTTGTGAATATTGCAAAATCCAAGTAGAATATATTTCTACTAATGTAAGGATAATTTGTGATATACCGAATGTCTATAAATATGAGAAAAAGAAAAAAAAATTTATTTCAGAAGATAACATACATTCAAAGCAAGGGGAGCATGAGCTTACCTTAAAGGTATTCTTCCACATAACTCCCCACAAAATATTACAAGTAAACACAACCTTTTGTTTACTTTAATACTTACTACATTGATGAAAAAATTTGGAAAAAACAAATAAACAAAAAGGAAGAGAAAACCCAAAGTTATTACCTTTAAGTAAAAGGCAATTAGCTACAGTCTATAGTATGAAGTCAACCAATAAAAACATTAGTTCACAAAATTGCTTAATGAATAACCCACTAAACCATGAAAAATAAACCTCATCAGGAAGATTTAGGTTATATAAACACTCCAACCACAATCGAGGAGAAATGTTTGGTCTACAGGTGAAATTTTCATTTTAGATGTGTGCACTGAAACATGGTTTATATCTAAAAAGATTCATTGAATTTTTTGCTTATAAATGAATATTGAACACTCATGCAAATATATTCTGGTATGTTCCTTGACACAGAGGAAGTTGCTTATTGTGATCACTTTTGGACATGGTCTTTTGGATAACAATAACCAGCTGATAACATTATGCAAAGGATATAAATATTGGAAAAATCAAAATTCATTGATATCTATCTATATTCATTGTTATCAAATTTACTGTAATAAAAACTTCACATTATAAAAATTCATCAAAATTGATATTAGATTTTTAATTTATTTCAAATAAAGTGTTTGGGACTAACTGAATTTTATAACAATAATCGTTTGATATCATTATCCGTGATTATAAAAATGACTTACTCTATTACAAAAGCAATCCAGTTAGAGACCGCTAGGCAAAACTGTCATCAAAGGTTTCTTCAGTTTTTAAGCTTGCCTGCCTGGCAGGCAATGTATGATGTATGAAAATTCAAATATTTACTAATTTTGTCTAGAAAAAACACTTTTAGAGTTCTAAAAAATCCTCTATAAAATGTTGTTTTTTCTTGGGGGGGGGGCTCAATTCAGCCTACTTCATCATCTTTGAAGTCGATAAATGCTACGGCAAGTGGTAGTCTATACTCTGCTGCTTTTTCTTTCAGTTGATTTATCGAGTGCAGGTGGTCCATGGTCGAGTAGCTTCTTCTAAAGCCAGCCTGTTCACGTGGCTGGTTTTCATCGAGTGTTTTTGTGATTCGGTTGGTGATGATCTTTGTGAAAAGTTTATATACACAGTTGAGTAGGCTTATAGGCCTATAGTTGTTGAGGTCTTTCGGGTTTCCTTTTTTATATAAAAGCATTATGATAGCAGTATTCCAATCGTCTGGGACTTTACTGTGTTTTAGACACAGGTTGAAGAGGACGGCCAGTTTCCTATTGATGGTTTTACCTGCTTTTCGGAGTAGGTCGATGGTGATGTTGTCTGGTCCAGGGGCAGTTCCTTTCTTTGTCTGTTTAATGGCTTCCTTCACCTCCCACGGGGTTACTTTTGGGAAGTCCTCTAGTTGTTTGCCCGTGTCTTGCGTATCTTGCTCATTGTTTTGCAGTCCTTGTTTGGACGAATAAAGTTTTTGGTAGAATTCTTTCAGCCTACTTAGTGTCCAACAAAAGGGAACTTATTCATTGATCACCCCTTTTTCCAAATTTTAATTGATCGTCTCTAACACAGCATGCTGCTTTAAGATGTTGGTCACAAGACGGTTTCTATTGAGCAACCAACGAGACCTGTGTCAGATCTTTATTTTCCCTGACATTTATTTAAATGAACAAAGCATAAATACTTCTAGCATCAAAACTAGTTCTGCCTATCTACTAATAAACTGACCTAAAATTTCATGAGATACTAAGTATAGGAGAAAATTGATAGAAATTAAAAAATAAACCAAGGGAAATTATAAATAAGCACCACCTATGTATGCTACTTTTTACTTCATAAATTAAGCAGCCGTGGTGGTAAAATCAAGTTACGTTGATGAAAATTCTACCAGTGTGGTTTGATTCATAAATCATTAAAAAAAAACAAATCTGGTTAGTCACTTGAAAAAATTGGGAAAAGATGTAATCGATGAATAGGTTTTCAAAAAACATACATGAGAGACTAATTTGACATTAACTTGAAAACTTTTTAAAATATTTTCTCTACTCATTGCATGCAAAATTTCAAGTTTTTACAATGAACAGTTATGGCTTGGCCAAGTCCAGATTGATAGTTGGATATAAATGTCAGAACACATGAATAATATAAAGACTTCAAATAACTGGTTTCATCCTACTATAATTAACCAAATGTCTGCCTGTCTCTATGAGACAGCTTAATCAAGGAACCACATAAAGTATGCCCATGAAATATTCTGAGTATATTAATGGGACTTCAGAGCATGTTGTTAGCATGTTAGTTATTAAAAAATTCTAAAATTTTCAGAGTTTTTAGCGGGGATTCAATTTACAGTGTAAGTAATACGCTTAACTGAACCCTTACTTTTAGTCTGGCTGGATTCATACTAACTTAAAAATTAACTACTACTTCGATTCACAAAAGGTTGTCCGTCCATCCATCAGTGTAACTCAAGGATGGCTATTGCTTTGGCTACCAAATATTCTGTGGTTACTAATGGGTGTTTCTCACATACCAATTTTTGAAATTTTCCTTTTTTAATTATCATAATAGTAATGTTATGTCTGCGTTCATGGTCCCTCCAATAATTATGATCTGATTTTATGTATCTGTCTACATTATGCTAAAAGTCTGATTCCATTTACATATGGCCTCTAAGTAGCCAAAACAGTGCATTGTAGCCAATTTTGATCTCTTATTGGGCCGTTATTTCCATTAAGGACTTGGGACAAGTTTTCAGCTAGTTCTGTTCAGATAAACATTTTCAAAGGTTTGTTTTGGCTTTTAGAGGAGTACAATCCAATAGTGCTGTTAATTGATCAATGCTGAGAGATGATCAGAAGATCACTATTAAACGGTGATCAAAAGTACCAGAAATATGAAATAAATTGAAAATTTTGAAAAAAAATTGGAAATCAATAAACAAGTAACTTCTTTTGCCTCTTGTTGTATATCTAAAAGTCTGAATTTTCAAGAACAAGTATGAACACTGTTGGATGCAGACTAAGAGATCAATTTAGCATAAAATTACATAGTAAATTGAACTACCAGCCAAAAATTTATACTATGAATAGCCAGTCCAAATAGATACATAAAATGTCAGAACACATGAATAACCTAAACCCAACAGTGTTTAAACTGGTCTTTTGTGGGTAGCGGTGACTAAAATGTTGATATCAATGTAAGGAAATAAAATCACGATTCTTACATCAATGCAATCATTCACATCTGAGTCCGAGAAATTTTCCGAATCAAGTTGATATATTGGATATTTTGTCTGTAAATTTTACACATACTTAGGTGTGTATATATATATATATATATATATATATATATATATATATATATATAATTTAAGCCATTGGACAGAACATTTTCTCATGAAATATTAGAAATGAAAAATGTCCACATAGGTTTCTCCACCTTTCAAGTTGGTTCAGCTGGCAGGCTGTGTATACATATCACATGTACACCAATGGAGCTAGAGGGCTGAAAATTCAAACAATTACTCTTTATTATGTTCAGAAAAAATATTTTTTATTCTTTTAACATCCCTCCCCTAAATAGGGAGGGTCAATATGCTATGTAGGTTTATGCTAAATTGGTCCCTACCCAGCTGCATCCATGCTTGTTTTTTTTTAATTCAGACTTTCTTAGTGATCCAACAACAGGTGAGAGAAGTAAGTTATTCATTCATTTTTTTTCCAAATTCTTATCGATTACCCCAACATGCCATACGGCCAAAAGACGTTGATCACACAACGGTCTCTTTTGAATGACTGACCAGAGCTGTTTTAAGATTTTTTTACAAATTTTTTAATTATTTTTTCGGATTAATGAAAACTATTTCTCAAATTTTCACTTTGTTGATGGAAAGTACATTTCTCAGGAATTCTAGATATCATTAAAACAATAAATTTGCAACAAATAATTCACATACATACATATGTATATGGGTGCAAATTCATATTTCTATGGATATCACACAAATGTGTACCTCTATGTGTGTGCATGTATGCTTTTTTTTCAAGATAGAGAGAGAGCATATATTTTCATGGATATGGCCAGTGATCAGGGCTAGATTGAAGGCACTTAATGTCCTCAGCACAGTCCAAAAATGGTAGCAATGCCCTTACTATTGAACTAAACAGCTGCCAGTAATACAAAGGCCCAAACAACTGGTTCCAACCTAAATTCTCATCTCATTTATTCTTGGTCTATTCATTTCTTCCAATGCTACAGTTATGCTTCAAGGAGTGGATATATGTGATCCAATGAATTTGCATTACCAGCAACTGTTTAGCTCAATGGTAATCGCATCACTATGTTGAAACAGCTACCCTATTGGTGGCAGGTTCAATTCTTGTAGCAGCCCAAATAGGGCAGAAACGTAAATGTGTTTGTATAGTGAATCATCATTCCATTATATATTCACATATATCTACATCTGTGTGTGAGTATGTGTGTTTGTATGTGTGTGTATCTACATGACTAACAGATTATCAATAAGATCAATAAATGTATTATCAAGCTTATGATACTTTTTCCCCAAACAACTGCTTAGAGGCTCCTGTGATTTTTGTTCAGGTGTCGTCAATGTATTTATCTCTATCTGTTCTGAGAAAAGGAAATGAGAACAGATCTGGTTAGTCACTCAATAGAAACCATTGTGTGACAGATGTCAATTGGCAGCATGCCATGACGGGGTGATCAATTGAAAAAAATTGGAAAATGGGGTGATCGATGGATAAGTTACTTCTCTCCCGTTTAGTTCAGTAGTGATCACTAAAGACATCTGAATTTCCAAAAAACAAACTTGAATGCTGCTGGACATAAACTTAAGGATCGATTGGGGATAGATTTGCAGTGTAAATTGAAGCCCCCACTAAAAACCTATCTAAGGGGGTAATTTCTTTTAAAAAATTTTTTTAAAATCTCTTTTAACATGAAGGGTAAATTTGAATTAATTTAAATCAATTTGAAATTTAAAAAATTCAATCCTCTGGTACCAGTGGTGCAGTTTGTACACATCATATACATAGATACATACATACATACATACCCAGCCAGCCAGACCAACTTGAAAACTGAAGAAACCTATTTTGATAGTTTTGGTTGACAATTTCTAATACAGGGGAAATTTGCAATAAATAAAATTAAAACAAAAAATCACGAGGAACGAGGGGCAACTAAATGAGACTATGGATGGAAACTTTCAATTACAACTGTACAAATGCATAACATGTGTGCTTGTTTGTGTGAGAGTGCGTTTGCGAGTGTTTGTGTTTGTTTTTTTAGAAGTAATCTGAACTTCCTGGAACTTATCAACTAATTTTAGACACTGACACTTGTTTAGGATTTTCGCAGAAAATGAAGGCACACTTACCCATCCCTACTTTTTATATATATATATATATATATATATATATATATATATATATATATTATTTTAAAAGATGAAAAGCATTTTGCTGAGCATAAAGTATTTTATTCAACCAAAATCCACTCATGAGATCAAAAGTTATAAGAGTTTGAAGTTGTATTTTTTTGTAAAGATTTCGGTCAAATGAAATACTTGGTGCTTTCAGAGAAAGTTTCAGCAAAATATCAGCCTTGGTTCCCAGACTACCTTTACAGCTCAAAAAGTCTGCTGCACCCCTTACTATGATAAAACAAATTGGATATTAAAATCATGAATTTACTACAATGTAGTTCTTTGACACACCGTACGTTGCAACCTAGACATAACAGTGATGAAACTGGAGTCATCAGGTTTTAACATTAGACAGTCTCAACTGGGCGACCAAGCCTGGGGATGACTAGGCCCTGATTTGTGTCCAGGTAGTGCATTACACCACTTGTCACCCCTATTCAACCAGAGCCAATGGGAAGCTCTCTCAGGAAGTTCCAAGATCTTTCCAATGGCTCTTCTTCTATGCAGCCCGCATATTCTCCAAACGTCTTTGGACCTGGTGAGGAGATTGGCTCGTGAAGCCTCTGCAGCTCACCCCAACAGGCTCACAGCGGGCCTTTCATGCTTTCCTGTGGCGCTCAGCCACTAGTACCTTGTATTTGACTTGTTTTGTTTCTTCTATGTCCTCCACAAAATCTTCCCAGGGGACAGTGAGTTCTTACAGAAGCACCTGATTTGTCACCACAGACATTAGGACTACGTCTGGCCTGAGTGTGGTAGCCGCAATGGTGTTTGGAAACCTCAGTTATCACCCTCGGCAGTTCCAATCTCTAGCTGTTGCTAGCAGTCCACACTGGGGCTGAGGCTTCTCATCTGCTTAAACAAAGTTGATGGTGCACTTCACAGAATTCTGATTCTTGCTGTAGAGATCAAATCAAGGAAAATATCTGTAAATTATAAATTCTCTGTGAAAAAGATTTTTAAATACTGATACATGAACATTGAGGCACTTGATAAATTTTTCCTATTTCATTGTTGTGTGGATTTTAGTAATAACAATTCAATTCACTCATCGCTTCCATAACTCAAGTAGTTGAGTTAAGTATTAGTTACTATGGATTCTATGGTAAAATCATCAATGAAAAATGTTACAAAATTACTACTTAATACTATTGTATAATTAGGAATTAATCAGTCAGGCCTCAACACAACTCATTTTTGAGCCATTGAATACTTTTTTTCAATTCCTAATTGATCTTTAATGTATTTGAATTGCCCCCTTGTGAGGTATGTGCCCCACATTCAGAATGACTGCTGTAAAATGAGTAGTATATAAGTTCTTAACTTTCATAACATTTTCCTCAAAACTTTTCTTTGTACCTTTAGGAGTTAATCACTCAGTCAAATAGATACAGGTCGTGTTAGTCGCTAACTGTCCAACAAAAGGTGAGAGAAGTAACTTATTCATTGATCAACCCTTTTTCCAGTTTTTAATTGATCACCCCCAAAACAGCATGTAATTCACTCTAATTTTAATGTTAATTTCCTTCTCTTATCCATCTAGCATGAAGAAGTGATTATCTTATGGATTCTAATCTAATTATACTGTGCCATGTGATTTCTTGTGCCAGGGTTGCGAGTGTTATTTTCTAATTGCATTTGTGTAAAAAGTATAAAAAGCAATCATTATTTCCTTCAAACCTGACTTTTGACACCAGCTTTGACTTTCTCCTTAGCAGGATTTGCTAACATACACAAGGCCTACAAGGCGTCTTTGGGTATGCCTATCAGGGATCGAGACAAATTCTGTGCACTTCATTTTATCTGCCATATAACAGTGTCATAACCTTGCAAGACACCTTGAAGTGTGTGGCTGGGAGGTCTGCCTTTGGGAGAGCAGGAACACCTTGTCGCACTACCAAAGGTAAGACTGGACTCAGCCGCCATACTCTAAGTGGGGATGAACAACATTACGTGGGAACCACTGGTTGCTACCACTGCACATAAACTTAGGCCTTATGAAACAATCCGTCACAGATCTAGATAAGAAGTTTGAGGCCCCCAAGTATGTTCCCACGCTGGCTGAGGCAAAATGAGTAAATTATAAAATATCAATGTTCTTATCACAAAAGTAAAGCTTGAGGGAAATAACAGCCATTTTCTATACTTTTTAGGCATAATCAATAAGAAAATAACACTTATTACCCAAGAACAAAAAAAAAGGTTGAACGGAGTAATCTGCAAAGCTATTACCGAATACATGAGTGCCAATCACCTTTGCTGTCTCAAGTGAATAAAATTTCCTTTTAATTATTTCCATATTGTACGCAGAAGTTCAATACCTGAATTCTCTCTCGTTTTGTGGAGAGAAGTAGAGGCAAAGAACTTCCATGAAGAACAGACAATGACAGAAATCTATTCAGCTTTAATTATAGGCCTGATAGAATGATTATCATTACAAACTATCTACTCTGACATATAAGATAGACCAGTCCATTTGAAATCAGAGAATCTTCAGCTTAAAGGAAGGAATTCAAAGGAACTCAAAGAACATGAGATCAAATGTTTACAGTGAGCTGAGTTGAAAGAAAATAAATATAAAGCAAACAATTGCACTGGCTTCTCTTTTGTTCAGCTCTAAATTTCTTTAGCAAGATCATTTGATCTAGATGAGTGGGTCTGTACATCGGTCTCACGCCCCACAAGGGGAAATTTAAATAAATTTGGAATCAGGAGAAAATTCTGGTGTGAAAAGCAAAAGACCGAGTTGTGTTGAGGATTAACTGATTATTTACTTATTGTACAATACTAACAATTGCTAAATTTACCAAGAGATGACATTTTAAGATTAAAGTGATAATATCATAGCAAGTCAAAAATTTTTAGAACCTTATTAAAAAATATTGAAATTCAGTAAATGAATGCACTTCATAATTGTGGCTGCTGCCCTGTGTTATGTAAGTAACTTTATTGACAAGTTTCTCCATCTACTACCTTTTCTTCAACAGTTGTTACATTTTTTTTTTTTTTTTTCACTGCAATGATTACTTGGGTTTTCAAATGCTTTTGTCCGGTGAGGACTCGAGTATTGAGGTTCCCAAAGAAAGTGCACTTTTTATAAATGTTGTTGCTGTTGAATAAATGGCTGTCAAACCTGTCTTTCTATCTGCCTTACATACTTGAATCAAAATTGTACTAATCTAAATGCAAATGTTGTTATCAATTCTTGACTATTTTCCTTCATCTTAATTTTTTAAATTCTATTTTCATCTTAACTCAGGCTGTTAACCTGACCTGCAGCAGGCAACCTAACCCTTTCTCATTTTCATTTATCGTGATATGATTTTTATTATATCAATTATACTAAAATATTTTTGATAGCGCCAACGCTTATAACAGGATTCAGGTGTTTATCTTTCCTTCCCTTTAGGACAGGATTTCTATATATTATCACTGTTGAGCAGTGGAAGTTATACAGAGTTGAATTCCACTATGATCTGATTTGAACACCCAGTCAATATGCTGATGTATGCCGCTTTTTTTCTTTTTCTCGCTTTACAACAGCATCCCTTCTCTATAATAAGGACTTCTTCTAAGAGATGATACTGTTTACCTGTCTCCCACTATATTCGGTCCGCTATCCCAGATTTTTTTGTTTTGCCTTCAACTATAGCTTTTTTATGCTCCTCATGTCTGACTTTAAGAGGCCTGCTAGTTTCTCCTTTATAATTTTTCCCACATTTACAGGGAATATTATATATGCAGTTTTTAATCAGATTCTCAACTCATGGTGGTCCAACTCTGATGAGCAGATTGTGAAAAGTGGAAGGACTACTAAAAGTTCCCCGGATGTTTAAACAGCTGCAAATCTTTTGAACACATTTTGCTTTACGCATGGAATTTGTTGCCACTACCCAAATTCTGGAATGGTGTAGTGATATCCTACTCAGCACTACCTTGTTTAGGGCTGATTTGCTATAGTTCTCTTTTTCAAATATTTTTTTAAATAAACTCATTGGTATTAAATTTCCAAGATAAATAATGTTAAAAGACAGCATCATGGACAGTACCAAAATAATTGCATGCTGTACATTTTGGCTAATGTACCATGTGTTTCAGAATAAACATATATACACAATAATTTATCAAGTAGTCATACATATTACAGGTCTGGTGGCGTAGTAGATGGCAGCCTGGACAATAAACAGTTCAAACCCTGGCTGTGTCTACTTGTATTCACTTTTGCACCAATGGTCCAAGAATCCTCACCTGCAAACCCCCAACCAGCCATGCATAAAATAGCATCAGCCTCACTAGGATTTGTAGGCCAAAAATCATGGGTATTCCTTCGATAAGGCGTAGTACCTGTCAGCGACCCATACCAAGGTTATGGTAAAGATGATGGCCCAATCTTTGTTGGCAGCAAGACAAAGAAGTTTGACTTGGCGAGTTTCGATAGACTGAAGTTCCGATAATAATTACTGTTTGCCTGTAAGAGAGACACGTACTTTATTTAGCTGAGAACTGCGCTTAAGATGTCTTTGAGTAAGCACCCAAGTATACTTATTTCCTCTTCCTCAATGATGAATAAATCATAATCAGAAAAAGAGCAAGTCTAGGCCTGAGCTAATAAGAGAATAGTATAAATCAACACCTGATGACATTTTACCAACTCCAGAGAGCAGCTACCAGATGAGATACACAGCACTGATCCACTCCATCTTGTTGAGGCTCAACGACAACATCATACATTTTAAAATGATTGCTGGCATAATCTCTATTTATTCTATGTCATAATGACCAGTTATAACACTGTTTTGTTTAGTGCTACATTTTTTAGAAACATATCTAGAGTGCTGACCAAGATATTGTATAGATATTTGTTAGATGCTGCTAACTCTGGTACAAGGTCATATTCGAAGAGCACATGATAATAAACTCACAGCCAATAGGTTTCAAGATAAGCATGCTAAATAAGTGTCTTTTGAGGACTGGAATTGAATCACTGTAGTCCAACAAATTGCCCGCTCAACCAACCAGCCAAGTGGGCTACAGATTCTTCTCTCTGTACTCATTAATGTGTATGTCTCTTGGTACTCAGGGTCACATTTTTGGAGCTGCAGCCTAGAAAATTAGCATGAGCATATCACAATGCTCCTATCTAAAAACAGGTTTATTTGTTTTTCAAAAAAGTGTATTTTGTAATCTCTATGGTTATTTGGGGACCAACAAAGCCCAAATCTTGCACTAGTATCTTGTAAGATAATCTTGGATATAAGATTTATTCTTTTTAGATTATTTTTTAGATAACTAGTTCTGTTACAAGCGCAGGCTGCAGTAATCCATTTATGTGAGGTGCGGATATCTAATATATATTTGAGAAAGTTAGAAGGTATGTCCAGCTTCTTCTTCAAAACAGTGCATTTGTTGGCATGGTTATTTGATTAAGGCGCCCCTAAAAATCGCTAACTTAAAGAATACATTAGACATTGGGGTACTATAAACGTAGGGGAGAGCAATTTCATCTCTGACTTGGAAAATAATTTTTCACGGGGAATCCATGAGTAATTCATTATGCTGAGTATGCCGTCAGTGACTGGTTCATTTTTCGCTACTTTCCATCCTGAGCAAAGCCGGACATCCTGTTAGTATCACGTTAGGAACCGTCAACTAAAACTTTAAAATAGAAAAAAAAATAAGTTTATCAAGTTTTCAAGTTGTTCCAGCTGGGTGGCTGGTAGATTGGCTGGCTGGCTGGCCGGCCATGTATGTATGTATGTATCATGCATACAGGCTGCACCAATGGAGCTAGAGGGCTGAAACTTCGAAAATTTACTCCTCATCATGACAAGAAAAAAAAGTATTCTGTTTTTTCAAAATCCCCCCACACACACCAAAATTGTTTTTAGTGAGGTTTCAATTTACAATGTAAGTTAATACTAGATAGGTCCTTAGTTTGTGTCTGGCTATGTTCACACTTGTTTTATTTTTTTAAACTCAAACTTTTTAATGACCCAACAAGTGGCAAGAGAAATAACGTATTCATTGATCACCCCTTTTTCAAATTTTTTAATTAATCACCCCCGAAATGGCATGCTGCCAAAAAACATTGGTCACGTGGTGGGTTTTTTTTTTTTCTCAGTGACTTCATCTTGCTAGTAATAGAATCTAACAGAGATAAAATAGGTCAATCCAAAACACAGATAATCCATTGACATACCAATTATCAAAAGTTACACAAGTCTATTTGTATCAGGAGGAGTGAGTAATTAGGTAGGTGTTAGGTTAAAAGCAAGTTTACTTACCATAGACTTGCCTCTGTCCCATAATAGTTGTTACATTTGCATATATATTTCATACACTGAGTATAACAACTATTATGGGACAGAGGTAGTAATGTACAGTAGCGACTACAATCTATTATTATTACAGATAGAAGTATACTAAACCTGTTGTTTTGGAACTTTGAAAACTCAAGGACCCTTTCTGTAAAGGAAATATTCAGGCAGACCCCTATTTTCAGCATTTTGAATGTAATTGATTAACTACAGTAATAGACAAATTTTTTACTTAAAATCATATCTATTAAGATTAGATTACATTTATTTGAATTATAGTATATGATGGAGGTCTGTGTACAATAATTATGTCTTCCAATAGCTGTGCAATAGATGATGTCATTTCTCTGCCACAAGATTTGCAATGTCTGCAGTACAGGTAACGGAGCTGCAGACCCTAGAATATTATTAGTTGGACCCACAGGAGTCCACGGACCCAGATTTTGAAATCCCTGAACTAGACTGTTAATTTTCTTTACAGATTTTTTGTTAGACTCTACAGTAATATTTTGTAAAAGTTATGACATAATCAGAGAAAAACAGATGTGCATAATAACAAAAAACTTATACTTGCACAATAAACCTTGTGATCAAAAGTTAAAGACCAAATAAAAAAAACTTCAAAAAATCAGGACAAATAGACACATTCATTACAAAATCAGTATTTAGAGTGGCAACCCTTGTTCATTTTTATTCACAGGCATCTGTTTCCACTTGAATGAATTAGATTTTTTGCAAAATTCAGGAATTATCTTGTTCCATTCGATTTTAATCTTCTCTCAAAGATTGTTCAATTTGGGGTGGGAACATGCTCTCCTATCAACTTCTGAGCATTTTGTTTTGGATTGAGGCTAGGGCTATCAGCAGGCCAGGTCATTATTGAAAGTCCTTAGTTCATGAAACCTTTAACTTTCTTGGCTGTATCACAGGATGCATTATTCTGTATGAAAGTAGATGGCTGATTCTCAACTGAACTGAATGGAATGAAAAGCTCTCGAAGAAGTTTTCATTAAACTTCAATATTCATTTTGTCAAGCAGATGAACCAAAGGGCTATAGCCAGCTGCAGAGATAGATACCCCGAACCATCACACTGCCACCTCTAAACATCAAACTTGCCTCAAAACATTGAGGGGCCAGCCTCTTGTTTACCTTACACCCTTTTACCATCAGATCTGAGAGAGTTTCACTTAGATTCATCACTAAAGTGAACCTGAGCCCACAGTTCAGGAGTTCAAAGAACATATTCTATAGCATACTGGTTCTTATGACTGATGTGAGGCTTGTCAGCTGAGGTCCAAAATTTGAATCAAGCTTCGATTAGTCGACATGAAACAGTGTAACTTGACACTTTCAAGCCTGAATTCTCATCTAACTCACATGTGTTATCTCAGTAGCAGCCTCGAATCTGTCTATCGTGGATGTTCTTATCATCATGTGGTTTTCTTTCTTCACAGTTTTGCTAAGTCATCCAGTCGTCTTTTTGGATTCTAGATTAGACTTCTTATTTCAGGTGATTATTCTGTAAACAACACTCTTAAATCATCCAACAATATTCACATTGCTGAAATTGACATTCCACTCTTGCAAAGATCAACAATTTTTCTTTTTTTCTGACTGTATGGCTTGTTTCTTCACAGGGACAGCCATGTTGCCAGTGATTTTGGTTCCAATAATACTAATAATCATTAAACACTTTTAACACTAATGCCTATCAATAAGCGAAAAAAATGAACACCATTCCTAGACTCTTGATCACCATGAATAATACAACAAATATTATTTTATGGTTATTTGGGGTTTTTCTTTTTCCCAATTAAGCTATAAATTCTACACAATATACCTAAAGAGTATTGTGAGGAATTGTAAAAAAATTATTTATTTATGAGGTTTGTTCCAGGAAGAAAAATCAATTAATGCAATTCATTGTAGCAGTTCCTTATGTTTTGCACACTACAGTACATGAATGTCACAAGGGAATTGGGATTCTGAAGACGTCCACTTATAGATCTGAAATTGCAACAACCAAACTTATGAAGAAGAATTATGAGTTCCTTCTAAGCTCTGAAATTGCACACAAGAAAAAATTATACCACAAAGTGGAACTTTTATGCAGTGCATAAATTTTGAAAGTTTTTTGTATACTTTTCATTTCGAGTAACTGATCTGTGTTTCATAAACTTTGAAACAAAAACAGGTCTGGTTTTTAGTCACTCAATAGAAACCAATGTTTTTTCAGCAGCATGCCAGTTTGGGGTGATCAATTAAAACATTTTAAAAAGGATTGAGAAACAGATAAATTATTCCTCTCACTTTTTGTTGGGTGATGATTGCTAAAAAGAAAATCTGAATTTCCAAAAAACAAACGTGAATTCAGTTGGACACCAACTAGTGATCACTTTAGAATAAACTTACATTGTAAATTGAACTCCTCAAAGGGAGAAATTTGAAAGAAAAAAACATCAGCACGTTACAGATATGGAAACATAATGTTGATTACATCAACCACCAAGAAACTAAAATCATTAAAATTGAGATGTTAATGTCAATGGACACAGTCTACCTATTTTCTTGACTTGATGATTCAGAATTAATTTGAATAGAATGACAATGATTTCGAAATGAAAACTAGACAAGAAATAATTCCTAATTCACAGAAACTGGATGAATGAAACATCATTGCGGACTCTCCAACGATCAGACCGAAAAAGCACCTTGAAGAAATAGATCAACTCAATGACCGATTGGAGAACATACTGCAGCAACAAAACAAGGAAAGTTATACGGTCATATGCGGGGATATGAATGCCATAATTGGGAAGAAAAACAGGAAAGCAAGAAAGGACTAGCTGAAAAAAAAAGAGGACTAGCCCGGGAGAAGACTGATGAATAAAATACGTGATGACCAAGTAGGGACAGCTTTGCCACATCCGAGGTAAAGGCGATAATGATAAAAAAAACAGGTCTGGTTAATCACCTAATGAAAAACATCATATGATCAAAGTCTTTTGCAAAAATCCATGTTGGTATTGAACAATTAAAATTTGGAAAAAGGAGTGATTAATGAATAAGACACTTCTCTCACCTCTTGTTGCATACAAAAAGTCTTCTTTTTTTTAAAAATAAGCTTGAAAGCAGATGGACACAAACTAGGGACCATTTGACAGAAACTTACATTGTAAATTGAGCCCCCCCCCCCAGAAATTTTGGGGAGGTATTTTAAAAAATGTTTTTTTTCTAGGCATGATAAGAAGTAAAAGATGAGATGTCCAGCCCTCCAATTCCATTGAAGCGGCCTGTACACATACATACGTAGCCAGCCAGACCAGCTTAAAACCTGAAGAAACTTATTTTGACAATCTTGATGACAGTTTTGGTTGCTGGTTTTTAATATGTTAAACAACTACCCATTGTCTGAAGTTGACATTTTCTAGATATATGAGTCAGCACACAAGGCAGTGGAGTTTGAAGTTGGTTGGATTAGTGGTCTTGGAGAAATCTAATATTAATAAATAAATAATTAAAGATCATAGATCTTTCTTTATAGTTCCTATAGATTATCTCCCTTGACATCTGCTCTTTAGAATTGAAACATAGATAAATATCAAATCATATTTGATACATAAAATTAGACATTAAAAAAGGTCTGAATTTTCAAAAAACAAGCTATGCAATCAATTTAGGGGGATTTGAAAAAACAAAAAAAAAAGGTTTTTCAAGGCATAATAAGGAGTAAATATTCGAATTTCCAGCCTTTTGCTTCATAAGTAGATAGCCAGCCAGATCAACTTGAAAACTGAAAGAAACCTTTGGTGACAGTTTTAGTTAACAAGTGCATTGGAGGCCTTTGGACTCGTCCTTAGGCTCTCCTATTATTACTTGGCCCAGCTGCGGGGGTCAGTTTCCCCAAAGCATCACTGCTCCATTGTACTTAACGGAGCAGGTCCCCAAGTGGACGCTTTCATGGCGGAAGTTGCTTTGGTTGCTTAGCAAACCGAAGCTGCGTCGGCTTGAGTCATTTTTGGACGGATGGTTTCCTATTCTTCCCACGTGAAGTTCGACCTTGTGTCATATTTTGCTGTGGTAGGACAGCAAATAAACACACACCCCCCCAGAACTTTTTTCTAAAAGATTTTTATTTCCCTCCAAGTACGGTGACTAGACCTGTAGACAGTACTCCATATGTGGATGCACATAACTCTAATAGATCTTAGGGAATGAATTCTTGTCTATATATGAAAAAATATGCTAAAACAGTCCTAGTATGGTAACCAGGCCTGTGCACAGCACTCTAGATGTGGATGGACATAACTCTTACATTGAATAGGGAATTAGTTTTTGTCTATACATGAAAAAATATGCTTAATCAGTCCTATTATCCTGTGTACCTCAGAAGCTGCACTGGCAATATACTTGGCAAATCATAGTTCATCAGTTATCATGATAGGAGATACTTTTCATCACTTACAATATCTAATATATTTTTGTATATACAGTAATCATGAGAATTACATGACAAGATTGTCCAAAAAAACTCTTTGATTATCACGTAGATGTTTGTGCATGAGCTAAAGCTGGAACCAGTATGGCTCTTTTTGAAAACAAGCCTGAAATTCGGACCATAGATGCGCTAATTCGATCTTTAGTGCCTTTGAGAGCCCTTTCCTTTTGAAGTCCATTCTTTTCAAACCTCCCACCATTAAAAACTCTTTCCTCTGAAAGCACCTTCATTTAACAGTCCTTTCCCTTAGAAGCTTGTTTTGGTATGTCAGTCATTCATGGCAAGAAATATGAGCCGATCCAAAAATCAAGATGAAACAGTCAAAATTAATCCACACATGTAGTAATTACCAATGTGGGTGTGAAGAGCGGAAAGCATTCCATGGCCCAAAACTTAGTCATACATAAAAAGAAGAAACCAACAGGTCTGGTTAGTCACAGAATAGAAACCGTGTTTTGGCAGCATGCTATGTTGGGGGATCAAAAAAACGGGGGAAAGGGGTGATCAATAAACAAGTTACATCTATCGCCTTTTGTTGGGCAGCGATCATGGACAGAAATCTAAATTTTCAAAAAAAACAAGTGTGAATGCTGCTGGGCACAAACTAAGGGATTGATTTAGCATAAACATACATTGAAAATTGAACCCCTAATAAAACCATATGAGGGAGTGAGATTTTCAAAAAAACAAATGAACTGTTTTTTGTTTACATAAGAAGTAAATGCTTAAATTTCCATCCCCCTAGCTCCATTGGAGTGGCTTGTATACACAATACAGGCATATATAACCAACCAGCCGGATGGAGTTGAAAAATAAAAAATCTCAAGTTGATAGTGTTGGTGACTATTTTGTTGACGGTTTCTAACTATATGCCACAAAACCAGGATGTTTGCAAATGGAGCTATCTCAATTAGAGTAGGGAATCAAGACTATTTGTAGGAAATATCTGTCTCAGAAGGCTCACTAGATTACCAAGCTTGAAAATTGGAATTAATCACAGCTACTCACAATAAGAGAAGAGTGTATAACCCGATAGTCACATATGGAGCCAAAACGTGGAACCTAACCAAGAGACAGAGCCGTAAATTGAGAGCCATACAATGTGCACATGAAAGAATAATGCTGGGCCTCACTTGGAGAGACCACAAGACAGCACAGCACAGTACATCCGAGAAAAGACAAGAATTAGAGACATCATAGAATCCATTAAAAATCTCAAATGGCGATGGGCTGGCCATGTTGCACGAATGGCTGACAACCGATGGACATCGCGACTCACGACATGGATTCCCTGAGATCACATGTGCAACCAAGGCCGGCAGAATATTAGATGGAGAGACGAGCTAGACAGGTTCAGGAAGTACTGGCTCCGCTACGCCCATGATAGAGAATTGTGGCAAATCCTAGGGAAGGTCTATGTCCAACGATGGACGTTAAAAGACTGATGATGATGACTCACAATAAACACTATTACTGGGTTTAGGTTATTGGAGTGTTCTGACAATATCTATCTATCATTCTATCTATGTGTGTATCTATCCAGACTTCACTCAGCCCTTACTGTTCAGAGTAGATACTTGAAATTTTGAACAATTTGAACCCCGTTCAATGAATAGGTAAAAAGAATTTTTTTCTTTTTTTTGAAAGAGGTTTTTAAAGGGGGTCTAATTTGCAATGTAAAATCGTACTAGTTTGGTCACGTATTTGCGCCCCGTGGTTTTTAGAAAATTCAGACCAAAGGAGAAAGAAGTAACTTATTTATTGATCAAACTTTTTTCCAACTTTTCAAATGATCATCCCCAACACAGCATTTATGGCTGGTGGTGATTCATAATTTCCCTTAGAATTCTAGTTTGTTATATTTTTAGATGAAAATTTCTGATTTAAAGTGGTACTATTAAAGCATGTCATATCTAATGAGAAAAATTCATTATAATTTTTTTCTTGATGCTGAAATAGAAGAAATGTTGGCTATATGGAAGTATATTTGTATGGTATTGCAGATTCATTTATAAAAGAGACTGAAAGCATGTTTTTATCTTGAGAGTGTTCATATGCAATTAGATCTGCTTTCTTTCATAAGTATATTTTCTATGGCAATTTTTTTAGGGTGGAATAAACATAGGCCTATTGACATATACGGATATATATTCCCTGCTGAAATTCTAATAAGGGTGATCTTATATACTATCAAATACTGCAGGTACCGTTATCATGTATCATAAGTTATTTTTGTAGTTTAGCAAACTCTTTCCTATTTTCCAGGTGATACACTAATGATAGCTTTTTTCTTCGTGGAATCAAAATTACTATTTACTTTTTCTTCTTTTGAAGATGAAAAACAATACAAAAAATGACTGCTGAATTGGAATATAGAATGTCAGGTTATTCTTAATGTAAAATTTAAGCTTGTGAAATCATGTTCATTTTTATATCAAATTATTTATATATAATTATGTTTTTCTGAATTTCTATTGATGCTACAAAGTAAATAGTATTCCAAGGGAAATTAAGAATCACCACCACTCATATATGCGACTTTTTACGTCATAAACAAAGCAGTGGCGATGATAAAATCAAGTCAACTTGATGAAAATGTTACCAGTACGGTTAGAACTGGTTAGTCACTCAGTTGGGGTGATCAATTAAATTTTGAAAGAAGGGGTTATCAATGAATAAATTATTTTTCTTGCTTTTGAGGGTTGTGATCAATAAAAAGTACAAATTTTCATAAAACAAGCATGACTGCTGCTAGACATTAACTAAGAGACCAATTTAGCATTAACTTTTATAGCAAATTAAACCCATCCGATAAAACCTATTCAGGTGTGGGATTTTCAAAAAGCAAAAATATTTTGCCATATTCATTAAGAGGTGTGTACGTTCAAAATTTCAAGTTTCTACTATGAATGGATAGGGCAGGGCAGGACGCAAGAATCATGTCTTTATTTTTTTTACTTTAGCCAACTGAAAATACATCGATAGTCTTTACTTGAAGACCAAACAAAATCCTCACTCACATAGACGGAAAGAGAGAGTGAACTTGTCAAGAGAGAGGGAGAATGTGTGTGGCCACCCGATTATCTGTCGCACTAACCGACTACTCTCTTTAGAGACCAACCTAAGGCCCCTAACTTATAGGCAAGGGTCCCTTTTCTTTCGCTATCTCTTTTACTAAATTGTCTTACCCTCTTCTTTTACCTAATACCAGAACTAACTGATCATCAACCCTTTTTTCTTCTTTTTTCCTCCTGCTTTCTTTGTCCCTCATGTCACTCAACTTACTATCTTTCTTACTTCATCGATAGAATGCTTCAATACCTTTCCTTTCTTTTTATCAACCCTTTTTCACTTTCTTTCTCTTAATGTCTTTTTAATTAAGTGGCTGTGACTGGCTGTCTGTCTGGGGATGGGGACTGGGGATCCACACTTTATCTTGTCATAAAAAAATCTACTTATTTCAATCGTCCTTTTGACAGCTGGAAATGATTATTCCGTTACACCTGCATAGATATGACTAACATATCTATTACCAAGTATATAAATATAGTTCATATATATCTATACAAAAAGTAATTTAACAAAAGTGTTATTTGAAAATAAAATAAAATATTTGAGAATAAAAATAAAAATGAAAAATTCAATTAAACAATCCTCACAGCCTTCATATTGTAACGAGCCGTAATTAATTAATTGATCATTGATCACCCTTTTCCCAATTTTTTAATGGATCCCCCCAAAACAGCATAATGCTATGATGGTTTCTATTGAGTGACTAACCAGACCGTCATCTTGATTTTTCAGTTCCTATTTATTGCCACTTTCCTCAGGCCAGCTACCTTTCAGAAGTTAGTTAACAGCACGGGCCGGAAACATAGAATAAGCTTTTGGTGAGATTTGAACTCACATCCCTCTATGCTAGAAGGCAGCCAGGTTAACAGCCTGCCACTCTTTCCAACTGAGCTACAAAAGGTGGTAACTGGTAGAAGCTCAGTTGGTAAGAGCAGTTAGATGTTAATCTGGCCTTCCTCCGACATTAAAAGACTGGAAGTTTATTTTTTAGATGCATTAGCATTTTTAACAACGATTGCAGTTACTGACTGACAAACTGATACGTTGTCATATCAAATGCCTCACACCATCTCAATGAAGCATTCACTCCCACTACTTCTATGAAAGAGAAATACTCGTAATGTGATGTCACTCAAGTGTGGAAGAAGAAAAGAATGATGTCATTGTTATTCCAACAGGAAGTTAACATATGATAATATATAATTTCCATTGTGTATTTTGTGAGAGCTCTAATAAACCTCTTTTATTTAAAAAATAGGTAGTCCTTTTGAATTAAGTGATAATTTGAATAAAAGCAATATTTTAATGAAATAAATGAAGTTGCATTTAATCCATTCCCACCAAGAACTGATATGTTCTTAGTAAGTTTGAATGTTTACACACAACTGTTTGCAAACATTGAGGCAAGAACAAGAACTATTTGTTTGCAAACATTCTACAAATAGTTGCAAACAATTAATGACATACACACTGTAGACATACACAGTCAACAAACAATGCTTAATGTTTGTGTCCGAGCATCTATGGCATGCTTATGATTTTTATTACCATTATTAATTGGAAAATATCTTCAAAAAGTGTCAAATAAAGATGAATTCTAATTAATTTTAATGGATTATAAATTATTATTGTTAATTTGTACAACTACTACTTCATCATCATCAGTCTTTTAACATCCATCGTTGGACATAGACCTTCCCCGGGATTCGCCACAATTCCCTATTATGGGTGTCGCAGAGCCAGTATTTCCTGAATCTATCCAGTTCATCTCTCCATCTTGTGTTCTGTCGGCCTTGGTTTCTTATGTGATTTCTGGGGATCCATGTTGTGAGACATGATGTCCATCGGTTGTCTTTCATCCTTGCAACATGGCCTGCCCATTGCCATTTGAGGTTTTAATAGTTTCTATGATGTCATGGACACCCGTTTTCTTCCTTATATACTGTGCTGTCTTGTGGTCTCTCCATGTGAGGTTGAGCATGTTTCACTCATGCACACTTTGGATAGTTCTCAGCTTGCAGGTCTGTCTCTTGGTTAGGTTCCATGTTTCAGTCTAAATTTTCTAACCAACCTAAACATATACGTTATGATCAAAATTCCCTTCAACCGACTCTAGAAATTAACTTAGGGTAATGTTTTCATGCATGGAAGATGTAAATAGAAATTTTATGCTTGTTTTGAAATTTAAAAGATATCTTCCTTGCAAAAATATAAATGAAGAAAAGGTAAATCCTTGGATGAGTTTTTGTAACCCTTATTCAGATTGATTAAAAAAATAAGAAATAAACCAAATTAATCTGAAAGTAAAAAGTCATAAAAATAATAATGATTTAGAATACTTCTATAGAATAAAACTTTGGTGAAAAATATCTTTATTTGACACCCAAATGTCATTACAGTTTTCACACCCTCTCAAATCAGATTTGAGACTGAAAATTTTTTTACTTTAGATCTTTTTATTTACAACCAATAATAAACTGCACCTCCAAACATATGTTGTCTGGTCCTTTGTCACAACACAGCCTGAAAGAGAAATAAATTGTTTTAATCTGTACAATTAAGAAAATACTTGAACAAAAATAGTGTAGGAATAAGAATTCTACTTGTAAAAAATAAATTTATTGATAATTCTAACAGGTAACTTATAAAGTACAATATACACAATTACTTATAACCTTGAGTCCTATTAGAAAAAATGTTGAACAAATTATTTAGAAATTAATGGGACATAGCCTTATGCTCATTTGATAGACCTTCCAATGTCAGCTTTAAGTTTGCCATCGTATCTTTAACTATGCTTTCTTAAGCTACTGTAACATTCTGAATTCAGAATACGTATCTTTCTTACTTGAATTATTAAGTATTAAGATGAAATTGGATTACTTTTAACATAAGAATCGCACACACCTGGTCATTTTAAAGATAAAAAGCTTACCTCATATACGACATATGGCAGCAACGATTCATTTCAATCATTTCAGCTGAATTCACTGGCAAACATATACCTCATAAATCACTTGATTTTTCAATATCTCAGTATGGAAAAAAATTTAATCCAAACAGATTGAGTATGAAAACCAAAAAATAATTTCATCACAAAGAACTTCCAACCTGACATTTGTGCATATGTGTCTCCAGCTACTTCCAGCTAGCTGTCTTTATTGTTTATACCTTGAATTTTCATGCTAAAACTGGAACTCATCAGAGTTGTTCAATTGTTTTATTGTATATTTGGATTTATGATTACATTCAATTTAGCCACTGTTCATTTAACATTTGTATGCAAACTCGAACTAAATAATGTTTTTTTTTTAATTCTTTTTCATGGAAATGATTTTGATAATCGGGATCTTACATACACTATTTAGTCAGGGTCATTTTTCATTATTTTTACTGAAAAACTTTATACAAATGGTTAAGAACATAAGACGCACATTTGAAACCACTCAAACGTTATATAATCGTTATTCACCCGTTTGCACACAGGCTGAATATTAGAAAAACAGTAAAAGAACATCCGCCTGCTGATCATGAACACTTGTTTCTGCATGGGTAAATGATAAGTCATGTATTTTCTAGATTTTATATATCATCATCATCAGTCTTTCAACGTCCATCGTTGGACATAGACCTTCCCCAGGATTCGCCACACTTCTCTATCATGAGCGTTGTGGAGCCAGAACTTTCTGAATTTGTCTAGCTCGTCTCTCCATCTAATATTCTGCTGGCCTCAGTTCCGCATGTGATCTAGGGGGATCTATGTTGTGAGTTGCGATGTCCATCAGTTGTCCGCTACTCTTGCAACATGGCAAGCCCACTGCCATTTGAGATTTTTAATGGATTCTATGATGTCTCCGACTCTTCTCTTTTCCTGGATGTACTATGTTGACTTGTTGTCTCTCCATGTGAGGCCCAGCATAATTCTTTCATGTGCATGGTTCTCAATTTACGGGTCTGTCTCTTGGTTAGGTTCCATGTTTCAGCTCCATAAGTGACTATTCGCAGGATGCATTGGTTATACACTTTTCTTTTTAGGATTAATGGGATTTTCTTATTTTTGAAGGTTGAGCTTCCTCAGCCAAAGGCTTGCCATCCTAGTGTGATTCGTCGCTTGATTTCTTCTTCTTTTGAGGGTCTCATGAAGATTTGTTGTCCGAGGTAGATGCAGTGATCTACTTTCTCCAGTTCTGTGTCTTCGATTCTGATCTCAGTGTTTTTATCCCCGATGTGGTTGTTGCACATGATCTTCGTCTTGCTGAAGTTCATGTGTAGGCCAACTTTCTTGCTCTCTTCATTTAGTTCATCTATCATTAGTTGGAGGTCGAGTAGGTTCTATGCAAAAAGGGCAATGTTGTTTGCAAATCAGAGGTTGCTCAGATATTCGCTGTCTATAGTAATTCCTTTACTCTCCCAGTCTAGTCTTCTGAAGATCAATTCGAGGCAGGCTGTGAAGAGTTTGGGTGAGCTGGTATCACCTTGTCTTACTCCTTATTGGAGCTGAAAGGGGTTTTAGTCTTCATGTAACCTGATAAAGGATCTGCTGTGATTGTATATATGTTTCAGCACTTAGACATATACTGGATTTACACCTTGTTGAGTGATGGCCTATATGACCTTAGGGATTTCTACTGAGCCGAATGCCTTTTTGAAGTCAATAAATGCTACAGCGAATGGTAGCTTATATTCAGTTGCTTTTTCTTTCAGCTGATTTATCGAATGCTGGTGGTCCTTTGTCAAGTAGCTCCTTCTAAAGCCATCTTGCTCTCATGGCTGGTTTCCATCAAGTGTTTTTGTTATTCGGTTGGTGACAATTTTTGTGAAAAGTTTGTATACGTAGTTGAGTAGGCTTATAGGCCTGTAGTTGTTGAGGTCTTTCAGGTTTCCTTTTTTATATAAAAGTATTATGATAGCAGTGTTCCAATCGTCTGGGACTTTACTGTGTTTTAGACACAAGTTGAAAAGGACTGCCAGTTTCCTGGTGATGATTTTACCCACTTTTTGGAGTAGGTCGAAGGTGATGTTGTCTGGTCCAGGGGCCATTCCTTCCTTCATCAGTTTAATGGCATGTTTCACCTCCCTCTGGGTTATTTCTGGGAAGTCCTTGAGTTGATTGCTTGCGTCTTGCGTACCCTGTCAAGTTTTGGTAAAATTCTTTGGTACATTTGACAATCCTGTCTCTGTCTGTTGTTAGGTTTCCATTTTCCTCAAGTATGCTGGTTATTTGCTTTTGTCTTGAGTTGAGGCCTTTGTTTATAGCTCTGAAGCACCAATCTCTTTCAAGAGTCGACTCAATGACAGCTGTCGTGTATCTCCTCCTGTCTTCCCTTTGTTTTTTCTTGATTAATTTATTAAGTTTGGTCTCTACAATTTTCTCTCTTGTTGTTGTCGGTGGTTTGATGTGTCTGCGTTTTTCCATGAGATTTTTGGTTTTATGTAAGATTTAACTAATGGGTTGTGCGCTCATTGGTTTGAATATAGTGGCAACTTCTATCATAGACGCTGTCATCTTGCTGTTTAGTTCATTGATGTTGGTGTCGTCTTGTTCAGTGAGAATTTTAAATCTGTTTTTCAGTTCAAACTTGAAAGATCAAGCGTGCTCTTTTGGTATGTTTAGAGGCTGCAATTTTGTGTGGAACATTTTCCTGCATTCTTTGTTGGAGTTTACTTGTATTTCACATCGTACCATTCTGTGGTCGCTGCGTACATTGACTTGATTCAGAACTTAGATGTCCTTGATGATATCGTTTTTGTCCGTTAGGATGTAGTCTGTTTCGTTCTTTGTTTTGTGACTGGGGCTGTTCCAAGTCCATTTCCTATCAGGTTCCTTCTTGAAGATGTTCATGATTTTAAATCCGTTAGCCGTTGCAAAGTTTACAAGATCTTCTCCTCTCTTGTTCCGTACTTAGTATCCAAATTTGCCGACACAATCTTCATTTCCTTATCCTATGTGTGCACAGAAGTCTCCCATAATGACATTGAAGTGTTTTCTGGTGTCTTGGAGTAGGGAGTTCAAGTCATAAAAGTCATCTATTTCCTCTCAGGTTGATAACAAAGTGAGGACGTAGACTTGGATTATATTGAGTTTGTATGTCTTTGAAAGTTGTATGGTGATGCTAGCTATTTGGCCAGAGACAGCATTGAAGGTGGTTACATTGTTGTTGAGGTCCTTATTGATGAGAAAGCCTACTCCACTTTGTTTTACTTTCTCTTTTCCATAGCTGTAAAGAAGATGTTGACTTCTCAGTTCAATGAATTCTTTTCTGGGTCTTCTTACCTCACTAATGTCTATGATGTCCCATTTGACATTTTCAATTTCACTTTCTTGATCGGTTAGGTGCATGTCAATTGACAGTGTTCTGACGTTGTAGGTGCCTATGTATAATGTTGTCTTTTTGGTGAAAGTTTTAGGGCTGCGTTTAAATGGTCACTGTTGGACTAATGACTCAGTAGGAACAGGTGTTTTCTTGGTGAAGGATTCGGGTAGTGGCTTTCGGAGCACATCAGCCCCACCAAAAGTTTGTGATGTGGCTGAGTCTCCTGGGGACGATGACTGAGCAGGAACGGATGCTCTCTTGGTGTAGCATTTGGGTAGTCGCCCTTGGAGCACTGCAAAAAAAAAAAAAATTTTTTTTTCATCATAATTCTCCCTTATTTTTCAAAACATTTTTAATGTAGATTCCATGGGTTAAGATCTCTTTCTCTCTTTCTCTCTCTGCCCTAACTGATGAAGTTGGTGAGGCAGCTTTGGAGCATACCTCTCCCTTATATATCAAGTTTTTAACTTAGTTAAAGTCCACAGACGTTGAAATCTAAAAACAAAGCTGAACAGATGAGCAAAATAAATAAAGATACGGAAAATTCAATTGTACTCATCCAGTTCTTGCAACAGCATTTGGGATTTCGGGGACTTCTAGCAGTTGATGGGGTTTGAATTTTTCATCTTTCTTTACTTAATAGCTCATAGTCCATCTCCCGGCAAGAATCTACTTCTTGGATGTGTTTGTGTTAAATCTAATCTAATAAGACAGACACATCCAAGTAGTAAATTCTTTTATATATATATATATATATATATATATATATATATATATAAATGGAGAATCTAGATGTTTCTAAAATGTTTTTTGATTCAACTTTAGATATAAACTTGAAAATAAAGTTGGCCACACGGCCCTTGCCAGATATTCAAAAAGAAAAGAACACGCACATCTCTGGTCTAACTTTCAGGCTTGTTATTTCTGATCAGCACAGCTCATTCACTGCTGAAGGTTGTCAGTCTGAATGAGTTTGCGATAAAAAGCAACTGGAAAATTAATATGAAGGAAAATAGTAGTACAAAATAATAATATTCTGTCATGGCACAAAAAATCCGATCTATGACAACATAAAAAAAATCCCTAAAACTATTTCTTCCAAGTTTTTTTTAAATTTTCCAAAACTAACTGATTTACCATATCAATGCCATTGGTATATATATATTTATTTACTTGTATGTTTAGAATAGTCATGTTATTTCAAGAAAATTGCATAGCACAAGTTTTCTTGGTAACAAGGTGTGTGCATAAATATACCTACCTTGAAATTTGAGATTCAAATATTAACAGCTAGTTCAAGAGACACACCCACCACCCATGTGTCTCCAAGAAAGGGATAACAGAGCAGCAGTCCTTAACCTTTTTCAAGGCTGGCAAACCTTCAAGATTTCAAAATTTTCCTTACACTCATTGATCCTGAGGCTAAAAAACCAAATTATACAAAACCAAAATTAGCAAAGTTAGTATCAAAAGGTTTGAAGGACAAATTGTTAAAATTTATGTCAATACTAAAAGTCTGTAACAAGATATTACTGATGAAACTATTTGGGACACGAGGGAGAGAACAAAAGTTATATTCATCAGCAATAGAATGAAAAAAAGGGTTGTTTGTCACCCTCTTCTCACAGCATTTAGTGGGTGTGGGCCCCCCCAAGTTAAGAAACACCATAATAAAGAAGAATGGGTCAAATATCTAACTCAGTGGTTCCAAGTTTAACAGAAAAATGTATTGCAAAATGCAAAACAACTTCACGTAATATAGATCTGGTTAGTTGCTCAGTAGAAACTGCCATATGACCAATGTCTTATGGCAGCGTGCTGTGTTGGGGTTGATCAATTAAAACTTAGGAAAAGGAGTAATCAATGGATAAATTACTTCTCTTGCCTTTTTGTTCAGGTGGTGATCGCCAAAAAACCCGGAATTTTAGAAAAAACAAGTGGGCACAAACTAAGGGATCAATTTGGCATAAACTTACATTGCACATTGAACCCAACCCCACTAAAAACCTACTTAGGGATCAAAAATGGAAAAAGAAGTGTTCTCTAGATTTAGTAAGGAGTAAATGTTCAGATTTTCAGTCCTCTAGCTGCAATGGTGCAGACTGTACGTATGATACATATACAGTACGTAGATAACCAACCAGCAAACGAGCCAGACTCACTGGAAAACTGAAGAAACCTGAGTTGGTACTTTTGACAGACGGTTTCTAATAATGACATAATCAGAAGTAAATGTAGAAATTTTCGGTTCTCAAGCTCGATTGGTGTGGCCTCTATGCCTCTTACATTGATATATACATGAACCACCTATCTCTCTATTCTGTGGTCATAGGAATAAATATTTACATATATATATGTGTGTGTGTGTGTTCCCATTTTGCCGACCTGACAGTATGTATATGTCATTAGATTGGACAGTTTATGTCCAACAGAATATGATAATTAACAAGACAATTTATTAGGAAACATATTTCGTCTGGCACAGGAATTAACAGAGAAGCAAATCAAACAGCCGTCCACATAAATGAATTAAGAAAATTTCAAACTCAAGCATACACATATATATATATATACCCAGCCAGTGAGACCCCACTCGAAGAAACCTACGTTGATATTGATAGACAACAGTTTCTACTAATCATACTAATTTCTCTAGTAGAATCATTTAATGATTATGATAAATTTAAACTTGATGTATTCATTGTCTTTCTTAAAGCAAGACTAAGAGCAAAAGATATAAATTCAGTGGTGTAGCAAGAGATTTGGTGCCTGGGGGAGGCTTGGCTCCCTGAGAGGCCCCCATCAACACTTGGTGAGATTTGGTGGAAAAAAATTTGTAATACATAGACGTGCACTCTAACTCAATTGATATTAAAACTATCCAAATGGTTGACCCACAGGATTAAGGATCAGCTCAACACACATCTGTATTAGGACAAGAGCAGATCGGGTAACAAGAAAAATGCTTTATTTGAGGTTAGTGAGTACAACAGTTGTGTGATACTAATTGGCAAGAGACAAAAAAACACATCAAGATACAGATAATAGGGTATATTCTTCAAACACAATGTGTGCTATTGGGGGGCCCTGCTCCTTTTGGGGATCAGAGGAGGTTCAAAAAGCCCCCCTCCACACCCTCAGTGTCACCACTGTATAAAGTGTACGAGATTCCAACTAATTCCTTAATATAATATCCTCTAGTATGGACAGGGGAACAACAATAATCTATCCCCCCATAGACTGAATAAAGGGTTCGGTTTGAAATTGTCAAAAGGGCACTGTCTATGACAGGAGTTCAAAAACCATATGAGTTCAGCTACATCTTCATAGGAATGAAATTTTACTTTTAAACTAGACCACTTTTTGGAAAGTGGGCCGTATTTTAATGTTTGTAATGTCTTACAGGCCAAAGCGATTAAATCATAGAACAATGACCACACAAGATGATTGAAACAGTTTGTTTTTTAATTACTTGTCAAATTATGGTTTTTATTGTGCAATTCCTGTAATCAAAACAGACTGAAAATGGTGATCAGTTAATTAAAAAACAGATTTAACATACTTCATCATTGAAAAAATTTAAATAAAAATACGTTTGATGGAATTTTTCCAGTATCAAATTTTATTGTTCACTAACCAAAGGTTAATAAAGAAAACTGAGAATTTTTGTATGCATCCCTACCATAACCTGTTGCACATATCAATAAGCAAAAGACATGTGGGCCGCATGTCTCCAAAAATGCATAAGCGCATTTTTCCTGATGACGTCCTGAACCTCGCTGACTCATTTTTGGATTTAAATAACAACTGATGCAAAAATTGTTGGAGAGAAGTATCCGTGGAAAGAAAACAATATGGGACCATACAAGAAAAGGTTCACATGGTTACAGAAAAATACAACGAAGTTCAGTCATTCCCAGGAAAAATGCATTCTTTTTATTTCTGATGAAAAATATTGACAGGGGCAGCTTAGCCGATCAGTCAGGTTTTCTGATAATGATGATTATAGTCTTAATCGGCCGTCCTATTTTCCTTCGTCCTCTCCCAACACTCCACAGCTATGCTACAGATGGAAATGAGCTGGCAACTACTATCCAGACCTGGCAACAGCAAAACCCCAACTGAGGGTCTCAATTTGAATCTCCATCCTCTTTTACCACAACCCTTGTCGTTTTTTGTTTCAAGAGTCAACCATTGAGAAGAGAGAACTACTTGACAGCTGTACGCTGATTGGCCAAGCAAACCAAAATGCTCCATAATAGAGTCAGTGATTGGCCAACCAATCCCACAACTAATTCTTATTATGGACTGACAGTTTTTCTCTTTGTTTAGATCTATACTATCTTCCCACTCATACAAACAATTTTTTTCTTTGTCTGAAAATTTCAACATGCACAACACAACATCTCATTAGCAATGAAGTTGACAAACCAGATGAAATGAGGCCGTGGGTCAAATTTGGCTCATAGGACCTGGTTTACCGACCCCTGATCTAGCCTGTAAAGTATTTCTAAAATCCACAAAAATTCTCAAACACAAAACCCTATTTCTGGAACATCAGATGAGGAATGAACTCACTACTTGATAGTTTGTGTGATTAGCATGATAATTATAAACTATAGAGAATGTTCCAAAAGGTATTCATAAGACGAAGACATATTTAGTTCCAGGCAGCATAAAGTAGAATACTTTGTGACATAGGGATAATTAGCTATATAATTCATTTGTAAACAATTCCAATATTTTTTACAGGTACTATACTAGCATGGCTGCCAGTGCTGGGTTTTTGAACCTAAGTCTAGGCTCAAAAACCCAGATCTGAGTTTTCCAATACCTGTGTGAGTTTCTGGGTTTTTTTACTTTGGAATTTTGTAAAATTTTAGCTATCCATATATTACAGTTTCTCAATTTTTTGGTTACTTAAATCTGTAGAGTAGCAAACATCTGTGTATCATCAAATCCATTCCTTCTTATGTTTTGAAACAAACAATCTCTCATCAATTTTTTACTTCGCTCTTCAACTGAAAAACCAGTAACTGGACTATGTGTGTCATTTTAGACAACCTGGAGTTGTCAAATTAGCCATTTTTTGGCTAGATCTGGCTGATTTTCCCCCCAATAGAGCTGATAAAGATCTACGATAGCTGAAAATCTAGCTAATTTTTAAAAAATTATTGATAAGTTTAGTAAAAGTAAACATTTTATCCTCATTAATAATTTGTTCAGGAATCTTAGTTATTTCATTTGATGGGTGGACTTTGAATGAGAGCATCAAACATTTTAAGCAAAAAATAAAAATCTTCACCCAATTTTAGCCATTTTCAAAGACTGCTTCATCTATGAATAACAAACCATACTTGAAAACCACCAAAATCTCTCATCCACTAAAACTTGTATTTCTATCTAAAACAATGAATGCAAAAATCTGCTCATGCTGGAGAACTTGAAGATGCTTAAGCATAATAAGCAAGACATTTGTCACTAAAATAATTCAAAGAAGATTTTATTTCATAATGAAAATGTTAGTGCAGATATAAGAAAATTCTTCTTCAGTTGGTGATTAGAAATGAATATTTGATTCAATGAGTCTTACCTCTTCCTTTCTTCAGGAAATTACTGGTATTCAACATGGCGTTTTTCTAGTTACCTTATAAACACCTTCAAACAATAATCATAGGTAACCTAACTAATAATGACAAAACCATAAGTTGACTTTTATTTTTGTAAATTGAAAAAAAATCTCAATACAAATACTGATTCGAGAAAACAATTAAAATCCAATCATGATGACGTCTGAATTTGAAACTGAGACATAGACAGATAAAGAACAATTTTTTTCAACTAAGACTGACTCGAAAATTTGTCTCAATTTGTTTCAAATTGAAACACCAAAAATCACAAAAGTTTGTTTTGGTGAGAAATAAAAATCAAATTGGTTAAAATCTAAGGCATTATCCTAGTTTCATGGTCCAGACTTTCGTGCTGTCCAGATCAAGATCAAAGTCTAGTATCTGTTCTCATCACATCAATGAAACGGTTTTATGAAAAATGCACAGAAGAAAGCGCACAGTCATGATTGCGCACAGGAAAAAAAACCCACACTGAAGAAAGCTCACTCTGAAAAAAAACCCACAGCAAAAAGCCCATGTAGAAAATAAGTTGTTGCCCCACATAAATTCAGAACGATATTTTAGAAACCAAAATACCTGTTCACGTAGGTATTTAGATAAAAATGTTTGACCATTTTTCTATCTTTTGGAGGAGGTAATGAAAATTCAAAATCATCTCCAGTAAAGGTCACAAAATACCCAATTCTGGTAATTAGACCCTTTACCAAGGTCACCTTCATTTGATACAGTCTCCTGGCTAGTGTGTTCAAAGTTTTTTTTATTGCTCAGTAGTAGTTGCCAGTGCACTGCAAGTCACTATGTCATCAAAACTTCACTGGCAAAGCTTTGAAAATCAGTTTTCAGCCAGTCTGACGTATTACTAATTGCTTTATGTGAGTAATAAAAAAAAAAATTGAATTACTTATATCAAAAATTCCGGAACATTAGTTTTACATTTCTCAATAAATAGAACACAGATTTCTTTAATAACAACGTTTCATAATAATTCACGGGGAGTAAAGATTTTTCTAATATTTAAAAAAACACTTATCCATAAAATGAATTTGTTTTTTTCTTAAATCTTTTGAAAATTATTTTAGAGCATTTTTTTATTTGCACTATGTTGAAGACCACAATTTATCATATTCTTAAATGCAGGCAACTTTCCAACCAGGACAATATTTTTTCTACATCCCTGGAAAAGGTTTTGAGTATAATTTTAACTGATTCAATTTCTTTGTGCAGAAGGTACATATAAACTGAATATGCATGCCAGAAAGCACCAATTAAATGCAATGTTTTTATGCATACAAGGAACATGAAAGGTATATAGGTAGAAGATATCGAAGTAGGAAATACATACAAAGGCTTCAAAAGTATATTTTTTCACAAAAATTTAACAAAATATTAATCAGAAATTAACGCAAATTAAATTAAACACCTGTATTCTGTTCATTACCAGATTGCACACCATGAATTTGTTCATTTACATCTATTTTACAAAGAATAGAAGACAACTGTTAAATTTCATTATTGTGTCAAATTCTTATGAATATTTTGTTTAATTATACCTTTAAATAAAAAAATTATGGATGGAAAATAATCTGGGTGTGGACTTATATTATGTAAACATTTTCATGAAACTGCTCTTAGAATACAATTTATTTTCCTTCCACCACAACTCATTAATAAATGGTTAAACATATTTGCCCAAATACTCGAGTAAAAAGAATGATTTTGTCAACAGAAATTTTGGTTTTTGAAATATCAATCTCAATCTATGTGGGGCCTTATCTAGACAACAACAAAAATTATTTTCCAAGTGGGTTATTTTTCTGCATTAAATTTTTCCACTTGGGCTTTTACATGTGCACTTTTTTTGCAGGGAATTTTCGTGTGGGCTTCTTTGATGTGAGCATCTCTACGGCAAAGGCAATAACGGATGTCTTTTAATTGTTTTCTGGGTGAATTTAAAATTTTTTCCAATTGACAAAACAAGTTGTTATGAATTTTATTTTTTTGTCATCTCAGAGTGATCTGACACAGCATTCCTGATTTCAGTTTTAAACATTATCTTGATTGTATTTCGATTTCTTTTCTTGAATTTCAATTTGATTAGAAAAATGTCTTTCAATCGAGAAAAACCAAAGTTGTTATGAATCAACAGAAACATACGACATAGCATTTCCATTTCAAATTTTTAAACTTGCCCCATTCACATTTCACAAGAGGTAAAAAAACTATACTCATTTGATTCAAATAAATCATTTTAACTTACTCTAACAAAGTTAGAAATGAGTTATGATAAGTCATCATGGATTTTCATGAGGTAGCTAAGCTAACCATTCTCTCACCCTTCGAAGCCTGTAGAGACTTTTATCAATTAAGAAAAAAGAAATTGAATTAAATCAAAATTCATTAAAAAAAAAATCAAAATAGAACCATAAGAACAATTAAAATTGAAAACAGGAAGTTAATGATCAGTTTCATTGACATGAGCAGATACTACACTTTGATTCGTATAACCTCGCTTCTCCATGAGAGCAAAATTTGACACAAGGTCAGTTTAATGTGGAGTTCCGTACACGAGAAAGCTTTAAAAATTCCTCCAGTTTCCGCAGCTGGTGTTGCAAAGGCATCATAGCAAGCCCAACCCTTTCCCATTAGTGCAATGTGAAGGTGCTGACCAAGGGCTTGCTGATTCCCCGAGACTGTCTAGGACGAATCCCAGGCCTCCTGCACTTGGCAATACTGAGCCTCAGTAAGCCATCATTGGCCAGTGTATTGCACTGGCACGAAGCTACCAAATTATATACTGTGAACAGATATTACACTTTGATCTTTAACTGGACCACAAAACTAGGATAGTGCCAAATTCACCAAACTAGGGCATGCTCACTCAGAAGGTACATGTTTGGAAAAGGCTGGTAAGTAGAGCAGCCTACCATAATTGTCATGTAAAATAATTTTCTGTCTGTCGTACCAAACTACAGCTTCAAAGGCTTTTAGTTACTTCTCTTCTATGTTGTCGATTTAGATATGTTATACCTAAATATAGATCTGTAAATACCAAGTGAGAAAAAATACACTTATCTAAGATTATTCCACACTGAGGAAAAAATTACTTCTCGTACCATTTCTCCAAAGAAAAAACAAATTGTTGAATAAGTAGAAAATAGGAGAATATAATTCCTGAGCTTGCGTTTGATAAAATAAGAAAGGCAAAAGGAATAGCCACGATATTTCTGTAGTTTATTCCTCGACTAGTGTTCCATGAAAATCTACAGGAGGTTTAAACTTGAAATAATGAGACACGGTTCTTTGTTTACGATGTCATTATTAGCAACAATCAAAAAAGATATATCCTTTTTAACAGTAACAACAATCAAAACAGAATTTTTTTTAAATGCAATTACGTCTGCTAATTATGATTTAATTCAATCTTGTTCAATAGGAAAATTTAGCAGAAAAAACCCAGATTCTCTTCCTCTCTTTTCCACTGTCATTCTTTCATCCTCTCTCTCTCTCTCTCCATACCCACCAAACATTCATCATCATTGTCGTCATCATCAGTCTTTTAACGTCCGTCGTTGGACAAAGACCTTCCCCAGGATCCGCCACACTATCATGGACGTTGCGGAGCCAGTACTTTCTGAATTTGTTTAGCCACCAAACATTATAAATCTATAAAACCATGCTTATGAATGCTGGTGACATAGTATACTCAGGCAAAATTCTATATCCATTTTTAGATAACTTCAACTTAACTTTGATGATTCAAAATGGTGAAGGTGGGCTCCTCAATGTCATCTCTATTCATGTTGACAACATAGAATATAATCTAGTATACTGCTGACGATAAGGACGCATATCCAGGTGTTGATGGGTTGTCAGGGATCTGCTCAAGGGATTCTCCTAGAGTAGTCCTGAAGCTCACCAGTTGTATCATTAAGGTGGTCTCGGTGGGAATAGTTCCGAAGTTTTGGTCTAAGCACTGAGAACAACTCATCATATTTGGATTATTTTTTGTTCTGCCTTGGAATACAGTTGGAATAGAGGCGCAAATACTTCACCGTCCACTGTAGAGAAGTGAGATGTTTGAATCATTGGGTACAAGTTTTCGCTATATCTTGATCAACATTATAATTATGTAGCGTTCTCTACTCCTCAGGATAGACATCAGGTTCAGTTTACCAAGTCTTTCCCAGGGGAACAATTCAGTGTAGACACTGATTCTGCTGGCAAAATGCCTCTACTCATCTAAGGGGCTTGGATGTCTATGATTTTTTTATGGTGACCGAAGGAGGGAACAATATTACATCCTATTTTGTTTCATTGTTTTCTACTCTACAGTGTCAACATTGTTGTTACACTAAGATCACCAAGATGAATTTGTATCGTAAATCAAGCATCCCTTCACATCGAGAACTGTAGATCCAAATGTCTTCAAACTTGGAACTGCAGTGTCCATTGCATGAGCCAATACATCTAATGAATATCAATTTGGTACAATGGTCAGTTGTCGAGTTAACCTCAGTGCATGCACACACATACGGAGATTTCTCAAATTATACTGATTCATTTTTACAAATTGATGAAAAATGTTATAAGAAACATTTCTTCCTATGTTGTATGAACTGATTTGGGTGAATCTAATCTTGGTGTCTACCGGAAATTTTTTTTTTTTTTTTTTGAGAAAAAGTAACTTTCATAAGGGAAGCTACTAAATTGGCTCCAAAATGGGTGATCAATTTACAATATAAGAATAATGTAAAATTGGACCCTCAAACACTCGCCGTTAAAAACGGCACACTAATAAAAACAATATAACAATTTGATTTAGTCAATAGCAATGTAATTTATGCATTTCTATATATTCTTTCATGAATTCCCCCACTTTTATTAGCGCGCCTTTTTTGACACATCGAGTGAGCCAGGGTGTGAAACTTTTACAATCTACAATCGGAACCACCTTTCCTACTTGGTGCCTCATCTTCCTTTTTTTGTTGTTAACTTGAATTTACAATCTGTATTTTTTTATCTTTTTACAATCACAAGATAAAAAGAGCCGTCTGACCTGGAACGTAATTCAATATTTTGGGTTGGTAGATGATATCAATTTTCAGTCCACCTCACTTGCCAGGCAGCTGTCTATCTGCAAAAAGTGGATATACTAAAATGAGTAAATATTATTCGTTGCTAGCAAAACTAACTGACGTATTTTATTTTTTTTTTTAAAATAAGAGTTGCAAACCTGAGGTTGTTGTTGAATGTTGACTAAAATGTTTTTCTAGCTCACGTGTTTCTACGATGGAAATAGTTTAATAATTCTTTGAAATTTTACACCGCAAAAAAATATGATCTTGAATAAAACCATTCAAAATTGGTCTATTTCATGTAGTATGAGTTTATTTTTTTTCTACTGGGCCGAGATGAAAACAATTTTAATTGACAACTTCGAAAATATACCAACTCTCTGATTCCGTCCCATAACCCGAGTAGCATTTGCATATAAAAAAAGATTAATACACTATAACAACTAATGTAGTGCCTACCTATTTTTTCATTTTATTGCTCTGTAGTGCGTTAAACTTTCTTTACCAACCAGGTGAAAAAGTACCGATGATAGAAAATCAGACCCTCTGATCTTCCAGTTCATGTTTCCCAAATATATTCATGACTGAATTAGTCTTAAAAACGATTGTCTTGTAATTATTGTCTTATTAATTAAATAAATGAAAAGTCGAAAAAAGTATCATTTTTTTTAGTTCAAAATTGAATATGCGGTGAACGGGTAAACACAGTCGTTATTTTTATGCATTGGTTTAACTTTCACGGTTTTGTTAGGTCCATAGGAAATATTGATCAATTCAATTTTATCTTCATTTCTGTAGAAATAAATATAAAATGATTTTTAAAAAATGTCTCTAAATAAACTGCCAGCATTAAGGTCATTAGTCGTAATTGTAAATATGTGCTGTGGGCATGCTAGAAAAAGTAGATCAGGTTTAAATTTACTAGTTCTGTTTTTTTGGACAAACCTCGAAAAAAAAAAAAAGTGCAATTTTTTTCTTATTGCTAATAATTTGCTGTCCATGAGGCAAGGTAAAGACACAAAACAAACTTTAATAAATAAATTTGTAATGTTTTAACTTTAAATTAATCGTAAAAAATCAAAGACTACAGTTGTGTGTGTTTTTCTACCCTCTTGCATACGTGCTAGGAGTAAGGAAGGAGGGGCAGAAGAAATGAAAATATGAATGAACGAGAGAAAGAAGAAATGAACGATAGAGGAATTTCTTCTCTAGCGGAAAAGGTTTCAAAGAATGGATAGAGGAATGAAGAGAACGAGTTCTTGTGGGCATGCAAATTGAGAACGAGGAGTAGTAAGAGGTGATAAAAAAGACAGAGGAGGGAGTGAGAATAGTCCAGAAACACAGAGGGGAATGACTTTTAGTGACGAAGGAGGAGGAGAGAAATTAATCAGGAGGAAAAGTTTCCAAAGCGGAGGGAGGAGGAGGAGCAGGAGGGAGGGAGGGAAGTTGCAACAGTGAAGAAACAAGTACGGAAGCCCTGTATAGCAACAAAAGCATTAGTCAGTGAGTAGGAGAGAGAGAGAAAAATGTGGATAGGAAGAAATCAGGAATTGGCTATTTAGACAAAGAAGATAAATACTTAATATTGTAAATAGGTCTTATTTGAAACTTTTCTCATCATTATCAGTCTTTCTGCTGTCAGAAAAAAAACAATACACAGAAAGGAAAAGCATAATAAATAAGAATTATTTTTGAGAAAAAACGTTTTTTGAAACCTGGACATAGCTATTTGTCGTTGCTTCTTTCTGAATCCAAAACCTTTCACTTCCACGTATCTTTCTCTTGGTTTGTCTTTTAAAAAGCTATTTCGATTTATCGATCTGTTTTTTGGGCCATCTTCATTATGGGTGGGTTTCTTTCGTGTTTATTTTCTTCTAATTCAAGAATAGAAATCATCGAAATCTGAGTGATAGTTGAAGAGAAAACGAGTCAAAATTCGTTGAATTATTAAAATAGTGGTCAGAGAGTCAGTATAGGAGACATTTATATCGAAAATTGGGTATAATGTGTCATAAAGGTGGACCCGAAGACAGGGACCAGTATTACGTTATACGAACATTGTAAATCGACCACCCACTTGAGAACCAATTCACTTCCTCTGAAAAGGTTACTTTTCTCAAAAATGAAAAAAGTCCCCACGAAACTTGAATTCTAATTCAGATAAAGCAGTTCATTCTGCTAGAGAAAAATCTATTTTCATAACGATTTCGTTAATTTCGATTTAATGAAACGTGACACCAAAAAGTACAGTGTAGGAAAGGTGGTCCCGACTGTAGTTTTTCATACACTGGATATTGAAAAACGACGTACAAATAAACACAATCTAACAGATTAATTTATTCATAACAACATCATGATTTATGTATTAGCTTCTCTTTTTCTTCCGTTAATTCACTTATTTCTTTTTATTATTCGTGCACCGTTTCAACAAAGAGAGAGCGAAGATGTGAAACTTAACAATCGGTACCACCTTCGTTACTTCATGCCTAGAAGTTTTTGAAAAATGAGAGATGGTAAAAAAAAGTCTTTAATTTGTGGGTAAATAAAACTAATAAAAAAAAAGAAAAAATGTTTAACGTTTAACTTCCAGAACGAATAATCAAGGAAAAAAGAGACATAGTGCGTATGTGTCATTAAACAAGTCGAAATCAGAATAGATGTATGGATATTGTTGTTATTCGTTATGTTATTTAGTTACAATGTTGTGTGGTTCACCTCTTTATCATCGGCACAGAAAATGGGGATCTACTTAGGATATTTGAGCCAAAAATGGATACATATAGCTTAGTCTGGTGCAGGTGCTCAAGTTGAGCTTTATATTTTAGTGTGTGTATATCACAATGTTGCCAGAATAGAGACGTTTCTGGCTAAAAACACGCCAAAATATGGTCAAATGTAAAAATTGTTTATAAAACACTACCAAACCGAAAACTTCGTGGCCAAATGCTTTTTACAAGTGCCAAATTTGTCCAATTTGGCCATATATAGCCAAAATGGCAACACTGGTATATCAAGTTGTTCTATGAATCTATCCAGTGTTGCCAAATTCATTTTCAAGTTTACATCTAAAATTGAGTCAAAAAACCTCTAGTTACATCTAGATTCTCCAGAGATATATACGTATCCAAAATTCAGTAAACATATTACATATTATTAAAAAATCAAACCTGACTTTAATCGTCAGCATTTATTTGATTAAAATATTACTCATTTCACCACAATAAATTAAATAGAATTGTTACTTATTCTATTACAAATCATCTAAATAGCAATTTTTGACCATCAAACGCAACCAAAACCATCTAGATCTAGATTGAAAACATCTGAATTGGCAAGACGTGGAATCTACCTCAGTAAGGTACCAAATGTGTTAAGTCCTAACCTAAGCGTGAAAATAATTTTAGTATAACTACGTTGATAGTCGAAACAATGTGTTATTTGTTAATCTAACTTGAGCTTTCTGGTCACCACTGATGATGTTTCAAAATGAATAAGTTAAAAAAAATAACAAAATAAGAATAGTGTAGTCCATTGTTTCGTATTAGTTTGAAACTGTATTGTAAACACTAGTTAATTCCCGTGGAAAATTTCACGGATATGTTCGAATTTGACTTTCTATCAGATTATTTATGGGGAAAAGGGAACTACTGAACTCGTTTGAAAGGGGAAGTCCATTGTTATGAATAATGGATAGGATATATTTCATCAGCAAAATTGATATAAGTGGAGGTGCTCATTGTTACAACAGAGAAACAGAAAAGGTCAGACCGCCAGCGTTCATTATATAACTTGATGAGTGAATAACTGAGTGTGTGATTTAATTTATAGTTTCTTAGTCTTCTAAAATTATTTATAAAAGGACCGAAGTAAGTACCAAACCGATTATATAGGGTGACTAGTGTCCACATGTGTCTTATGTGGAGAAGAAAAATAACTATTGAGTCTTCCACGAAAGAGAAACGGCTGTAAGTTGGATAATACTGTCCCTCCTGTAGAGCTAGCTAGTTATAATGCTCAAATGACCCTGGTCCCGAATGAGCTACCCACATCCTAACCCTAACTCTACCATAGTACCTTAGTAATGTTAGGGTATTAAATCCGAAAATAAAGCAGTGTTACTAGCTCCGTAGAAAGGACTATCCTTCGTTCTAGGGACCGCACTACTTGACTCGTACCCGAGACGAGTTAGAAAATTATTTATTTGGGGTTTGTGTTCACTTCCTGGAGTTATATACTCATTAAAAGTATCGCTATTTTTTTTTTCAATATCTACACGTGCGTGACGGCTACTGTGTGTTCGTGTGTGTGTGTGTTTTATATTATGAAAAAGTTTTCCAGTTATTTGTCAATGAAAGCTATTAAATCTGTTCAGATTGAATAAATCAGTGGGTATGTTTGTCCTCGTGCGTGAATTTTCGTTTCTAAAGTACAAATTTCTTCTTCGACGCAAGCTATAGTATAGTACCGTGAATTGCGATGATTTAATTTGTGATAATTTAAGAGAAATCTACGCTCGGGTATCATTCATGTCTACAACTAATTCTACATCACTTTAGCCTAGTACATCGAGAAATCCCAAGCAGTTTCTACTAATAAATGTGACCATAAATAAATTTTAATTATTGCTATGCAATTGAATAAATAGCTGTAGTGTCTGCAAACATTACACAGAGGTAATGCACCGGCAAATTAAGGAAGTAAAGTGGATATAAATTTATGACCAAGTGATGTTGAAGCATAAGTGCGTATCTGCACAATAAGAACCAGGAAGCACTCAGAGAGCGCCTACCTCTGCCAACGACGTGCACTTGTCTCAACCGACAACAAATTCCTGGATCCGTCCTCAAATTTAATCACTTCTTCCTTACGCCGTGGCCCACCACAAAAATTCATAGTTAATTTTTGAAGATATCGTGTGGAAAGACAGAAAGATACGGAGTGCCTCTCAAAACTTAGTTGGCAGAGGTAAAATATATTTAGCTAGTCTCATATTCTGAACACACTATTTCTTCTTTAAAGATTTTACTCTGGGGTGGAAATGATGGAGACAGAAAGACGTATGGACAATTTTGCGTCGAGAAAAATTAGATAGAAAAGAGATTTTTCACGGAATTGAGTTCTATACTTTATTGTGAAATTATTCCTGTTCACGTTTTCGAAAAGAGGGAGGTGTTTGGTCACATGACCACTTGCCGTAAGTCGTTCTGTAAAGATATCACCTTGTCGAGGAAATTTTCGAATTCGTTTTAACGCTCGTGTAAAATATTCCTTTTTTTTTAGATATTGTCTATCATTTCAAAAGACTAATTTTAATGAAAGTTTTATAGAACAATTAATTCGAAATATGAAGACAGGAGAAAAATTATTCGATGTGTCCCCCCCCCTCCACTGTTAAATTTGAATGAATATACAAGTATACATTGAATAGTGCGGTTAATTAGTTTCAAAGTTTTCGATCGTACTCTCTAAAACCGCACTGTTCAAGGTTTCATTATTATTATTCTATGTGGGTTTTTTTCAGCCTATACTTAGGTACATGAATTAGTCCAGCAGTAACTTGACCGCACTATACAAGGTCTTGCTGTATATTTGGTTTGAACGAGACAGATCAGTTTCCATGCAAGTAAAGAAAGATATTTATGTTCGTGTGCTTCAATGGGCACTTGTTTTGTTCATCAACGAATTTTTAGATCCTGCTTAATGTGTGAGTGTATTATCTACATCTATAATAATAATAATAATAATAATATTTACGCCACGTGTATTTCTACGGAAAGGAAAAAGAGATGATGGGTAGGTATATCTGTATATTGACATGAAAGTTTCGTTTATCGACTACTGAAATGTTTTGTTTAATTCATTTCATTTTTATAAGAAAAGGACTAAACGAACATCATTTCGCTGGTCTAAATCGCAGCGCGGCTTCTGTGGCATTTAGTAAAGATCAAAGTGTAGTATATCTTCTCCCTTCGTCGAAACGAAATATTTCAATTTTGAACGTTATAATGGTAGTATTTATTTTTCTCTATGAAATTTTATTCAATACAATTTTTTTTAATTGACAAAAGGTCTACAACGGCACGAGTACACTAGTTACTAAATGTTAATGAACGAACCTATGTCCGAGTGGTAGTTTCATAGGTCTGTGATATATGGATATATGAGTACTAGCAGTTGTTCATGACTTACTCTGCATAATACACCGTGGTGGACAGAGTGTGTTGAGTTGAAGTAATTGTGAAATGCTTAACATTACCATATCTAATTTATGTACAATAAAGCCTGGTTGCAGATCTTGATTAAATGGGGAAAACGATCACTAATTCAAGAGAGCATATTATGTACAGAAAATATATTTTTTCGGGCTTCATATTCAGGGTACGTATTTTTCTTTCAATTCCAATACGTCATTATTCGATCTGAACAACAGGACTTTTTTTATTTCTAATTTTCGTAGAGGAAAAACTGAAAAAAAATCACTTAATAAGTTGTTTTTTTTCTCTGAAAGTAAAACATTTGTTACCAGGTTTTGCAAATTTTATAAACTCAAGTGATTGGAGGGAGGAGAGGGGAATCATGTGACTGCCGTAAGTCGTACTGAAGATAAGCCGAAAAATATTGTCCTTTGATGTTGGGACTCTTCCTTTTTTTTTTTCACTGAAAAATTTCCTGCGACACGGATTCGTTTTCATATCCGACTTCTAACGTTCACAAAGGCCTTTTTGTAGACTTGACGAAATTGCTCACAAAAAAAAACGTTTTAGAGCATCAACAATATTCAAATTTGATTAACTTTAAAGTGTTATTTGCTATACTAAAGAACATATCTTGCAGTAAAAGTTGAAAATTGAAATTGGTACGGACCAAGTTCAGTAGTGCAGTCCCTAAAAAGAAATTCAGTAGCATCGATTATTTTCAAATCTTGAAGTCCAATGACTGCGGTCCCTAATTACTTGATCCTAACGTAGTACAATAGGGATGTTGGAGCTTAAGATGAGAACATTTAGCAATGCACTGTAGAAGGACCGCTTTTTTTTTTTAGGGACCACACTACTTGAATATTTCTGTGAGATGTTTTGTTTATTAATCAATGACTCTTGATAGTTCAAAGCATGGTAATTTACACCTTCTCTCTATCTATTTATCATATATATATATATATATATATATATATATATATATATATATATATATATATATATATATATATATATATATAATCTCAAAGACCAGAGAGCTAAATTTAATTTCACGTTCAATACCAGATTTGTTCACTTTTTTGTTACAACTTTCCGATAATAAAACTTGTATCTCTGATCCTAATGACAGTGTCATATTATAGTTGGTGACACTTAAACCATCCGTTTGCTCCGGTGAAAGAAAGATTTTCAAAAAATTCATGATAGCCACAAGGGATTATGGAGAGGAAAAGTCGGACGACAATCGCTTAAAAAAAGATTTCAACTGTTTTCATGGAAAAAGATAAAAGGAAGAGTGAAAACACCGAAGTGTTTCAGAAAGAGAAAGTGTTTGAGTAAAAATTAAAGAGAAAATGTTCAAGTATTCTGGTGAAAGAGTGAAAAGAAAGTATTTACATGAACAAGTAAAGAGTTCAGGTAAACACACTTGAGAGCAAGTATTTAGGTAAACAAGCAAAGAAAAAGTGTTTAGATGAACATGGAAAGAAAGGGTATTTAGGTAAACAAGAAAAATGTGTTCGAGTAAACACGTAGAGGGAAAGTGTTTAGGTAACAAGTAAAGAAAAAGCGTTTTTGTTAACAAGAAAAGACAAGTGTTTCGGTAAACAAGTGAAGAAAAAGTGTTTAGGTAAACCTGTACAGAGAAAGTGTTTAGGTGAACAAGTAAAGAGAACTTGTTTTGGTGAAAAGAGTCGAGAGAAAGTGTTTATGTAAACAAGTCAAAGGTGAGAGGTTTTGGAAAGGACCTCAACGGCCAGAGAGAAAAGGTAAAAAGGAGGAAGGGGCAATGATGTGAACTCCCGAAATTTTGAAAAAGATGAACACTAATCCAGTAGGGTTTTTTGCGATGAAATACAAATTCAAGTTATGTTGGGCTTCCTGAACTTTTTTCATTCACGACTCCTTTTTAATGAGACGAAATTTTTCGCGACCCTTCACTGAGTGGAAAAGGTTCAATGGATACTAATTAATTTGTCTTTTTAATGTGCTTTTCTTTACAAATGTTTTTCTTTCACCCTGAAAATAAAATGTTAAAATGTAAATTACTATAACTAAGCAATCGGAAGGGAAACAAATAACAAAAATTGCAACGTATCAATTTCTACGGTGTTTATTTCGAAAAATGGATTACTTAAACCGTAAAATACAACGAAAACTAAATTTTATTTCATTTAAATTCGTGAATGGCTTTGCTATTTCCAAAGGCACCAGAAGGAATATTATTTGTAGAGATTTTGAAAAATATTTCCATGAACATTTCTGCAACCCCTGGAGAGGTCCCGACCCATTTCTTGTGAAGCCCTAATCAACACAGAAGATTTGTTGTTATGCAATGAGGTAAAAGAGAAATGATACATGTTCGCGCCCGATACGCAGGTTTGAGCAGCGCTACCAACTCAAATTTATTTTTTTCTCGGCTAAAATTGCTTCATTAATTGGCTAAAATCGGCTACCCCCCCCCCCACTTTCGGCTAAATTTATAGCTAAAATTGTTTTTATATTCATTTAAAGCCCAATTATCAGAAAAAATAATTACAAAAAATTGTACATTTACTTGAATTAAATTTTCCAGATTTGTTGTGAATTTTCTAAAAAGAATCTAGTATCTGACTAAAGATATTCTCAAAACAAAAGTTTCGATTAAAATTCGGTTTTATTGCTCTTGAGTAAAAAAAATTATCAAAATTATGAAAATAATATTTTTGCTATATACTCTGATTTTTGATTCGACTGACCTTCAAAAATGGCTAAAACTTGGCAATTTTTTTTGTTCTATTCTCTGCTACATTTATGTCTAAAATTATTCGATATATGTTTTGAATTAGCTATATAATAAAATTGAGTCGACTATCGGCTAAATAAGTGGGGAAATCGGCTATATCTAGCGAAAAATGGCTGATTTGGCATCCCTGGATTTGAGATGTGTAATAAATAAGCGGGAAAAAGATACGTAAATTTTCATGAGTATTGTGGATTACTTTCGCTAGTTTAGGAAATGCATTGAGCGTGAAGAATCTGTATGTAGCCAGGGGTGTAGCTGAGGTAGGTGGTGGGGCAATTTTAAAATGCCTCCCTGAGCCCCCCAATGGAGGGGAGCCGAAAGGTTTATGAATAGTAAGTAGTTCATCTACTCACATGCATTTCGACTCGCATCTTACAATATCAAATCTCACTATATGTTGGGAGGGCCTCAAGGAGCCAAGCCCCCTGCCCACCCCTGGCCCCCAAATCTCCAGCAACGCCCTCTCTCTAATTTCTTTGAGCATGTTATTTTCAGTCTCGTATCATGTTACATAGACTTTTTTCTCACTATTAATTCCATTTCACTAAACGCATTAAAAACTCATGCTTAGAAGCGTCAACCAAATCTGTCAACATAGGTTTCTTTCAGTTTCAGGTTGGTGTGGCTGACTAGGAACGTTTGTATCAAGTGCTAAGGCTGCACCAATGTTAAGAGCTGAATAATTGAACGTTCACTCCTTCTGCCTAGAAATTGCTTTTTGTTTTTGTTTTTGTTTTTTAAAATTCCCTTCAAAATAGGTGTTTAGTGCGTAGTTCAATTTGCAATGTAGGTTGTTGCTAAATCGATCCCTTAGCTTGTGTCAACCTATTTTTTGAAAACTCTGACATTATCCATTGGTCAACAATTTTTGAATTGATCACCCTCAATATGGCATGCTGCTAAGAGACGTTTGTTACGAGACGGTTTCTTTTGAGTGATTAACCAAACCTGTTTCAAATCTATTCGGTGAGATGCGATTTACATCTTGAAAAAAAAAATTAATTGCGTTAACCATTGATATACTATTGTGGTGAAAAGATATCTTCTTTATTTTTTTTGTATCCGTATATGAAATTGATTTTCTGATATCAAATTGTTTTGCTGTACCAAGTGTAAAAAAAATGAAATGAATTAGAAAAAAAAACATATCAGTAGTTTAAGAACGGAACTTTCATATCAGCATACCATCACCCCTCCTTACGCTCACGGCCCTGTATGCTCTGAGGGGCGGATAGTTGCTAGTTTAACTACATAGTGAGTGTGTGACTGTGTCTGTGTGTAGAGACCGAGCACATTGGCTACCCTCGTTGGTTTGAAGAGATTACCAATAATTCCACAACCGGCCGGTCCTAAGCACTGGCAACACGGGCAGTTGCCCAAGGCGCCAAGTGCTAGGGGGGCGCTCGTCATGTCTCAGACTTCCCAAATACCAACAGGAAATGAGGAAACAAATAAATTAAACAGAATACCATAATGCTGGCATATAAGTCGACATTTTGAACATCAAGTGTTTTACAATTGATCATTTTAGTCTGTTTTAAACCCCTGGACGCCAACCTGAGCAATACTGTACACTAAAGGGCGATTTAAGCTTCTAAGTGGGTGATAGACCCCTTACTGTGTTGTAAGATATGTCTGTGTTTGTCAAAAATAAAGTATTTAAATTTGGCATGCACTGTTCTTTGTTTTGTTTTTGTTATAGCTAACTGTGTTATTACAAAGATTGTCAACCAAAACAGTAGATTTTGTTTTCATTATTGTCTTGTTATATGATGAATATGTTTTACATTTACTGTTAGGTGGCTTCGTATGAGTTTTTTTTGGTGCACACACAGTTGTCCTGTAACGTGGAAATTAGATCTATGTGATTATAGCCATTTTTGACAAATATAACCACTTTTAGTCATTTATAATGACCATTAAGTGGTTATTTTGTTGCTCTGTTTAGTGTAAATTACAGATTAAGTTTTTCCTTCAATAATCTGGCTTGATTGGATCCTGAGTTGTGCTGGATTTGCGAAAATGCTGAATCACAGAAGGATTGCCTCTAAACAGTAGTTAATAAATTAACAGAATAATTAAATGACAAGCCAGACACTCAGACCATAGATGCCCTAGTTTGATCTATAGTGCCTTTAAAAGTCCTTCCTTTAGAAGACCATTCCTTTCAAAGCTTCCACCTTTTAGAAGCCCTTTCCTCTGAGAGAACCTCATTTAATGCTGATATTGTATTAAAATTGAATTTCATTCATGCAATTGATGCTTTTTTGTATTCTAACATAGTGAAATAGAATTCCATGATAATAAAATGTCACTCAAGTGACATCAGATTCACGGAAGGAGTGCTTCATGGAGATGGTGTGAGGTGTTTGCTATGTCGATTTTAAAGTCTGTTAGTCAGTGACAGCAACTACTGCTATATGTGTTAGTGCCTCTAAAGAACTAGTAAGATTTCAATTGAATGAAGCAATGAAGCTGGCCTTCACTAAATTCACTGATAACCTAGTCCTAGTTCTTCATGTAAAACTCTTGGATCTTCTTTCATCATACCTCTAAGCAGTTCAAAATTTTCATTCATACAATGCTTAAACCACTTTGTCAGTACTTTATTTAGTTCCAAACTTCATTTGTCTTTCGTTGTCTTTCTCACACAGTAACCCAGGGAAAATTTTAAAGTGTCTCGAGGAATTTTAAATCAATGCTGAATTCATGAAGGAACCGTATGAAAGTGTACTGTACTTCGGTAAGCTTTATGACGGCATAGGAATCTCCTCATTCCAAACTTATCTCTTTTTGGGGATAGTGTTTCCTCAAATTGAGACTCTGGATGAACTCGTTTATGTAGGGCCTTTGAGAGGGAAGTGCAGCCAGTGCATTACACCAGGGCCTGGAGGGGTGCGGAGAATTTCTTTGGTTAAGCTGTGTATCGAAACTTCTAAGTCAATACGATATGTCTATTAATAAAATAGGTTGACTATCGTCTATCGGTGAGCAAGGATTGTATGGCAAGTTAAAAGGATTATGGCAGATGAAAACAGGATGGTTATAGGACGAGGGTGTTTGTACCGGGGTTGGGGGACTTTGCCCCTTATAAAATTGCATTAGCCCAGGGTCCATGAGAGGACTTCTGCAAGAGGGAAACTTAATCTCATTTTTAGTGTGGTGACTTTGTTCCTATACCCAAAAGACAAAATATATAGATTTTGACAAATAACTGCAATATCTTTCAAATATGGATATGTACTACACTTGGATCCTTAACAGAATCCTCCAACATCATGGGTTTTTTTTTTCCCTCCCCCCAAGATCAGAATGTGGCACAAGGTTGAGTTTAGCATTGGGACCCTCACATATACATATGGATAGGGACAAAAATTGTCCTGCCCCTTCAGCATTTGCCATTTAACACGCCTTAGGCATCAAGGATTGACCCTAACCCTACCCATTCAAGTGCAATGGAGAGGTGCAGTCTGGAGAGAAGAATGAATATAATTTCTATTCCATCCCAACCACAAATGATCGGTTTGGGTGGTCCAGCAGAACTGGAAACCACAATTGAATGTAACCAATCCTTCAAAATAAAATAGTTTTGAAATGAAACCGAAAAGAAAGTTTTTCTATTACTAAAGTATTTTGTCCCCGGTCAGATATAACAAAATAAGATTATTATTTTTACTGTTTCATGCCTTTCGATATTGAATGACACAGTAGCCATTCTTAATGTACATTTATACTGTAATCCAGTCACAGGCATACGAGTACTACCATGTACATTTTCAGTCGAATCGAGCTCTCTGATCCACTTGACCAGAGAGTTCCTATAGGCCTATAAAACCAGTTATACCTTCGATAACCTCCCTTTCTGTCGATATATCCTTCTAGTGATGTTCTGTAGATGTTATTTTGTCTTATTAGATGTCCTAAATATCTTAGTTTTCTCTCCCAGAAGCACTTCCTTGTTCATTGTAATTTTAGTCAGCAACAGTTTCAACATTTTTCTGTACAATCAGATCTCAAAGCTTCCATGCGTTTTTCAAGCGTTGTTGTTATAACCATCCCTGGAATAAAATTAACGCATAAAAATCGTCTGATAATGTTCACAGTGCACTATCTTTGATCCAGACGATTTGGGGGAAACTATGAATCCATAAAAGTCTCATTCTACGCTTTACTTCAGTGACTGAAAGGATCCCATTACTAAATACAAAAAATAAGAAAATGATACATGTACTGTAAAACCCTCTCATTAACGGGTCTCTTATCACCTGGTTTCGGAATTACCGGACAAACTCTCCTTTTTTTATGTTATCACTTACAATGGCTTCCGAATGCAGAGTAGGTACTGGCATTACCAAGAAACGTGTGGTGTTATCAGTTTTTCTGGAATTAGAGCTGATAAAGAAGTTGGAGATGGTTGCGTTAGTGTCGCAAGCATGTGACGAATATAATGTAAGGAAACAGTGTTGCACATGCTTGAGACTAAAGATAAAAAGTACAATGTAGATAAAATCAGTCTCATTTCCTTTATTTATAATTATGAAATATTCTCTCACAATGTTTATTATATCCATGCACCATGTCTAGTGTTGCTTACTATCCTATATTTGATAGAAGGCAATCCTATATATTTCAACACATCGTCTTATATCAACTCATAAATGCTCTATATTCTGATAACTTGTCCTTGAATAAAAACAGGTTTGGTTTTTTTAATTGCATTTTATCGAATTGTTCTCCAAAAATTCTGGCTTGCCAATCAAAATTACATGTGTATTGGTTCCTGAGTGAAATTAGGTACAGTCTACACCACATTTTATTGATATATTATTTTACATATTTTTTACTCGAGGTATATCAGTCAATAAAGCTTTTGGTTTAAAAAAATGTCAAATTTTTTCATATATCTTTACATTATGCCTAATCCATTAAGCGTGCTCTTGAATTTCTTTCAAAAACTGAAAAAGAATCCAGGAAGTGCAGAATTTAAAGCATTCTTTAAACTATCATCCAGATCCCCCCAACGCAGTAACTAACCGCACCCCCCCTTCTTATATTTCCGTTTCCAAAAGTTATTGACCCTAACCATGTCACGTATGCATTTGAGCTATTTTTATACTATTTAGGCAATCTTGTTCTCTTTATACATACGGCAATACTGGACAATCGACATTAACAGACACCTTCTTTTCACTAATCTATTTCATATAGACGAATACTAAAAGGATTTATAGTCAAGTCATTTGTTGATGATGTTGAAATAGTTACTATTTGAACTTCATTTGATTTATAAAGATGGCTTAACTTATACCAAGGGATTCGATTTCTGACATTTTCAAACATCATCATCATAAGTGCTGGACAAAGGCCTTTTCTAGCTCCTTCCATGTAGACTGAGACTGTACCAACCTCTGCAATGTCTTACCAGCAAAAACTATTCTATCTCATCTCTCCGTCTTACGCTGGTCTTCTACTGTATAAATAATCTGCTAACCTCTTGCACCAGCTATTATCCTTTCTTCTCGCCAAATGTCCAGCCCACCTCCATTTTTTTCTCTCATTTATTTCTATGATATCTTTTACTTTTGTATATTTTCTAATCCTTGTTGATCTTTTTTCTATCTTTTAGTGTCATTTCTGAGATCGCTCCTTGCGTTATTCAGAACTTGAATTTTGAAGATTGAGTTTGAATCAGAAACATCAGACGAGTTGAAAAACATGCTAAGTCTCTAAAGAACTTCTACCAAATAGTAATTTTGTCCCATAATAGTAGCTACATTTGCATATGAAAAATTACTACTAAACGTAACAACTATTAAGGGACAGAGATAGCATTGTTTCAAATAAGTAGTATATACTTGAAAAAATGAAGTGGGTATTTATGTATAGCTCAACATTAAGGAGTAACCTAAAGTTATTTTATTAGGAAGAATAATGATTCAAGTACTCTGATTTAAAGTTTTTTCAAAGTCTCAACTTAATCTGTTTTAAAGGGTGATGGAACATAGTTTCAAGACAAAATGTTAGGTAAGAAAATATCAGCATTGATATTATGCTGTATGAAAAGAAATCATTGGAAAAAACTCATTTTATTAAAGATATAACATATTTTGTAACAAAATAAACTCACATACTTACTCTTTTTTTTCTTTTATTATAGTTCCAAATGATCAGCATTTCTGTGACCTACTCTTCATTGTTAACAGCCTCATTTTAAGACCCTTTAATTGTTTTTTAGCTCTGTTATTCTATTTCACTCAGACCAATTCTTTATATTTTAGGTTATAATAGGAAACGGATACAACAGACAACTAACCAAATAAACGTACTAATTAGCAAATGTGGCTTTTATATGGATAGATTTTAAAACTTGCTGACATTAAGAGTTTTTTGGTGATCATAGAAAAGGCAATACAGAGAAAAGTTGAACTCTTCAAAAACTGGACAATTGTGTATTGGTGAAAAGCTTTGCACACATATCACAACATCGGCATTTCAACAGTGTGTACAATATGAAGAAATAGAAAGAAAAACTGCTCTATTCTATTTTACTGATAGAGGCTCAAAGAAATAGATGTGAGTGAAAAAAAAATAATAAAAGATGGAAGACGGTAATCTACTGATAAAGTTATTTAAGCTCTGTGTAAGTGAAGATGTTGAACTGTCTGGAGATATGGTGAAAGAATAAGCAAGAGTGTTTTTTCAAAGAACTGGATTATATGTATGACTATAGTGAAGGCTGGCTTCATCAGTTCAAACAATGTCACTTTCTTTCCATTTAATGTTCCTGTTTCCTAATTATCTTATTTCAACTGATTTATATATTTTAAAGCAGTGGTATTCAAACTGTGCATACCCCAGGGTTCCACACGATCTTTCCAGTGGTTCAATAAAACAAAGTGACATTTTCGCAATATACTTAATAATTCTTTATCATATAAACGATTCTTCCACAGCTTTTACATGATTTTATCTTATTCTTTCACACGAATAGTATTTTTCATGTAAGAAAGAATTAACTACATTTTGCTTTTCTAATTAAAACATCTTGGTTATTTACGTGACAGGGATGCTGTTCATATCAGTGGTGTACAGGGAGAGGTGGGGGTTGTCACCATGGTGGCTGTCTGAAATTTTTTTAAATCTTTTAATTAATATATTTGTTAATTTGATAAATCTAAATAGACTTGGCCTCGTGAACTCTGAAGTGATATGTAATAATTTGCTTTATCCTCCACAGACCTTGAATTTAAGATTTAGTGGATTCTTCAAAATTTTACACAGGGTCATATTGTTATTTATTGGATATTTCATTGGTAGAATGGTCAAAATTATAGCTAACCAATGTCCTGGTGAGAAAAAAAGGACACATCTGGAGGTGAAAGGCATTCGGTAAATAAGAAATAAGTTTGGTAATTTGCTGCATTAATGAACTTGTTCTATTTTCAACCTTACTCTACATTGTCAAGTGAATAATAATAAAGTTCTTGACAATATCCTAGTTTTGTAGTCCAACCTTTTGCAGTATCTGGTTCAAGATCAAAGAGTAGTATCTGTTCTTCTTTCAACGAAACATTACATTAACTTCCCCTTTTCAATTTTTAACATTATTTTAGATGTATTTTAATAGTTTTCTTTGTGACTTTTAATTTAATTTGATTTGATATTTTGTTTTTTTCAATTGACAAAAAAAAATGAAAGTTATATTGTGGTTGTATTTTGGTTGTCAAATGCTTTCATTGAATTTTATAGAACTATTAAAACAATAATTTTATTACAAATATGTAAAACAAACAATGATTTATTCTAATACAAGATTGAAAAGTCAGTGTGTAAAAAGAATAGCAATGAAGAGTTATAATAAGTAGAAATGATTTAGTGACATCAAATTACTTGAAATTTTTTTTACATGAGTGAGTTAAACTTGAGAATTTGAAACAGGAATGTTAAGTCACATGGTTTCCAGTGACAACAATAATCAAGATTCATAACTTTTGCTTATGTCAATTGAAAAAGTATTTTAATTGAATTGAAATTTATGAAAAAAACAATTCAAATACAACCATAATATTTTAAATTGAAAACAGGAAGTTAATGCTATGTTTCATTGACGTGAGAAGAACAGATACTACATCTTGATCCAAATGCTGTAAAAGACTAGGAAACTAACATAATGCCAAGTTCATCATGATCCTCATGTTTGCCAGATTCATCAAACTTCTTTTGGTCAATAAGAAGAAAGTTAATTATCATCCATGTGTTCGATGGAGCTGAAATTTGGTCTATCAAGGTTTGTTTTAGCGAAGGTTTATTGTATATGTACTTAAAAAAACATGGTACCCCAAAAGATACAAAGACACTTATTGTTCTACAATTTTAAAAAATTTAAAAAAACAAACATTTAATCCAAAACAGATTGTTGTTTCTTATTCACGTAACAGTAACAGAAACCACATCAGGTTGAACTCTGACTTTTACACTCAGTCAACATGTTGATGTCTGCTGCCTCTTTGATTTTTCCAACAGCTTTCACTGACTATAATCTGGACTTCTTTCCACATATGATAGTGTTAGAAAGAAAATGAAATCACCCAAATCCAATATTATAGCATTGCTACCATGGAAAAAATTCTGTTTATCACCACCACATTTGGAAAGCTCTTTGAATGTTAATGACTCTTCTCAAAACTATAGACAGAATATCTTTAACCAACAATGGTGACCCTTTCATAGAAAAGATTAATTCTGAGTAGAGATGTCCACTACATATGTAGTGCATCAAGCACTTTCTATAACACTGACGCAACAGGAATTAGCAATTTTGCCTTTTCATTTTTTCTGATGATCAGGGCCACCTTAAGGTAACAGAAATATGGGCAGTTACCCAGGACGCCAAATGCTAAGGGGTGCTTATCATTTGTCTGAGTTTTCAAATACAGAATAAAAACAGTCAAAATAATTATTTTTAAATCTCCCTTTCATCTATAGTTTTGTTATGTCTGCAGTGTAGACTCGAATTAGTGAACAGGATGGGGGTAAATTTACTTTCAAAAAGTTGGTAGGTGTTAATGGAACAAAAAAGGTGTAGAATCCCAGCATTAGTCCAACTTTATGCAGCAGAAACAGAGTAAAATCAAGTTTGCGAACATACTAAGTAAGCAGTAGGCACAGGTCAATTTACTGGTACTGATAACTGTTTTACTGCCTGCCTTTTTTGTTTTGCTGTTTTTGTTTACATACAGTGCATAGTACTACACTAAGCTGAATGAAGATAAATGGGGGTTAGAAAAGTATTTTGCACCCGTCCATAATTCAATTCAATCTCACTTAACATAGATAATAATCGACACATATCCCTGCCCAGCCTTCCACTTAATTAATTATTAACAAGTCACAGACCACCTATAAATACACCATTTTCTTGTATGCCTCCACATTTCTTGATGAAGACAGTTTGGGTGAAACGTCAAAATAAAATATGAGAATCATTTATACAGTTGGCATTTGTATTATCATTTCATTCTCATAACATGATTAATCCTACCATTTTTGACAGGTACTATAATATTTAGATATATATTTTTCATCAATGGGAATCTGATAAATATAAGTAATATAAGTAAATGAATAAAGATCTAGTTCTTTTTATTTTTTTCACAAACATCCCAACATCATGAAACACACACAAATATCAAGCTACAATCGAAGAAATCTCTCTGTGTATGAGCCACAAGTCCTCGACAACTAGCCATTGTACGAAGGTGACATTTTCCAGGTGTATCAGTCGGCATGCCGTGCAGTGTAGAGTTTGAAAGTTTTGGGGGTCAAATCTAATGAAAATAATTATAAAATCAAAGATTATAGATCTTTTCTCAATTTCTATAAATTATCTCCCTTGAATTCCTCTCCTTAAAAATTTCTTAATTGGTAACAGTGGAGTGATTTAACCGAAATACTTTGAGTCCATATTTCTACATGATGGCTGGAAAATTATCATATATGGCAATTATGGCAGGCTGTTCTACACACCATAAAGTCCAGCCCCTTCAAAACATGCTCTTTTTGAAAAGACACTGCCCTACTTGAATAAATAGAATGAGGTTCAGGCCTAAGCGAAAAAAATAGAGCAAGTTATGTCCAGAAAATTAAGTTTCTCTTACTTTTATCAAGTTCAAACATTGAACACACAATAGATAAAATATTACTGAAATATTTCTTCATTTATTTTGATTGCAACCCACCCCGACTATTCGAATAAAAAATTCCTGTACTAAAACAAAAATAAAACAAACATCAATACCTTACATAAATGAATCACCATAGCCTGCACATGTACCAGAACTAATTATTTAAAAAATTATATTAAAAAATGGATCTTGGATTTAAAGAAAATACTAGCATAAGATTTGAGCATTGTTGGTCTAAAATGACCGTAGGGACGCAAAAAAGTAGTTTTTTGATTATGCCTAGTGGTGCACTTATTCAAATTTTGAAGGTTGTAGCCCCAGAAATGTGACAAGGTCAACCTAGAGACACAGACAAACAAAGAGAAGAATCTGTTGCACACTTGGCTGGTTGATCTGGTGGGCCATTTGCGGGGCTATGGTGATTTGATCAATATCAGCGGATCCAGCCTTAGGGATCCCGCTCTACACACCATAAAGTCAAGCCCCTTTCAAACATGCCTCTTTGGAACAGACACTGTTATAGTTATAGAAAAGCGAATTAGCTGTTATAGTTTTTGAAAAGGGCATTAGCTGTTTTTGTTATAGAAAAGAGAATTAGCTGTTATAGTTCTTGAAAAGAGAATTAGCTGTTATAGTTATAGAAAAGAGAATTAGCTGTTATAGTTATAGAAAAGAGAATTAGCTGTTATAGTTCTTGAAAAGAGAATTAGCTTTTATAGTTTTTGAAAAGGGCATTAGCTGTTATATTTATAGAGGAGAGAATTAGCTGTTGTAGTTATAGAGAAGAGAATCAATTTGAATTCTGGTGGAGGCCGTTATACTCACTTCACTTCCTTCGGAAAAAGACAGAAATCTCCTTCTCAATACATCTTCACTCATTGCTAGATATCTTAAAATGTCTTGTCACTGGCATGTCGTAATGGTTGACAGGTATCTCTAAATGTCTTGTTACTGGCAAGCTATAATGTTTTCCAGAGAACAGAATGGTTGAGTGAACTCTTGGGCAAACCACTCCCTCATAATTTTATCTGGCCCAGAAGTAGCAAATAGCTGTTACTCCTATAATCAACCTTGACAACATTCAAATGCAATTGCCACTCTTATAAAGAATAGCATTCCAAGGGAAATTATGAATCACCTCCGCCTATCCTTGTAAATCGAGTAGTGGCAATGGTAAAATTAAGTTAACTTGATGAAAATACAACCAGCATGGTTTGCATTGTAAATTTATGATAAAAAAAAGGCCTGGTTAGTCATGTGATTGGAGGATCAAGTAAATAATTGGAAATGGGTTGATCAATGAATAAGTTACTACTCATGCCTTTTTGGGGCTGTGATCACTAAAAAGTACAATTTTTTTTCAAAAACAAGTATGCATACTGCTGGACTCAAACTAGGGGACCAATTTAGCAAGAAATTTCATTTTAGATTAAACACCTAATAAAAACGAATTAGGGGATGGAATTTTGATGCAACCAATGTCTTTTCGCAGTATGCTGTGGCGGGGGTGATCAAATCTGAAATTGGGAAAGGAGATGATGAATGCATGTTACTTTTCTTGCCTTTTGTTGGGCAGTGATCACCAAAAAGTCTTAGTTTTCAAAAAACCAGTGGGTACAACCAAGAGACCAATTTAGCATAAACTTATTTTGTGAATTGAAATCCCCACAAATAACCTATTTAGGGAGGAATTTTAAAAAAACAAAAATAATTGTTTTTCTGTTGACATGATGAGGTGTGTAGGTGTTTACATTTTCAGCCCTCAATCTTTCAAAAAATGCTGGAATTCTTAAAATATCAGATCCAAATAGAAGCAAGTTGTGCCTTTTTTAAACCTGACATTCAGTTGGCAATGTTGTGTAAATCATTCTGCTAAATCAAACATCTCTTGATTGCATACATATATATATACATATACACACACACACACACATATATATATATAAATATATACACACACACATATATATAAATATATATACACACACACACACATATATATATAAATATATATACACACAGATATATATATTTAAATATATATACACACACACACACGTATATATATAAATATATATACACACAGACACGTGTGTATGTATATATATATATATATATACACACACACACACACACACACACGCATATATATATATATATATATATATATATATATATATATAATATAATATAATATCCATGCTCATTCAACCTATTTCAATGCTCTGGATGTGCTTCTTTCCTTTTTTTTTTTTTTAGTTTGAAATAAATTTTGTGCAAAACTGTCAACTGTAGATGATATGTGGGTGTGTCTCTCTGAAACTGTGCCTAGAATTGAGTTACTTGTTGGAAAGAGCCAAGCTCATCCATCTCACTAAAAAGTTTATGATCAAATTAATTTTAAATCAAATTATTTCTTTTAAAAATGTACACTAGTTGAATGCCCCAAAATGACTCTTCTAATTGTCTAGACCCATCAAGCCTATATCATTAACATGTACCAGTTGTTCTTACACATATTTATGTCCACTTGATATATACATAGAGGTATATCTTCTTGTACACACACTCATGCACATACACACATACATATATAACCCAATACTATATATATATATATATATATAGTCTTATATTTTTTATTATTGTTTTATTTTTAGAGCATTCAATACATAGATGTAGAGCAGTTATACAACAATTATAAGATGTTAGTGACTCATTACAAAGTATATGCTATTTCACTCTTGATGAGATCATTCAAATGAACAAAAATCTAAAACTATTACTTTTGAACTGATAGAGCAATTTCCAATTAATAATATACCCTTACAAATAGCCTATATAGTTATAATTCAAATCGTATAAAAGGGACTTTGAATCATAGTTGGATAGATTTATGTTTTGTAAGGAATTAAAAACACTTGGCTCGTTGAAAAAAAATGAAGAAATCCCCAAGGGAGATAAAATAAACGTTAGAAATTTAAATTAGACAATCATAATAGCCTACATTTTATTGTTATTATAGGAAAAAGAAGACAATAACTCATTTGAATTAAGATTGAAACAACATATACCTTGTAACAAGTCAATAACATCTTATGACTGTTGTATTTATATGTATATTGATTAGAAAGCTTTAAAGCTTCATACTCTTAGCGTTAAAAAAACTTTTGCAAAATTCTTTTCATGTCACTTCAGCCACTTATTTCTCAATATCTGTTAATGTAATTCATGTTATTTTCTTCTGTATTTTTTCCCCTGTTTCACGTATACTTTGTTATTACGGTACAATGTGTACATTTTCTCTTGATGGTATCATCAGTTGTGTACCATGTAACCGTTTCAGGGATTTTAAAAACAAAACAGTTATATTAAGATGGCACCCCAGCTGTGTTGATCAAACACCACCTCAGTTTCTTAGTATATAGCTCATGTCATACATGAAGTTAGTCATTTTATATAGGGTATTATGTGTATTGTATATTGATATTATTTTATACTACATATCATTCATTTTTCGAAACCGGGCTTACTTACATAGGTTACCCGAAAAAATTATTTAACGATGAGGGATCAGTAAGTATAACAACAGACATGACTCACTGTTTGTGTCATTTCTATTGGATGTTTACCCATGTGAATATCAAATCCATTGTGTCAGTTTTAATCTCAGACTGCACACAAACCAATTTATGATATCATCTTCAAAAATACTAATCACACAGAAAAATTTCTTCGAGTTGATTCTCTACCAATATATACAACTGAAGAATTTGACAATTTTTTTCATTAAACTTTAAGTCGATTTTTCCACGTCATATACTGTCAAGTTTCCATCAGTTGTCTTTTTCGATGCTTTTGATTATCAAATAAAGTATCCTTATACACATGGTTTTAACAAAACAAAACCACTCTCTAATGAGTAGTAACACCTCAATAGACAATTCCATTAATATACAATTTGTTGCATGGCTTTTCATTTTCGATCTCCCACCCTACCCAACTACCTATCAGACAAATGGATCAAAGCCAAATGTTTTCCCCTTTCCATGGTCCCAGTCAGTGATATTTCACACTGACAAAGACTGGATCCATCTCTTTTGATTACCCAATTCCCCTAACGTTAATATGAATTTATTTATCTTAATATACACAATTCATTTATTCTATTTTTATAATCTCGTTAACATATTCTTTGATTTTCGTTATTATTTCATTATGGTCAAGCTGATAAGAGTTAAAGGGATCAGGATGGCTTTATCAGATAGTCTAAAAGTCTTACTAATTTCACCACCTTAATGGATCATACTTACAATTAAAGAAACAATTTTCGGTATAAAATCAATAAATCTAAGAGTTGCTCAAGCGATTCTCGAATATTCTGATAATTTTCATCTGTAAAATATATAATATGGTACACTACTTGTTCTAAAAGGTATTCACTCTATACAGAACAGGAAGCTATCTCATTTATCAAACAATTTGTAAATATATGTTCAATTTTATTATCCAAATCCAGGAACGTTGCTTGCATTTCTTTATGTTCACATTTTAATTCAAGATCCTTAGGATATATATCACTATGCGATTTTCCAAATTCTCCTTCATCATCAAGAGAACAAAAGTCATCAATAAAATGGGTAAATCTAAAAATGAATTAGCTCGTTTTATATTAGTTTTGATTAGAGATGACATGAATATATATTCATGTCTATGTAAATACAAATTTGCCCAGTTGGGGGCAGGAACGATTCCCGTAGGGACACCTATGATCTGACTGGGAGGGAATACAAATAAACATTAACGGATGTATATATGTATATATATTGATGAAAATGATGATTGGAATGTGATGAGAAAAATTCAAGAAAAAAGCAGTTGTACATCTCAAATATCTTTATTATCACGTAGACATTAAGTAAGGTGTATGCTGTTATAAACTGTAAGCTGTTTATATGTTTGTGATTTAAGAAAGAAATGAGTGTTTCCATCCTGACCCCTCCTCTCACAGGCCCTTCTTATTCCAGACTAAACTTGATTCTCCCCTACACAGATCCAAAACACCTCCCCTACTACTCTTACTAAACAACCCACGATACAGAAACGTGTGAAAAGCATAGTTTTCTCAGCGCCACTGCGAGTTTCTCTGACTAAGATGGCTGGCAACCATCAAAATACATTGAAACGGGATTATGAATTTTTTTGAGATATAACACCTGCTTTTGTCTTAGATTTTTTCTCTTCACTTTCCAATTGTCTTTTTCAACAACATTCTGTTGGATCACCTCACATCCACACAACAGACATATATATATATATATATATACTATACCGCTTACCACAAACTGATAAGCCGATATATACCAGTGATATCACAGACGTAACAGAAGACAAAGTAGTGTTTGCATTACAAAATGCAAAACTTAGAAAAGCTCCAGGCAAGAATAGCATAATGATGGACCTTCTAGAAGATATAGGAAAGATCTTTCAGAAAGGACTAGCACAGCTATTAACATAGTGCATATGAGAAAGAAAAGTATCTTGAAATTTTTGTCAAAGGATAGTGATCCTTCTCCACAAGAAAGAAGATAACCACAACCTTGGCAACAGCCTCCCTATTACAGTATTACCTACCATACATAAACTATTCAAGAAAATATTTACAGACGCTTTAGATTGAAAATCAACCACACAAACAGTTAGGCTCCAGAAGCGGCTACTTAACAATAGACCATCAATATACAATAAATCAAGTTATCAAAAAGTCAATTAAATACAACAAACCGCTTTGCTTGCCTTTGAAGATTATGAGAAAGCGTTTGACTTGGTAGTACAAGCAATATTTTTCAACTCAATGCAAGAACAAGATGTTAGCTAGAATTACGTACAAGTCATTTAGAACAAATACAAAAATGGCTCAGCAATAATTAGACTACATAGATATACAAACAAAATAGAGATGAAATATCATCCAAACTATTTACAGCAAGCCTTGAAAGTGTCTTTTGGAAAACTGACTGGAAGGGAATGCGAATAAACATAGGCTGAGAATATTTGAACCACTTGAGATTCACTGATGACGTTTTCATGACGTTGATAGCTTCTAAAGAATTACAAAATATGTTGACTTATTTGAATAGGGAAAGTAAAAAAAGTAGGTTTATAAATGAACAGAACAAAGACAAAAGTGATGTTCAATGATGAAGTCCCAAAAAAGACCATAAGAATAGAGGGAGGACAGGTGATGAAGTTAGAGAAAGACCATTGAAGCAAAATAAAACAACATATAATGATCAACTGGTAACCATTTGGTATAAATAGAGACAAATTGAAGAGCACCTAGCCAATGTTTTTAAAGCATAAAGTATACAATGAATGTATAATACCAGCTATGACTTATGGATGCGGAACGTAGACATTAACAAAAACAAACGGAAAACCAACTTAGAAGTGCACAGAGAGCCATGGAAAGGGCAATGCTTGGGATAACTGTAAGAAATTGAAAAAGATCAACCCAGATCAGACGGAGGACTAGATGTTATACAATTAATTGGGCAACAAGAATGGAGATGGGCTTGACACATAGTAAGATGAGATGACAAGGGATGGAGCAAAAGAATAACCAATTGGTGCCCATTGGACTGTAAACAAAGCAAGAAAAGACCATACACAAGATGGAGGTATAAGATAGTAAGCTTTGCCAGGAAGGCATAGCAAATGTTGACGCAATCATGCGAATCATGGAAGGAGATGGTAGAGGCCTTTGTCCAGCAGTGGACCTAGAAGTATTGGCAATGATGATTTATGTTACACTGGATTAGTAAAATTGTCTAATAGGCGAAATTTTTACTCTTTTTCACAAAAAAATGAATAAATATGCAGTTTTAATTTGATCAAAAGTTCATTTAATCAAAAAAGGATACAAACAACTATTTTTTACAATCAAAAGTTTGTGAAATCCAACTTTTTTTATAAAAAATAAATAAATACGTAGTTTTAATTTTTTTTTTACGAAAAATGAATAGATTCGTGGTTTTAATTTGATCTAAAGTTCATTTAATCACAACAAAAATATAAAGTAACTATTTTTTACAATCAAAAGTTCATGTAATCTAAGTGATCGCAAACTTTTATTATAAAAAATGAATAAATTCCGCCAATTATTAGACAATGTCACCGATTTGGTGTTACATATTATCAGTGAGTCTCTGACTTACGTTTGGGTTAGGGACCGAAAATTAGACCGTGTGTCAAAAAATCATTCTTCGAATGCATTGCAGATTTCTTTACAGCATCATAAAATAGGAGACTGCAGTTTATTTAATTTTATTTGCAATTTTAAGGAAAAAAAATACGATCGTAACATCGAAATATCGTAAGTCGGGGGGGGGGAGGGTACCTGTATGTGTGTGCGCGCGCTTGTGTCTAGTACTTAGTACAATATCATCGTTGTCGCCTCAGCTTACACTATGCTCTTTAGCCCTGATCTGCAATGATGACATCATTATCACATTCTCATCCATTTCATTTCTCTCCTCTTCATTAATCTTTACTTTCCCTCGTTCTTTCCATCTTTCTCTACTCTCTCTCTCTCTCTCTCTCATCTATCTTTAATTTCTTTCTTTCTTTTCATCTTTCCATCTTTCTTTTCATCTTTCCAGTGGAGTTTTTCTCTCTTCTTTTCCTATGTCAATTCCTCCCCGACTCTTTCATTCTCCGTCTATTTTCTTCAGATCTTACTCTAAAGCAACGCCCTTTCACCTTTGTTAAAACCTCACACGAGCCGTTTATATATTTCATGTTTTTTAAAAAGAGTTTCTTTTTCATCTTTCCCCTATTTTTTATGTCTTTGCATTCACTCTCTCTCACTCCCTCTCTCTCAACTTCAGCCGGGCACCCGCTCTCTTTCTCTCCTTTTCTTCACTCCCTTATTGTATTTGCACAATGTTTCATCTCTCTTTCCTTTTATGCATTTTATGCTTCATTATTCTCTTTCCGTCTCTCTCTCTCTCTCTCTCTTCATTCAATTCATAAGACTTTATCGTTTTTTTAATTGTTTACTTCTTTCTTCATTATTCCTGACTTCATTTCAATTGCAATGGCATCTACAAAACTTGCTGGCTTTTTTTTACACCAACCACAATAATATCCTCTCACCCAGAGTTGCTAAGAATGGTTTGTTATTTATAGCTAAAACTGCCTTTGAAATCGCTAAAAAAAATTGACTACACTTTTCCATTTCAACTTCAAGCTATCTTCATGGCAAAATGTTATATACTCGAATCTTTTAATCAAATATCATCAATGCACAAAGTATTAATAGAAATAGTGCGTACTTTGATTTTATGAAACTTTCTTATTATTTTTATTTAATGGTTAGGTTTTCGTTGAGAAAAACAAAGTCAGAACTAGCCGAAGAATGGCTAATTTGGCAACCTTGCTCTCATCTTCTTATCACCGTGTTGCGTAGTTTAGTCAAGTTAGTTGATTTTTTTTTTTTTGTACGAGCATTTGTATATTGTGTGGTAACATCGTTCCGAGCTTCGTCTGTTTATTTTCAACTTGTGTCCTCATTTTGTCGATATTTTATGCGAATTATGGTCAATCTGAATAAATTAATGTGACCCTTTTTTTTTTTCTCACCCACTGACCAGACACTTCACGTGAGTATTTTAGGTATGCACAAACATTTTCATTGAGAAATCGACATCCGACAAAAAAAGTCTCTAATTTGAGTAAAAAATTGTTTTATCGTCAAAATCTTTGTATCATAAGTAAGAAGAAAGATTGGTGGAAAATCTGATATAAACTTTCTGGGAGTATGCTCTATGAAACTGGAGATTTCGCAGAAAATAGACATTGTGAAATGTTGTTTATATGTAAACAATAATGTGACGTAATATTTTGCTTTAGAAAATTTTCTAAATGAATATTACTCTTCTCTTGGAATTTAGTTACTCTTCTTAACTTTTCATGCAATCTTATGATTTTCGCTCATTATATTTTTTCGGCAGTTGTTACCTATCCAGTTTTAAAATGGCCACCGTACGGTTAGTAATTTTAGGGTTACAGTTTGGATTAGGGCAAGGGTTTTGAAATTCGTCATCGCTGTCAGTTTGCAGCTGGAATGGTGGCCATTATAGAGCAGGAAAAGTAACAATAGTCATTTTTTTCTTATTCTTTTATACCTACCAGGTACTTTTCAAAAATGATATTTTTTCACGCTGTTGCTGTTGGAGTTTTTTGTCAGCTCATCATGGTTACAACAATAATGAATTAATTAAAAGGCTACACTATTGGAATGCGTAGATCTGAACGGGCGTTCGACCAGTAGAAGCAAAGTGAAGTATCTGTTCTTATATCAATTTAACATATTATATGTCGCTGATATTTAATGACATAAACCATAGCTTATGTGTTGAGAATATACTCCTGGCTCTGAATGAGGGACCGCACTTTTTAAGAACCACGCCACTCAACTTAGTACCCTTCTACATTTTTTTAATTTCTCTCAATTTTTTTAACTGCAATATTTTTCTGTTTCATTGGATTAATCTCATTCCATCTCGTTTGCTTTCTTCTATTTTAAAATTCCCTTCCTTCTATACAAATTTTATTCACAATTTTTCTGTATTCCGTCTCTGTCATCTGTCCCAATTGGTATTTCTTACCTTCTGATTCAGAGCTAATTTAAAATTGACAGGTAGAAGGATCGAATAGAGTTCGGATTTAATTTCTCTTGGGTATTAAATGTTAATATTGAATTGTTGGATTCTAGAGGACATTTTATAAAAAAATCAAAATTTGGGTGTTATTGACTTGGAGAAAATATTTACATAGGACTTCCTTACAAAATACCCTTTTCGTAAGGAAATCCATTCAGAATTGAATATATCCTTAATTTTTTTCTACTGAAATCGGGCAATATTAAAAGGTGTGTGTAAATAGGGCTAAAATTTCTTTATGCAAATTTTACTAGTTCACCGGTCCGCGAAGATAAACAAGTTTTCAAACCCGGTTACCTCAGGTTTCATATTGTCCACAGAAATCATTTTTTAGTAGATTATTTTCTATTTTTTTCTTCTATCAATAAAGCAAAGATTATTACGATTCAAATGATATATTTCAAGTTACAAGTCGTTTTAATCGACCCATGTCGCTTTGAACCGATAAAAAAAAAGTCTGCGATTGTTTTGGGTTTTTTTTTTCACGTTTTTCTAAATTCTACCCGGTTCGACTTTTCATCGAAACCAGTCTTCAAATTTTTTATCTAAATAAATTATAAATCGAAAGTAATTCTAATAATTTAGGTATACAATTTCAAGTTTTATAAATCATGCCCTCTAGGTCAGAGATATAAGTAATTTGATCATTTTTGTGTAGGAAAAATTAAAAAACAAAAACGTATTAAAGATACAACAAATTTATTAAAGATCTCTATTGAAACCTTGGTCATTTTATGCTGAGAAATATCACGCAGGATATTCAGATGACTTATTTAATTTTTAGCTTTCCCTAATGTAATCTCTTTTTTATTTACATTTCGCTCAAAATTAAAACTTTCGTTACACCCTTTTTTTAAACATAATCTTCTTGTCTAATTTTCTTATCCCGTTATGAAACTTTATTAGATTTAAATTTTACTGTAAACTTTCAACTAATTTCATTTGTCCCTATTTCATACTAAAGAGTATTTCCAACTTTCTTTCTCTTCACATTTTGTTCACTCTTTCTTTTTTTCTTTTCCTACGAACACCCAACAACATTCATTATTTTCTCTCTTTTCTCTGAATTATACATTTTCTTTCTCCTTCGTTTTTTCTTCCGTTTACAAATTTTTTTGACTCAATTTTCGGCCAACATTTTTTACCATTGACTAATAGGGAAGTCGTCTTCTTTCTCCACCCCTCCTTCGATCTGTGTTGCAAGTGCTCTGTGATGCAGGGAGTGTTCATGTCTCCAGTGGGCCGAACGGAACTCTCATCTGTGTTGCCAAATTAGCCTTTTCTGGCTTGATATGGCTGATTACGTTCAGATTCAGTAGATGATAATCTACGATAGCCGATCAAATCTAGTAAGTTTAATAGAAGTAAATGTTCATTTTGTATCAATTAGTTACGGAGTCTTGGTACATAGTTATTTTATTTGATAACAGGTCTTTAATTGAGTGTATTTATATATACATAAAACATTCAAAATATATCTAATGGAGTCGATTTTAGCTATAAATCATAAACCATAGCAATACTGACTCTCATGTGTTCTCCCTAGCCTCTGTCTCCTCACGGGAGTGGAGAAAGAATTCACAGAAAAAATGAACAACCAAAGCTGTGTGAAATTGGAGGGAAAAAACATAATAAAAGTTAATACTTGGTTTAAAACATTTCGTGGAAAAATTACTTTGAAATATGGTTAACATTGATTAATCATGGATAATTTTTTTTTAGATATTGTTTTCGAAGATCCACTTTTAACATGGTATATAAATCGGAGCGAGAAGAGAAGAATAATTGATAATAATTAGAAACCTGTTATCTTGGGTTGTGGGTACATATTTATCCTTTTTGCTGGTTGAAGATCGAAATTAATCAATATTTCTATCGGTGGTATTAATTGTAGGAAGAAAGGCTTAGGTGGAAAAGTCATTACTAGAAGAAAAAGTCTTTTCTTTTTTAGTAAAATAAGTAATATTTTAATAAAATAGGTAACATTCTAATTTATTTGATTTTATTGTAATACATTAAGTGATATTTTAATCTAGTAAATATTAATGATAGAAGTTATATTCACGACTTATTTTCAAAACCAGAAACCTAAGTTATGAATTTTTTCTGCGTTTTTCCCTGAATTTTTATGTGCATATTGTCTAAACTTTTATAAGTACTAAATCTAATTTTGTCAATGATTTTTTTTTGTCAAAATATTAGAAACTGTAGAATTCATGAATTCATTTTTTTTTTCCAAATACCAAAATTAGTATTTTTCAATTCTTATATTTTATACTAGGACTCTGGAAATCACAGAATCAATATCTGAAAAAAATACCAAGTGGAATTATTCCTGTAAGCCTTATATTTTTGAAGCACTAATATTATGTGAATAAAATAGTTTTCATAGCAGAAATTTTAGAAAATCTTTGAATGTCATATTTCCATTATTTAATGTTTATAGACGATTTTCCACACTGTTAATTTTCTGAATCATTCTATTAAATAAAGTGTTGTTTGTCATTATTAATAATAATATTTGCTACTATTTACCTTCATCTATATTGTTGCTTTTTATCACAACTATACTCAGGCTGAGTTCCCTTCAACAGTGGTTACCACTGAATTCCAATAAATCATTGGTAAGAACGGTCATACGTTGAGTGAGCTATCCTCCAGCTCAGAGGGTTTGATTCTCACCTGGAAATTATTCTTTATTTTGATCCACGCTGTTAATTCATCTACTGACTGCTGAAGGGAACCCAGCCTGATTTTAGTTGCAACAACAGTAATGATAATAGTGATTTTATTTCACCAATGAACATGATATATCATGTATACAATTTTTCCTCGTTTTTGTACCTCATTGTAGAGGAGAGTACAAATTAGATTTATTGCTTCAAAAGTAGTACCTTCCTTTGTAGATATCTCTTAAAACGATATCTTGTGTCATATACATATTTTTCAGTGAAGTGAAATCAACATTTCAATGTTCTTAGAGTTGTCAACAAGTGCAGGCGACATTCGCAGAGCAGACAATAAAATCAAATTGAGTCGACATTAATTCATGAATAAGATTCCATGGAATAGATTTTGATGGTTATTTCGAGACCGCTTTTGCTTATGTTCATTAGATCTGTTTTTGGATTAACTTTTATGAAGTTGTTCTAACCAAGTATTGCCTCATATTTCATGAAATTTCTTCCATATTTTTCTGTGTTGGCATGTGTCAAAAATGAAGATCCTTTTGATGAATTTGAGCTACAACATTTTTGATGAAGATATATAGTTGCAAAAGTTAGTATTAATTCTAAGAAGTAATATTGTCATGATCTGGAGTGAGAACTTGAAATGAATTCACATTAAACATACATACATACATACAGAAAAGGTGAACATTACAATTCAAAAACTGGTGTCATTACTCCTGTAACTCAGTACAGGATTTTGGGAGCCTATCCCTCTGCAAGCTTCCTGAATCCTACTCTTTATGCAGATAGTCATTGAGTACTAATTTTAAAGTCTTTACTGGACCTCTATGATTGATAAAAACTGTTTATAACTACTAAATTATTCATTTTAAAAAATTTCTCCAGTGTAAAATTAATGAACTGACAAGACTTTTAGAATAAACTCTGTGAAAGCATGTTTCAAACTGAAAAGTTTTTTTTAATTGTTAAGAGAAAATTATTATGAAACTAGCCTGGCTGCTGCTGGCCAGAGGCGGTGCATGGTACTCGCTGGAGCCCTGGGGGACCAATATGTTTATTATCTGAGGAACGCAAAAATATCTTGAAATAATCTAAAATAATGTAAAGAAAATAATCTTTAAAAAAATTTTCTGGGGGTCACAGTTGGACCTCACACTACCACTGTGTAGGGTCATACTATTCTTCTGACTCAAGTTGATTATTGCAACTTTTGTATAGAATATATTCTAAAGACTGTACATTCATAAACTATCAAGGACTTTTGTTTGTCAATACCAGACATAAGGGGTTGTTAATGAATAACATCATTCAGTCAAGAGGGAAGGGGAGGAGCAAAAAAGTGACTGTAGATAACACGGAGAGTGGGCAATTTTATATCTTATAAAGTGAAGAGCTGCCTCCCCCTAAATTAGATGAGGAGTGTTCTTGTTGTTTCAGTGGAAAAACAAAGTTAGCTATAGCTTCTGACTTGGACTGCAGTTTGACAAAAATTTACGTACATCAAGTAAAATTATATATTCAAAAATCTGCACCTCATACAGATGAATCACCTCAGCCGGCAAATATACCAGAACTAATAGTCTAAAAGAAAAGATCATTTCCTTAGAATTATCGGAAAAATAGATTTTTTTATCAAAAATTACCTAAAAAATACTAGCACAAAGTTTAATAAAAATTCATTGAAAACTTTTAGAGATATTATGTGGACAGTCAGAGAACATAAGTAACTATTGTGGTGCGGACAGTTAACTAGAACATAGCGAGGTATCGGTTGGGCAATAGATAACAAGTTGGGCAATAGATGGCAAAAGAAGTGATTAAATATTCAAGCATAACCATCAACAATTACCTCCTCTATATCATAGCTATCAGTCTACACATGTTTCATTTTAAAACAAGGGTTTATAGCATTTGATTGTAAATAACTCAAAATGACTTGCGCTGTGGCATATGGTTCTCTTGTAAACTTTACTCAGCATGAATTTTTCTTTCCAATGATATGCAATATGTCCGTATTTGATGAAATTTATTTTTTTCTGACCAGGGCACCACAGCAAAAATCTGCTATTATAATAAATTTTGCCAAAAACTTTTGCAGCTAATCTGGAAAGTCTACCTAACCAAGTTATTTTCACTCATTGAAGGTCCCTCTAGCATGTCCAATTGGTTCCATTAGTCAACTCAAAAATTTCTTTATAGCCATAGTGTCACATCAGAACTAAAAACTCTCCCTTCATTTTATATTGACAACAAGCATATAAAAAGAATTCTCATTTTCTGTTTAAAATTAAGGTAATCATTACAGTAAACTTTCTGATAATCATTCCTGTTGGCTTACAAGAAATAATCACAAGCATTGAATTTAAATCCTTATAATGATTCTAAGATAAGTATTTATATACGCTGCTGATATACAATGAAACTGTATCTGGATGTTTGGCTGACAAACGTTTTGTCTGCTCAAACAACCATTTATCAAAAGCCTTTCTGTCAAATTTTTTTTTTTTTTTTTTCAAATTAATGATTAGCCAACAGACATTACGTCAAACTGACATTTGAAAAAACAAGAACTTTGTGATATGTTGATTTAAAGAAATTAATCACCGCTACCTACAACAGACTGGTTTAATCACTGTTACTGAGTTTGGGTTATTCATGTGGTCTGAACTTTATGAGTTTGTATCTATCTATCTGGACTTCGCTCAGTCCTAACTGTTCATAGTAGAAACTTGAAAATGTACTTCCACATACACCCTCAATGAGAAGGGAAAATATTTTTTTTTTTGTTTTTCGAAAATTACACCCCAAAGTAGTTTTTTGAGGGGGGTTTCAATTTACAATGAAAGCTTATGATAAATTGGTCCCTTAGTTGGTGTCCATGTTTGTTTTTGTTTTCAAATCGTAAATTTATGATTCAAACTACACTGGTAGTATATTTCTATCAAGATAATTCAATTTTACCACCACCACTGCTTAATTCACGAGGTAAAAAGCAGTATATGTGGTGATATGTTGATTCATTATTTCCCTTGGAATGCTAGTTTTACATTATTCTTTATTTTGCATTTTATTTTTGAATCTGTACATTCATTTTCTCAAAATAATAATGTTTCATATCCCCCGAAAAGTAAATTTAATTATATGTTGATTCATTTGAATGAAAATGAATTTTCAATTTCATTTAAAACAAGCCAAATAACCGATCCACAGGAAAGAAAATTAGACTACGACTCATAAATCTAAAGTGGCCTAATGATTCCCAATGTGTGGGTGGCAGCTCCCAGGGGTGCTGTGAGATATTCAAACACTTTAATTATTCCAGCCAATTGTAATTCAATGCAATGATGCCCGGTTGCAATGATCAGAAACAACATTTAACTGGATATCAATAAATGATGAATGTTCTCTGGTAAGTGCTGAAGCTCAGTTAATCCTTACTCCATTTGCAATCACTTGTCTCTGCGAAGCTGAGTATTCAGTGGTGGCTGTAAGCACGTATGCTTACAAGTTGATGCATGTCTGTCCAAATCAAAGAATTGTACTGCGCTGTAAGTCAGTGGTGACCTAAAGCCTCCTCTTTTGTTAGCTACTCTGCTCTCAATCAGAGGAGGGCGTGAATCCATTCCCAATTTTTTCCCACCCTAATCAGACAGCATAGGGTGTACTCAATTAGCTGCTGAGTGCACAGGGAGATTTGTCCTAATGAAGAGTCTTCCACACTCTTCGCTCATACCAAGAAACAAACCTGGATTCCTCCACGTATGAGGCAGACATGCTAACCATTACAGTATCTGAGCAGGCTATGAGGTAGAATTGAGCAAAAATCAACATGGAATGAGAAATGAAGGTAGCTGCCAACAGTTTGATTCCAAGATTTGATCAACAGGCTCACCTACCTGACTAGTAATTCTGATTATTAAGAGAGGAGATGAATATACAACTTTTTTTATGAATTCAAATTACAGTAATTTCCAAAGAAACCGAAACCAGATGAACATAAATGCAATTGTTCAATATTTTCTTACTTAAGACACCATGAAAGAACCCTTAGACACTTAGGGTGTCTTGATTTGTAAAAGTTTGGGAACTAGAGTAGTAACCATTTCTGTGGAAATACTGTTGCTTTTTTGTGGTGACCTTACCTCTATAAAAGGCACTGTCTGTCCGCCCATCCATCAATAGGTCTATCCAGATATTGTTTCTCAGCTGTTTCTGGTTAGATTTGCTTGAAACTTAATAGAAAAGTGCCCCTTAATAAGATGCTTCTTACCTAGAAAAATCTTCCACTCAGAGTCACAAGAACTGGCAATAATGACCTTTGAACTTTGAAATCAATTTTCTCAGCTGCTTCAAGTCAGATTTACTTGAAACTTGCTATAAAGGTGTTCTTTGATAAGATGCTTCTTATCTGAAGTTATCTTTTACCCAGGGTCATGTGATCCGGCAATAATGACTTTTATAGTGGACGTGTCATTGAACTTCCAGTTCTTGTTCCATGTTTATCCTTTATTAATCATTTTGCTAGATAACAGGCAATACTCATCGCACATTCAATTTTATAGATTTTTTCAAAAGTCATATTTTTTTCAAACATTTATTACCATTTAAGAAATATATAGGAATGAGATGGATCATTCCATCATTTGTACTAAGTGTTCTTGATGTTTATATCCAAACTACCTCACCAAATATAATCGTTTAAACATATAATAAGCATTGATGCAAATTTCTTCTCTGTTTGTTTGTGCTCACACTTCTCATTGGTTAATTCACTTTCCTATTATGAAATAACAATGGAGATTACATCATAGAAACTCTCAAGACTTTATGTGCAATGACACATTAAAACAGCTTGAGTCGGGTTGAGACTTGAAAAAAAACTTGAAATTAGAATAATTGAATCATTAAAAATGAATCACCAAATAAAATAGCTTTAGGCTCCTCAGTGCCGATCCATACATAAATAACCCGTCAATTTTTGACGGGTATATTCTGGTCATGACATAAATTGTAATTGAATTGAGTTCAACAAATACAAAACCGAAAATGTCATAAAATACTCTCAGCAAGTTTTTTTTAATCTATTTTAAAAATATTTGTATATCTTTCAATGAGACACATGAATAGTTTTCAAATGATTTTTTTATTTTTATTTTTGTTCTTTTAATATATTATTACAATTATTTTATTTATCTAACCTAACAGGATCCTGCAGAATTCCATGGGGCACTGGTCACAATTCAAAATTAGAACTCTCTGAAAACACACCCTACGGGTGGAATTTCCAGCTTCCTCACTCAACTTTTGAGTTAAACATTTCATTATTGAGTGAGTTTAAAAACAGAAAAGACAAGATGGTTCTTTCAGGAGATTCATTCAACACCGGGTTTTGAGAAAACAGAAAATGTGCATTGGTATTAATTGCCATCCTCACAGTAATCTACTTTAATCATAAACGGTGTAATTTTCTTGTTTCTCTGTCCATAACAATGGACTTTTCCATTTGAAGGTCATAATTTTGCTGATAAAAATATCTACTACCCACCATCTGAAATGATGAACTATTCCACTGAAACAAGTTCAGTAGTTTCTTATTCTTTTCAAAATCATCTCATACAAATTCAAGTATTCCCATGAATTTTTCCATTGGGATTAATTAGTCTGTATCAATCTCTAACTCAGTAAATAAAGTTTAGACATCTTGTTCGTGATTTGTTCATCCTACTTTGGTCATAGGATTATCTCAGGTGAGGGAAGATCAGAAGCAGGGGCGAAGGGTGTTGATACCTTTGGGTTAAGTGATAGTATAAATATAGCAGCCACATTGTGGGCAGTCTCGTCTATGTTTATGTCTGCGAGAGATTAGTGAACGCATACCTACCTTTTGAACCCTCTTCCTTGGCCAAAATCTTTATCAATACCCGTACCTTGTGTAGACGAATCACTATAGCCCACATGTGTATCAGAATTATTTATCAAAAAAAAAAATACCAGCCCAAGATTTGGCCATCATTGGTTGGTCCAAAATGACTATAGAGACCCCAAAAAGTACTTTTTTGAAAAAACAGAAAGACATTTTTAGATGGTGCCTTATGGTATATTCATGCAAATAGATCTTTATCTAAAATTATTTTTAAAAAATACCAGCACAAGATTTGGGTATTGTTGGTCTCAAAATGACCATAGAGACCCCCAAAAAGCACTTTTTTGAAAAAAAGAAAAAAAAAATTTCTAGAAGGTGTCTTGTGGTTTACTTGAGCAAATTGGTTGTAGCCCCCAAAATGTTACAATGAGCTGCTGAAAACACACAGACAAACATAGGTAGCCAGACAAGCAAAGGGAGAAGAATCTGTTGCCCATTTGGCTGGTTGGCCGGGCATTCCATTTTGGGGGATACAGTTTTGATAATAGTTTACCTAATGTAATTCTATTGACAATACAAATTGATGCAACAAGATTTACTCGTGTCTTCTCTCAGATATGCATTGAGCTGATCCTTAATTCAGTGGGTCAGCTTTTAAAGGGTTGTTTTTAACCAATTAAAATGATAGAGCACCTCTATTGTCATTCAAAAGGGCTAAGCAACCCGGCCTCTAAATCTCTGGCTGTGTCACTGGATGAGGGATGATCTAGCAATCTTTAGCATAAAAGAGCTTCAAATGATATTGGTTGTATAGAACCATTCAAAACATGGCACACTCACACACACACACACACACATTCACTATCAGTATTCCACATCTCTGTCATTTTGCCTGTGGTCATATTGACATAGCAAGTTCTGTCATTTCATCTACAAGAAGACCTCAACAAAAATGCACTCTTCTGATAGCCATCTTTACAGTCTCTGTTCTCATTTTTATCCCTTGTATTCATTGCCCTAGCGGCTACAGATAGACAGAAATTGCAGGAATTTCCCCCAATAAAGCTATGTCACTTGAGCAAGCAGCCCTCTGGCTTCATGGATTGAAAATTATCCCTGTTATTCTAAGTGATATCTATTATTGCAAGATATTTCTTGTTGCTTTTCATCTTCATTCTGTATTCAAAGAGTTTTCCCGACAATTGAACTTCTCATTGCTTGTTTTATCAACACAGCGTTTCAGCCAATCCATTCAACGGCCTTCTCCAGGTGTGCTATCTGAATGTGATGGTGGTAAACAGAATTTTTCTCCAATGGTAGCAATGCTTATGTTGGATTTGAGTAGTGTTGCCAACTCAAAATTTCTTTTCGTGCTGAATCAATCTTGAAAAAATGTATAAAAACATCAAAACATGAGCCCCCCAACACCTGTTAGCCTTTTTATGGCCATTCTTAATAGCTAAAACTGGCTACCTTTGCTAAAAATTGCTCGAAAATAGCTGAAAATTGGCTAGAGTTGCTTAAAAAATGTCTTTAAAATAGCTAAAACAAGAAACATGCTAAATTTAGCGTGAAATCGGCTAAATTGGCAACAGTGTTTGGTTGATGTCTTTTTCTTTCGTTGTTAAACCTGGTTAGGATAGGAAAGGAAAAGATATCGCCCGAATCCAACGTTATAAGCGTTGATTCTCATTTTACAATTCTTGTTTTTACCTCTGCTAATGAAGTTGGAAGAGGTATATGTATTTATATCTTTCTGTTTGCTCACACAATATCTCCAAAAGTTTTCAATGAATCTTAATGAAATTTTGAAGAAGGAAGGGCAGATCCAGACATTTTTTGCAGTTACCTCCCTTTCATTGTAGCTATATATGAATTGATTTTTATTCTAATTGTTGGTGACAATAGCATTGGCTGAGTGCACTCAAATTTTTGCTACAGTATCACTTTTATGGACATCTCCTGTAAGTAATATTTTCAATGTTATCAAAAATGGCCATTTTTGGCTTCTTTAGACCATTTTTAGCTTTTTTAAAATACAAAAATTCAGACCTTGGATATTCTATCATGACATCATTTGCTGCTGGTTAGAGAATTTGATCAGAATGATATCACACCTTTCAATGACATCACACCTTTTCTTTCCTTCTTATTTCCGATGATCAACAAAACAACGACCAACCGACCAACTGACCAAAAAGTGTCTAATAGAGATAGGTGGACACATCTAAAAATAACCCATCACAAGTTTCAAAATCTACATTTATTTTGGAAAATATATACATCTAAGATGGATGGAAATGAAATGAATTTCGACTGTTTCATTTTTTAAAAATCTCTTTGAATTCTGGTTCTTTGGTCAACAGCAGGATTCTCATATCATTGTTGTGTATGAAGAAAATCCTGCTTCACATGAATATGAAACTGGAAAGTGAAGTATATATTTGATGGCCTTTTCAGATAACTTCTTGAAATTTTGAACTTCACACCCAGGACCCCCAGCAATACCTTTGTAAAACGATGTATTAGGTGTCTTCAAAGAAAGAAATAACATTATTTTGGCACAAGTTTGAATATATAATATGCAATACAGTATTCTCACAAAATTTCTCCCGGTCTCTCTACTGTCCATTATTAATTCATTTTGGGCTATCTTCTCTTCCTTTGACCTATAGGCATCCATTTTGATGGCTTGATTTGCAAGTCTTTTAACAAGTGCAATATCGCAATTCATTCAAATCCTAGAATATAGTACACAATTTTCTTTTCAACAGTATTTATTCCTTAATTTGTATTTTATACTTGAAAACAAAATATTACAGTTCATATTATGCATGTCACATAATATGTAACATGATTCATTATAGCAGGATTTGAACAGATGAACAATAGTATTCTTCAATGTTTTTTTTTTGTTGAATCATCATCATCATCAGTCTGTTAGCATCCGTGGTTGGACAAAGACTTTCCTCAAGATTTGCCAGGCCCCTCTTTTATGCGCATTGCGGAGCCAGTACTTTCTGAATTTATCTAGCTCATCACGCCATCTTACTTTCTATGGGTCACAGCCTCACACCTGATTTCTTGGGATCCACATAGTGAGACCTGATGTTCAGCGGTTGTCTGACATTCTTGCAACATGTCTAGCCCATTGCCATTTGAGTTTTTTAACAGTTTCTATGATGTCTCGGACTCCTGTCTTTTTTCTGATATACTATGCTGTCTTATGATCTCTTTATGTGGGGTTGAGCATGATTTTCTTGTGCACATGTTGCATGGTTCTCAGTTTGAGGGTCAATGATACCACCAAAAAAACTACAATATATTACGAAGCATACTAAATTTCAGTACTTAGAAACCAAATATTTACATCAATGACTTAACCCTTTAAACCCCACGCTTGTACTCTTCAGATACACTCTACCTAAGCTCCTTGGTGGAAAAACTCAAATTGATTTTTTCAGTTTCATTAACTGGCTACTGGAATGTTTTTGTCTAATTCATTTCAATTTTACAGTTGGTTTGCCGACATAAGTCAAACACATTTCTTAGTAGGGATGGAGTAGAAGCTGTATCACCTCGGTCCTCAAATGGGCCCATGGTATGATAAAATAGGCCTGAAATATCAGGGTTACGAGTTAAAAGGGAATTTTGTTTTTATTTATGTTGTTCTTGCTGAATAGGTAATCATATAAGTATATAAGAATCTTGGTGTTCAAAACCCATCCATCTGCCTTATATCGCAAACTGTGCGATAACAAACCATTTTATACTGGGAGACACCTGTCGTAACAAAACCAATATGGAGGATTGAACTCAACACCAGTAAGTGCAGAGTGCTGCACTTCATGATTGAAAAAACTTACCAAAACCAGATAATGAAAATCTTTCAGAAAAATTAGGAGAGTAACTAGATAGATCGGACATATCCATTTTTTCTTTCATGTTCATTAAGCCAATAGGTGTAGTGTCATAAAGTACGCACTTGCCAACTTGAATATGATTTGAATACTTACAATTACTTACCATCTTCTTAATTTTCCTTATTACCACTCACCTCATATACAACGTGGGACTGCCGGTGACTGATATGTTAGCAGCACAAAAAATGGACTGGGTGAGCTTGAACTGGCTCTAACACCTTCGAGATAGGCATGAATCCAACTCCTCTCCCCCTGGGTAAAATAGTGTGTGGCGATGTATGCAAGTCATCTCTAAGTCTATTCTCACATATGACAAAAACCTTGAAGAACTCCAAGACAAGAAGAAATTTGAGATAAGTGAATGATGGCTGTTGCTGCAGCCAGTATAAAGGCACTTACTTACTACTTATACCATGTCCATAAAATGAACCAAGGGAAATTATGAATCTATGCCACTCATATTTTTTTTACCAAGTGATCAATAAATAAATCACTTTTCTCACCTTTTGGGGGCACTGCGATCACTAAAAAGTACAAATCTAAAGAAAAAAACAAGTCTGAATGCTGCCGGACACCAACTAAGGAACCAATTTGACATGAAGTTACTCTGAGAAATGAACCCCCATAAAAAACTCATTTGGGGAGGATTTAGAAGAAAATTTAATTTCCAGTACTCATTGAGGCAAAATTTCAAGTTTTCACTCTGAACAGATAGGGCAAAGTCTGAAGTCTGGATACATAGATACATATAAATGGCAGAACACATGAATAACCTAAACAGCAACAGTGTTTAAACTGATCTGTTGTGGGTAGTGGTGAATCATTATGAGAACACTAATGCTGAATAGTTTATGGTCTCTGGATATAAATTTAAATGAGCAACCAGTATTTTTAGAGGTGTCCTTGCCTCTCTATAAGAGTCGGTAGGTCTGTCCCCATATTGTTTCTCAGCTGCCTCAAGTCAGATTTACTTGAAACTTGGTGGAAAGGAGTCCCTTGATAAGATACTTCTTACCTAAGAAAAAAATATTGTCCATTCGGGGTCATATGATCTGGCAATAATGGCATTTACACTTTATAGTGGACGTCTCATTGAACTTTTGGTTCTTGTTTAATACCAAATTCCTTTTTGAAGTATTTGCTTCTGAAACAATGCATAATACCAGTTCCTGTTCCATTTTGGTACTTAAATTCACTATTACAACCACTTAATGGTACTTATAATATATATATAGAATGAATCTTGGTACAATTTTCCATCTAAAGGACTTTTCATAGAAAAATGTACTTTTTTTAATAAATGTCTTTTTTTATTGTTTCAATTTTCTCTATTTTTCAATTTAGAAATGATAAAATAAAAACTCATCTGCAATCTGTAGCACATAATTCATAAAACTAGTACTGTTTTTTAACATTTTAATTTCAAATAGAAATTTTATTCTTGGATTATTAAAACTATTTTCAATTTTATAAATTCATTTGGATAAGGAATTTAATTTGTTGTTCCGATAAAAAGCTGTAGTACTATAATGAACAGCATGACTTTCTGTTCGTTTCTTTGTCTGTAATGTGCTTATATAATGAACAGTGATTTTTTTTGTTTCTCTGTCCATAACAATGGACTGTCCATTTTAAGGTAGCAATTTTGCTGACAAAAATAACTTCTGCCTATTATTTAGAACAATGAACTCTTCCACTGGAAAAAGTTTCTCTCCTTTACAAAAAAACATCTCATCAAAATTCAAATATATTTGTGAATTTTTTCTAGGGTTATAACTTGTTGAAGAATAACTACTGTGTTCCGAAAAAATACACACAATGAAATAACTCTGCTTTTTCAAATCATTTTTGTGGTCGCACAACTGAAGCGTAAGAACTCGAATTTAGTGCAAATCTCAATGCAATAAAGAATTATTCAAAATTTTCATTGTTCATATTTTTTGGAACATCCAGTACACTTTTAGTGTGCTTAGTACCGATATAGAGGAGAAGTGTGAAGATTTTGAATTCGCTCTATGTGTAATGGAAATGAGCCATTTTGGGGCTGAATCCATAAAAAGTCGAGACCAAGCTGAATTTTGCACTATCGACAGGATTGGTAGCCTACAATAACATACCCAAAATCGACTCTAATCCGATCTTGCAAAAGAAAATTTTATGGGCGTACAAAAAATAGCTATGTTTATCAAATACAGGATGGGTGAGATTAAACACCCTATTCAGAATTATTTGTAACTTTGGTATATATCGCTCTATTTTCATAACTTCTTACTGTAGAGGTGAGCAGAGGAGAAGGTGTACCGCACCGAACCATGAACTCTGGATCAACTAGAAGGATACATTTGATATGTTATGGCCAATATACTGCCAAACTTTGTGCAAAGGTTCATTGAGGCCATACTGAAAAGCTTACAGAAATTAGTGGACTATGCTATACTAATTCTACTATTGTATAGTCCAAAGTAAAACTAGTTTCACTGCAATCAACCAATGAATAATAAAGTTATTACCAATTTCCAATAGGGAGTCTCTTTTTACCCACCCTGCATGTCTCTCAGATTTAGAAGTGTTTTTGCATTGTTACAAGAGAACAACTTTAATTATCATGACGTTGAGCAGTCTTTCAGGTTTTTTTCTCTTCTTGCATTGTGGTTTCAGGTCTCAGGCCCCCAATGGAGAGGTGGGGGCCTCAAAAGCTTTATGAATGGTAGTTCACCCACTGCATTTCTACTAACATTCTACAAAAAAATATATCACTAAATGTAGGAGGGGGGCTAACAGTAATTATAACCGTTCAACAACGGGTTTGGCTGATGGTAACAATTGATACAATAAGTGTATTGAACAAGGACAGAGTGGAGAGGGTAGGAAGGTAGAGAGGAGAAAGGACAATTTTAAATTTTACATTCATATTTATTCTCAAGTGCAAAGAAAATATCTAAATCAGTCAATATTCCTTGCTATTTGAAAGTAAAGTGTTCCTATCAAAAAAACTTTCATGGGCCGAAATGGCATGAATTGAAAGAATGATTTCCACTGATTCATAAGGGAAGGTTTTTGAGTGATGCCTGGAAAAAAAAATTGTGTTGATTGTATGTTAGGCTAAGTTGGGGGTAGGAAATACAGAAGACTGGGGTGTAAGTGATATTTCATCAAAGTAAGTTCACTTGTAACTGTACAAAAACAGATCTAAATCTGAGAGATGTATTTGGTGAATGTATTGCTATTTTTTCATGTTCTCAATAGGTTTTTTTCCAAGATCAGATTTGAGAGGATTTGGGATATGTTATTGTAGGCCACCAAACCTGTCAATTGTGCAAAGTTCAGCTTGGCTTTATCATCTCCAAATTGTTGCAACTTTTTTTTTATTTGACTATTGTTATCAATAGCATATCCAAAAAGATAACTGTTTTTAAACTCAAAGAGCAAACAGTCATAAAATCCACATCAAAAAAAAGAATTAAAAATTATTTCTGCAATAAGCAGTTAAACATTTATATGGTTTGAAATTCATGGTATTAGAAACAGCCAACCACAAATGTCAACATAGGTTTTTCCACTTGATGAATTGATCTGACAAGGACTGTATGCATCACGCCACGGGCCACACCAGTGAAGCTATAGGTTTGGAAATCGTAACATTTCTTCTTTTCCTGTCTATAAAAAAACAATTTTTTTAATTTTCAAAATTCTCCCACAATAAAGGTTTTTGGGGGGAGGGGGCATTTTGCAATGCCAGTTAATGGTTGATTGGTCCCCAACTTTGTGCCACGCTTGTTTGTTTTTTTTAATTTAGACATTCTTTAGTGATCACTGGCTAACAAAAGATGGAAGCAGTAACTTATTATGTTATCAGTAATTTTCTCCAATGTCTTAATTGATCACCTCAAACCCAAGGACGAGTCCAAAGGTTCCCAATGCACTTAGCAATGCGCAGCCTCAGTGTCCCACTCTTTAGCTGACTAACCAAAAGGCTAGGAAAAGGTGTGGCGAGCGAAGTCTGGGCTCTAGGGCCACCCTTGTCATCAACTGCTCCAAATACCAAAAATGAAATGGACAATGCCTGACGGTTGCCTGACTCGAATGTGGGCGCCTCTCATCTCGCTGAGGACGTAGCGCTTCTATTTACACTTGTCCGAACTGCGATTAAGCGCGACAAGTTTTGAGAATTTCCGTATATACGAATAGAAGTGGGAGACTAAAAAATAGCGAAACGTTCAAATGAACTAGCATGAAACAGCATACACTCTCAATGTACGCATATCATATTTTAGGATTAGTTTTTGAGAGTGGTAAGACGTTTCTGAAAAATTGGAGGCCCTAAAAAAGAGTCATTTGATATTTTATAAAAATGAAAATGAACGACACTTCAAGTTCTTTCCCCGCGGATCCGTCAGACCAGTAGGATGTCCTTTGCAATTTCATGCCTCAAGCGCTGGAATGGAAGCTTCCTGATGAGAGGCCCAGTGGATTTTTGATAACGTCTGATCTCATGAAGAGCCACAAGGTCTGTAACGACTAGGCAGGCTTCTTCACTCCACCAGTGGCTGGAGCGCTTTTACGAGCAGCCCTAATGATCAATTCCCTAAGGGGGACTTGTCCTCTTGTGGATTTACGAGCGGTCTGCTTAATACGAACCATTCTAAGTAACGTTTCGACAGAAAATACTGCTTGAAAGCAATAGACTCAGGTTTTATAATGACGGCTGCTGTTGTAAATCGTGGGATCCACACACGATAAACATTGCTTGTCTTTTTATTGGTCAATGAATGATATTCTGTATCACGTGATAAGTTCGTTACTATGCCTGCAAAAGTCATTGTCCTATCGTATGTGTATTCCGTTTATATATTCGTCAGATGTGGCAAGAGAGGGAAAGGTTTTGGACAGGTTGGTGCTAAGTGTATTCGTCAGATAACTTGAATTGATCAACGTCTAAACGTTGCAAGAGAGGAGAAGGCTCGCGCCAAGCGTCGACGTAAGGTGCCCAGGGTATCACCGAGCCGGCAATCAATCGTCTCACTCGCAGATGTGATATGAAACGTATATCTAGCCTCATCCACGAGGAGAGCCATAGGAGAATGTCATCCATGATGCTGTCGTCTACATTGAGCACGCCGAGAGGAGGACTACCGCCACCACTGGAGAGACAAGGCAAAACTCTATACGGTTTCGGAGGTTCAGAAATCTTTCAAATCTGCCAACATCTCTCTATCATGTTGGCCCTTTTAAGGGCCACTCACTTATTCCGAATCGATCTTCTCATGATGAATCGTCTATAATAGTTTTTTTTCTCTATCATTTGCTATTCCCCATTTTTGGCTGTGGTATCAGATATTTTGACCTATTTAAATGATTGGCGATTTTTCAGAAGACCATAAGCTTTTCGATGGGTATGTAAAGGTGGTCACTAGTTAGTAGGATATCTTTAGTTTGTGAAGGTATTGCTGTACATAGTGTAGGTTTGGATAATTCTTGTAGTTATGGTTGAAGAATGGGTAGCGTGAAGAAAGTTGGAGACGTAGGATTCTGTCTCTCCTCGTGGTTTGGTGGTAGCGTCGACATCACTGGAGATGAGGAAAGAGAAATGGAAATGTACGAAGAGAATGCGCGCCATGTATGAACGTAGACGCGGAGATGAAACAAAGTAACAAGAACACATACAAGTATTTGAATGTACAAATAAGACGTATATTCAATACAAGAACATTAATGACGAATGGAAATGAAATACATATAATGATGATATTGAAATGATCGATCACATAGTAAAGACATGAAAAGAAATAGCGAAAGGTAGGAGCTTTGTTGTCATTGATAGTACTGGCGTCGGAGTCGGAGCGGAGGTATCTGAACTGCTTGTGAATCCATATGGCTTGGAGCGTACCAAGGAATGAATATGGAGACGGGGTACAGTGTGTAAGACAAACTGCCAAGTTGTATGTGTAACTTGGGGGCTATTCTCTGACGCTGGTAGACACTCGATGGACAGACCACGAAAGACCGAGAACACCGAGTTTTATCCATGCTTGCTTCCCGAAGTAAGGAAAATAGGATAGATCGTCGTGATTGTCGGATAGTAAAAAACATTGCCATTTCATTTATGAGAGGTGTATACGCGTTTGGGGCACGTTGTGTTGACACAGTCGTGTAGTTGCGTGGCTGTGCGTATGAGAGACCTATCGACATCGATGAAGTGAAATGGGCAAGGTTAATACAGAGATAGATCACGGTGGAAAAATGGTCAAGATCGGATCGGCTGGTCGGTCAGCGAAATGATAACGATCTTAGGGAGAAGAAAAGAGACAGAAAGAGTAGCCAGCAACAAGTGCCGGGCCCAAAAGCATAACCATCTAAGAGTGCCGGCGCTAATGAGCATCTGACCACGTGCGTCCAGGGGTGGTCGTAGGAAGTGACGTTTTCCATAGTTAGCTATAAGAAGGATTTCGTATCTAATTCCAAAGTAAAAGTATGGGGGCGCTACAAGCTAAAACATCTCCTGATTTAGAAATCGGGTTCTTCGATTTTACATAATCTTTTGATTTTCATATTAAGGTCTTGTCTAAAAAGTTTATGAAAATAACATATATTCAAAGGAAACAAGAACAAGCCAAGTTTTTCTATTTTTTTTTCACAATATTTCATTAAATCAATACGTATTTATTTACAGATTTTATTTGACAAAAATGATTAGATACGTATCTATAATTTGACCAAAACTACGTATCTATTTATCTTCGATTAAAAAATCGATTCCACTTGATTTTGAAACTTTTAATATCATTTTTCAATATAAAAATATAGATAAATACTGGGACTTCCATATTTGCTGATTTCTTTTCATTTACAAAAAAAAACGTGATTTAAGAAAAATTTAAACGGGGTCTTTCTGCTGATGTATCAAAAGTTTGCTTAAAAAGACATATTTGAAGTGAACTTTTGATACGTTATCAGGAGGAACCAAATTCTAAGAAGTTTTTAAATCTTTTGTTGTCTAAAAATATCTCGGAACAACAGCCGAACGTTAACGTAAAACTCAAGTAAAATTTGAATTATTTATTTCTAAAATCACTCAAACATTCATCTTTCGGGAAAAATAATGAAATAATAATTTGAACAAGGAAGGAGAGAGAATGGGGTAGTCTGATAAGAGGATGTAAGTTTTAACTATAGCAACTATAGATACACTAAAACCTTTTCACAAAATTTGAGTTCTTACGCTTCAGCTGTGTGACCACAGAAACGATTTGAAAAGGCTTGGTTTTGTGGAAAAGTTTTAGCATATGTGTGGTATCTGCTGTCGAATTTGCAATGCAATAAAAAGTTATTCAAAATTTTGTGAAACCCACAAAAGAAGAAGAAATCAAGCGGAGAACCACTCAATGATGGCAGGCCTTTGGCAAAGCAAGCTCAACTTTCAAAAACAAGACGATCCCAATAATCCTAAAAAGAAGAGTATACAACAAATGCATCCTCTCGATAGTCACTTATGGAGCTGAAACATGTAACTTAACCAAGAGACAGACCCACAAACTGAGAAGCATGCAGCGCACGCAAGAGAGAATAATGCTCAACCTCACATGGAGAGATCACTAGACAGCTCAATATATCAGAATGAAAACGAGGGTCCGAGATATTATAGAATCCATTAGAAAACTCAAATGGCAATGGGCTGGTCATGTTGCGAGAATGAAAGACAACCGATGAACATCATGACTCACAACATGGATCTCCAGAGACCACATGCGAAACTGAGACCTACGGAATACAAGATGGAGAGATGAACTAGACAATCTCAGAAAATATTGGTTCCACGACGCCCATGATAGAGAAATGTGGCAGATCCTGGGGAAGGTCTATGTCCAACAACGGATGTTAAATGACATCATGATGATGATGATGATTTTTCCAAACATCCGGTATATTTTTAGTGTGTTTGATAATCGACCTTAGTACTGATATAAGGTTAATGCATAGAGATTTGGAATTCCCTCTGTGTTACGTTGTAATCCAGTAGAAATAAACCATTTGGGACTGAATCCGGAAAAATATAGAGCCGAGCTGAATTTAGCCACATTGTCAAGATTGATAGCGTACAATAACATATCCCAAATCCAATCTTGGGAATAAAAATGTATGGGCATACGAAAAATAGCTTTGTTTATCAAATACAGGGTCGAGTGAGATTTGACTCCTTATTAGAAATTAGAGGTAACTTTAGCAAATATCGTTCTATTTTTCTTCCTGTGGAGGTGGGCGAAGAAGGAGATGCACTGAACCACAAACTCTGGATCAACTGGAGGACATTCCACGTGTTATGGTCAACATACTGTCGAACCATTAGCAAAGGTTTATCGAATCCACAACGAAACGATTTCAGAAATTAGTGGACAATATTGGTTTTCTTATAGGTCCTGGGGTGGTTAAGTGTGTCACGCACATATATGAACAAACACACACACGTGCATATATATATATATATATATATATATATATATATATATATATACACAAGTATATATATATGTGTATGTGTATGTATATATATATATATATATATATATGTATATATATATATATATGTATATATATATATATATATATGTATATATATATATATATATATTTACACAAGTATATATGTGTGTATATATATATATATATATATATATTTACACAAGTATATATATATATATATATATATATATATTTACACAAGTATATATATATATATATATATATATTTACACAAGTATATATATATATATATATATATATATATATTTACACAAGTATATATATATATATATCAACATCAACATAGAAGGAAGAAAAAAACAACTTAACCTCACCAAAACTAAAAAATACAACAAACTTAGACACAACATCACACACAGATCTGCGAATCCACAGAATATAAGAGAAATTAAGATACAACCCACCAAAAGAGCCGTCAGGCCTCTGTTACCCACCCCCAACCCGCCACCTACATACCCAACAAAAACCAATTCCCCCACCAAGCACAGATTTAACACTAGACACACAGACACAGGCTACCCAACAAGAATCACCAATACTGACAAAAACATCATCCATACCCACATGAACAACGACTACAGAAATAGATACACGCATATGAACAAACAAAACAAAAACACCTACACTGGCACTAACAGTACTAACACCTATAACAGACACACACATATGAACAAACATAACAGGAACATCTACACAAATACTAATACTACTGACACCAATACTGTGAACAGACACAGCTATATGAACAAACACAACTACAAAAACCAGCATACAGATAATAGCAACAAGAACACTAGCCGCCACAAGGTCCTCAGACCTACTACCCCTCATACTCTGCAAAAGGAAAGCCCTAAGAGTAGCATCCTTCCTCAACCCATCACATTGACCCTTCAAAAGCATCCTGAAGACCCAGGCAAACACCCTGACCAGCAGGTAACCCCTACATCAACCCACACACACACTCTACCAAAAAACGAGGAAACCCCCCTACCACTAAATATGGAAGGGGGGTTAGAAAACCTGATTCCAACACTAGTAAGCAGTTTAGAAAACTTACTAAAACACTACTACACACCATCAGAATTAAGGAAGACCCAGAAGGGAAAGTAATGAACCTAAGTAAATTTCGATTTACTAGGGACACATTCAAACTCCTTAACAAGGGCCTTAATTTCTGTCCCCGACCCCCACACTTCAGCAATCACACCCTCAACAAAGATCTCTATGACTTCTTCAGAAGGATCAAACTTAGAGCCCACTTTGGGAAAACAGGCCACGACAGTGACATCCTTGATAGGCTTAAAGACCCCAACAAATCTTTCATCCAAAAAAACATAGACACAACCATTCAAACTTTTGAGCTAGCCGTCAGAGATGACATAAAAACCTACATCAACAATAACACACAACAAACCCGAACACGTGATAACCTTACAACTAAAGAGCGAAAGGCCCTTAATAAACTAAAAAACAACACAAACTTGATCATCACAAGAGCAGATAAGGGTGGATCCATAGTCATCTGGGGTCTAGATGAATAACTCACAGAAGCTAACTTACAATTAAGCAACACAGAATTCTACAGAGAACTCCCCATAGACCCCTTTAACGAATACATAAACACAATAACCCAATCCCTAACAGAATTACACAATAGCAACATGATAGACAAAAGAACACAGAATATACTGAAACCCACTTCCACAAAACCCGCAAGGTTCTACCTACTCCCCAAAATCCACAAACCAAATAACCCAGGTAGACCAGTCATCTCCTCCACGAACTGCCACACTACTAAACTATCAAAATTTGTAGATCACTACATCCAACCCTTAGCAACACAAATCAAATCATATATACGTGACACCACAGACCTCCTAAACAAAATCAAACACATCACAGCAATTCCAGACAAAGCACTTCTAGTTAGTATGGATGTTAAATCCCTATACTCCAACATCAAACATGACGAAGGTATCCTAGCACTGACAGAAGCCTTAAACAATAGAACTACTAAAGAACCTAGCACTAGAACAATCACCACTCTTATGCACCACATTCTAACCCTAAATAGCTTTAACTTTAATAATAGACACTTCCTCCAGGTGAAAGGCTGCGCCATGGGCACAGTAGCGGCCCCATCCTATGCTAATATCTTCATGGGTAAATTTGAAGAAACCTACATTTACCCAGAGATTTATAATGACTGCATCTTTTATGGTAGATACATAGACGACATTTTTTTCATATATACAGGCGAAAAAACCAAACTAGATAACTTCTTTATACATCTAAACTCGGCACATGACTCTATTAAGTTTGACTTCACAACATCCACTGACTCCATAGCCTTCTTAGACACACGCATATATATAGATGACAACAGAAACCTCCATACCACCCTCTACACAAAACCCACAGACACCCACAATTACCTCCACTCCAAATCAGCCCATCCCCAACACTTAAAAAGGAGTCTACCATATTCACAAGCTCTTAGAATTAGAAGAATCTGCTCCACCAATAGTGAACTTAACAGACACAAACATAACCTAATACAATATTTCACCCAACGAGGTTATCCACTAGATGACACAAAAAAACAAATAAAAAAAGCGACTGGAATACCCAGAGATCAAACCCTTTTACTGTCCCACAATTACAAACCCAACCGCATACCCCTTATAACAACCTTCAACAACACACTCCCACCCTTAGCACACATCATCAATAATAGATGGAACATTCTCACGATCAAAACAGATCTAAAAGAAACATTCACAGACCCATGTGTTATCTTCTACCGCAGACCCAAAAACATCAGAGACATGATTAGTAGCAATACTATCGTTAACAATAAAGTCGTACACAAAAATACACCTAGAACAATTAAATTCTGCACACCTTGCAACATAAGAAACAGTCTATGTTGCAACCACCTCAAGCACACCAACACATTCACAAGCACCACCACAAAAGAGAGTTACCACATATACCACAATAGCAACTGCCGCAGTAAGAACATTATATACCTTCTAGAGTGCAATAGGTGTAAGTTACAGTACATTGGCAAGTCCGAGTGGCAATTTAATATTAGACTCAACAATTATAGACATAGGATTAAGTCAAAAAATAATCGTAGCCCACTCCCCGTAGAACTACACTTCCGCACACCTGACCACAATTTTGCCACTGATGCTAGCTTCCCCATCATAGAAAAAATAGAAAAAACTACTCCAATTGACATAACTAAAGTTCTAGAAAAACACGAAGACATGTGGATCAACAAACTTAAAACCCTATACCCTAATGGATTAAATACTAAACTGAACAACCCGCACCACACAGAACACTAATACACACAACTCCTACCATTAATATCCTCACACCCACATCTTAGACACACTCAATAATGGAAGCTTCAAAGTCACCTAGACCCATAGGAAAAACTTCACCTTAGCCTGTTACAAACCCTGTCCAATTCATAGCCAAAACACTTTCAGCAACATCTTCAGTAACTTTTAAGGTTGATACCTATGTAGCTCCTTGACTCCACCACCCCTCCTTCTACACTATCCCAAACATACCAAAAAACCCACCTCCCCAACACTACCCCCCACCTTGACACACTCTGCCCTCCCCAAGTCCAACTGCTGCTGCTTTACCAAAATCCCAATACCTGCTGGTCATTCTTACATTCAGCATGAGGCCTCTTGTAGCCCTGACAACAAAACCTACCCACAATGCATAGCCGCTGACAGTGGACTCTGGTTCCACATGGTACATTTTAATTCACACTCACACAACACGCACCACTGATGATGGGAGAAATCTCGAAACATGTATGGACTATTGACATATAAGGATTAATAAACCTTACCACCGAAAACTTCACTCCCGAGTCTGTCTCACTCTCTAAAGTACACATTATATATATATATATATTTACACAAGTATATATATATATATATATATATATATATATTTACACAAGTATATATATATATGTATATATATATATATATATATATATATATATATATATATATATATATTACACAAGTATATATATATATATATATATATATATATTTACACAAGTATATATATATATATATATATATATATATATATATTTACACAAGTATATATATATATATATATATATATATATTTACACAAGTATATATATATATATATATATATATATATATATATATATATATATATATATATTACACAAGTATATATATATATATATATATATATATATATATTTACACAAGTATATATATATATATATATATATATATATATATATATATATATTACACAAGTATATATATCTCTGTGTGTATGTGTATAAACTAATATATACGCACACACACACACATACATAAACTGATAGCCACGCACTAACATATAGAAACGGTCCGTCTTCTGTAACTTGAAATTATTTCTAATACAAAATACAAGCTCTTTTTCGTTGGGGCTCTGGAGTAACCCTTGTCGTCATTAACTGCTACTGACTACAAAATGAATTGGACAACGCCAGCCAGTCACCTGACTCGCGTGTGGGCGCTTCTCATGTCGCCGAAAATGTAGTGCTTCTACTTACTCTTGTCGGAACTGCGACTTCGTGCAATAAGTTTTGAAAGTTTCCATGTATATGAATAGAAGTGGGAGACATAAAACTTGCAAAATGTTCAAATAAACTAGCATGAAACACACACTATCACACACACAAATATGGATATTATGTTTAAGGAGTGAGACGTTTCTGAAATCTTGGAGGCCCTTAAAAGGGCCGTCTGATATTTTCTGAAAATGAAAATGAACGACACTTCAAGTTCTTTCCCTGCGAATCCGTTGAGCCAATCGGATGTCCTTGGGCATGACGATGACCCTCTTAGCGTGGATGGCACTCAAGTTGGTCAAATAAGCTTCGCTGGCCTTCGTCCAACCCATCCCAACAGGCTTGAAGCGGAGATCAATCTTGAAGTCCTGAGCGATACCATGCACGAGGCTCTGGAAAGGAAGTTTTCTGATGAGGAACTTCGGTGGATCTTTGATAATGTCTGATCTCACGGAGAGCCACAGTACTTGGTCAGTAACGATCGGGCTTCTTCACTCCACCAGTGGCTGGAGCGCTTTTACGGGCAGCCCTAATGATCAATTTCCTAAGGGAAACCTTTCCTCTGGTGAATTTGCAAGCGGTATGCTTAATACAAGCCATTCTTAGCAACGTCTCGACAGAAAATAACGCTTGCGAGCCACAGACTTAGGTTTTATAATGACGTCTTCTGTTGATTTTGTAAATAGTTGGCTCCATAATTAATGAATCATTGCTCGTCTTTTTATTGGTCAATGAATGATATTCTGTATCACGTGATATGCTCCCTACTACGTCCGCACAGTCATTGTCCTATTGTACATATGAAAGGAGGAAAAGGTTTTGGAAAGTGTGTTAACATTAAGGGTATTAACTAGCCGACTGTCGTCTCGGCCTCAAGGTTGGTGTGAAACGTATTTCTGGTCTCATCAACGAAGAGTCGCGAAAGAACGTCATCCGCGATGCAGTTACCTACACTGAGCAAGCCAAGAGGATGACTGTCACCACCAATTCATCCTCGATGAATTTTCTGATTAATTTCTTCACAAGTTTTTTCATAGATTTTACTAACTTGCAAGGTTAAATTCATTGGTCTTTAATTACAAGTCGAGACCTTATCACTCTTTTGAAAATAGGTGTGACATTCGCCATTTTCCATGAAGTCTACCTTGATCTAAAGATTCCCCCAAAATACAGTACAGTAGTTAAAAAAACATCCACCGATCCCTTAAGGGCTCAGGGATGAATCTCATCAGGTCCTATTGCTTTATTTGGGTTTATAGTAGTTGATAACTTTTTCACAGCTGCAGGCGCGAAGAAAATATCTTCTAATTTTAGTATTCACCGCCAGTTCATTAAATTCAAATGGATACGCCACTTCATCGTCATAAATACAATGCATAAAGTCATTAAGCCGGATTTCACATTTATCTTCTTTGATAAATACCGAGTGGAATAAACGATTTAGTTCCTTTTCGTTTGCTTAGAGTTTGGATATTGTTCCCCTTGACTCTATCTTACTATTTATATACACAAAAAAGCCTTTGGATTTTCCTCAAATCTTTTACGAAGATCTTTCTCATACTTTCTCTCAAGATTTCGTTATTTCTCATTTCCGACATTCCTTCTTTTCACATACTCTCTATACCTAATATAGCTTTAACATTCTAGATACCTCTTCCACGCATACTATTTTCTTTTTACGCACCTCTTAACTGTTAATATTGAACCAATGTGGATTCATCCTTTCAACATTTGTGATCTTAAGCAAGGGTACCTTTACAACATCGTTCAATTACTTATGGAAAAAAAACTCCCACGTGACATTTACATCGGTAGCGTTCGCCACCGGAGACCAGCGTTTGTCTCTTAAAAGGATACATAATTTAATTATTTGCTATTCCTATTTTTCGGCATGGGTATCGGACATTTTGACCAATTTAAACAATTGGCGATTCTCCCTGCTGAGGACCATGAGCGTTAATATCTCCGACTTTAGAAACCGGATTCTTCGTTTTTTTATGTAAACTTTTGGGTTTTTTTTTAGGGGCTTCTTTTTAAATTTACATGAGAAATCAGATATATTAAGGTTAACAATGTAAACTTTTGGGTTTTTTTTAGGGGCTTCTTTTTAAATTTACATGAAAAATCAGATATATTAAGGTTAACAAGATCAAATAGTTTTTTTTTCGATTGTTTCATCAAGAATCTATCAAATCAATTTAAACCGCGTATTTACTGATTTCTTTCACAAAAATATGAATAAATACGTACCTATAATTAATTTGATAAAAAATACGTATTCATTTATCTTTTGTAAGTTTGATTCCTCGATTTTCACGTGAACTTTTAACGTCACTTTTCAATAAATACATTAATACGTAGTTCAAGGTATTTACCTTTTTTTTTTTACTTGATGAAAGAATTCAACCAGGTAAATAAAGATAAGATATATTTCAAGCAAACTTTTGACGCATAAGCAGAAAGAACCAAGTTTCATTTTCATTTTTGAAAAAAAAAAGAAGTAAATACGTAGTTCGAATTGTATCAATAGATTTGAAAAAAGGTAAATACGTAAGCAAAAAGAACCCGGATATATTTACGCTAACGGTCCTTTGTTCAAAAAAATCGTCAATCGTTCGGATTGGTCAAACTGTCAGGTACGCCCGCAGGGCCCCGAATTTTCCCGAAGCTTTTCGTGGCATTTGAATACATCTTTATACAATGAAATGTATTTTATCCTATTTCTTTCTACATTGTGTAGTTCGTTGCTGATTTGTTGTTATACATATATGTACTAGCTGCGAGTACCAGTCCAAGTGGGGTAAAATATTTAAGAAATAAAAAAGAAGCCAAGCTTTCAGACACGGAGAATAGTTTCCCTCCACTTCGGGGTGAAGCTAGAAATTTTGGGATTTGGGAGGCTTGGTCCCTTTGGTGGCCCCCTCCAACAATTAGTGAGAGTATTGTATAATATCAGTAGGTGAAGTACTATTTATACGGCACTTGGGGAGCCCGTTGAAGAAGTTTTAAAATAGACCCGATCCCACCCTCAGTTATGCCTCTTCATTTTCTTTTGACCCTTAATTGAAGAAAAAATTTCTTTCATTTCTTACCCCTCAAGACAGTGGTGCTACTGACCCCTAAAGGAAGGAAAGTCTCCCTTCGCTTTTGACTCTAGTTACATTGTAAAGAGAACATCCCCTCTAGATAATTTTTTTTCATACTGATAGTTGAAATACCTCTCTATGCAGGATAATATATTACAGGTGTGAAAAAAGTTTCCCTTACATTGGACCACTTATTGAGGAAAAAAGCTTCCCTTCTCATCATTTCTGACCTCTCAAGGGGGAAATAGTTTACCTTCTATTCTAACCCTTTGAATGCGAAAAAAAATTTCTTTCTATTTTGGCCCCTGAAAGGGAGAAAAAATCTCATTTCACTTTTGTCCCTCTTAAAGGGGGATGTCTCCCAATAATACTGATCGCTTAATGAGAGAAAAAGTCTCCCTTAACTTTGAACCACTTAAAGGGAGGGGTCCCTACACTTCTGATCCCTACAAGGAAAGAAGTTTGCCTACACTTTTGGTCTCTTAAACCATGAAAAGTATCCCTTGAAAAATGAAAAAAATCCATTTCTATTCTGACCACTTAAAGGAGGCAAGTCTCCTATCATTTTTGACTCTTTAGAAGTGGGGAAATTTCCCCCTCGTTTTTGACACCTTAAAAGAGCAAAAAGTTTTCTGCCTAGAACCCTTGCAAATTTTCTTTCAAAAACTTTCTTGGATATGTATGTCAAATTTGGTTGGGTTGTGCCTGTTTTCTGTTTTTTCTCATCAGACAGACAGACAGATCTCATATCTAAGAATTATATAATCTAACAATATAATGAGCTTATATGCAATTTTTTCTGTTTTTTTCATTCGTTTCTTTGAGCTCAAATAGGATGATATCATTGGATGATTTACCTTATTATGATAAGATAAAAATTACGCTATAGAAACTCTCAACACTTAAACACTCCAAGTCTGATCACCGCTCATTAAAACAGCTTGAGATAAGTTTGAGAATTGAAAAAAAAAAAAAACAAACTCTAAATTAGGATACTTGAATTGTTAAAAATATATTACCTAATAAAATAGCTTGAGGCTCTTTAGTGCCAATCCATACATAAACAACCCCGTCATTTTTACGGTTATAGTCTAGTATAGTATATATAAGAGATATATATGAGAGAATGAATTCAAAGAGTAAAGAATGTACCGTCACTTCTGACACTTTGCAGGGAGGAAAAGTATCCCTTTGGTTTGACCCCCTCAAGGGATGGGGGGTAGCTTCCCTTTTGCTTTAGATGCATTGAAGAATTTATGTATGATCTCCTGTTATTACACAATGAATCATTTGGCCTAAACAACGTAAATACAATTTAAAAAATCAAAGAAAATAGGGCTGCTGCATGAATTTTCAGCTCCATTTCCTTTGTTTATCCTATTAACGTTGTCTAACCCAAATGATATTCTCACAGTGAAATAATAGATCATTTAAATAAGAGTTTTAATATAAAAAGCAATTTATTATCATTCTGTCAGATCATACATCCATTTCTTTATATATAAATATATATATATATATATATATACACACATTTAATGTCTATTATCGAATGAAATAGCTCTTACATATACAGACTCCAGAAGAAATTACTGATAAAAACAATTCCACTTTTACTGTACCTACTGGATTTAATCGGCTATCATAGATTTTTATCGGTTAAATTGGAAAAAAATCAGCCTGATATAGCCGAAGAATGTGTCAACCCAGAACAAAATTTACAGACAGAAAAAGCACTAAGGTGCACTGGCCACCCATCCCTTTCGGTACGCCCTTCATTGGCAATCCCAAAGATAACGGTCTAAATCAAAACTATTCAACACTCTGGTAGTGTAGCAATCCCAAATTATTGCACTAGTTGATGGAAAAGAAGCCACTTGATGCAGCTATGTTGATTTCCAAGTTGAAGATCGCAGTTGTTGGTTGTGAATGCAATTGGTTTACTGTTCAATAAGAACTCTTCTGAGATTTAGATGCATGAATTGAAAATGTAATTTTGTAAAAACAAACATGGCAGCACAGGGGTGTATTTACACCCCCTGCCAAAGTATTACAACTCATTTGCTACTTTTCTGTTTTAAAAATATATTTACTCCTCGGGATTAATCAATTTTGTCTTTGAAATAGGCTCAAATAAAAGGAAATTTATTTATATACCAGTTTTTTTTTTACTTGATACGTATTTGAATCTTTCTTTTTTTTTATTGATCAATTATCGCTGCATTCAGAAAATCTTTATGTGTGAGCTTGGTCTCTTTCCGGTTAGCACATAATAAGTCCAGAGCAATATATTCCAAACATGGCCAATTTCACCTGCAAGAACTTGCCCAAAGCTTTATGTATGTTGCCACTTCTGGTAAATCTAGATGAGATATTACAAGAGTTTATATCCGATCTCGGTAAATTTTTAAGCAGAGGGGCAATTTTGGGATTCCTTGGTCGTTATTTGACCAAAAACAGTTTGAATCCTTTGGTATAATTAGGATATTTTGGCTTAATGGTAGTTTCTGTTTAGATTACAATGCAATTGGAAATAAAGAGTGAGCCTTTGCTAAATACATCCTTTTGTCCCCCACACAACTCCCCTGGAATATATCCTTTAGCACCACCAGGGAATGTGGCTGTGGACGCCCCTGCATGATAGATGGTTAACAAAGAGATATTCATAATAAATTTAGAGCCCCAGCAAAGGGCTGTCAGAGTGATGGTCAGTGAAAAAAAAATTTAATTTACTTGATGGCCATCTGGCTCTTCTTGGGTAGAAGGTCAGTCTGGATGTTGGGAAGGACATCATCCTGAGATATGGTCACCCTGGGCAACAGTTTATTCAATTCTTCATCATTGAGGATGGTCAGTTGCAATTGATGGGTGATGATTCTGGATTTCTTCCTGTCTCTAGCAGCATTTCAGCGGACAAATATTCCACGAGAGCTACCAGGTAGATGGTAGCAACAGCGTCAACTTTTTGACCATAATTGTCTTTACGTAGAAGACAATGATTACTACCAACAGGGAAGCAGGAGCGTGGTACAAGATCAACGGGTTTTGCTCATTCTTCTAACTTTGCCTCCCTTGCCACATCCAGGCATCTTGCTACAAATTTGTAGTAGATAAAATCACACTGAAAATCAACCTGCAGTTAGATTTAATGATAGTCTCTCCTGACTGCTGCAGACATTTCAGCGCTCAGATTTTCAAAATTTCCTTTCAGTTATTTTGACTGATCAAGGATCAGTAAACCGCAGAGCTGCCATAGAAGCTGACTTGACTGATATATATTTGGTTACACCAATATTTCCACCAGAATATTCTCTCTATAATAACGATGGCCCCTAAGGAAAGCTCCAAAAGTTCTGAAAAGACCAGCAAACCTAAAACTGCTGGTAGTGATGGTCAAAAAAGAAAAAAAGAAAAAGAAAAAGAGCTATCCCAACTACATTTACTAAATGATGAAGCAGGTCTGCCCTGATTTCAGCATTTTCAGAAAAGCCATGTCCATCATGAACAGTTTTGTGAATGATGCCTTTGAGAGACTCCTCCAAGAGTTCAACCCATTACAACAAATGTTCGACCATCACCTGTTGTGAAGAATGGACTGCCGCCTGTCTTCTTTTGCCCTGAAAATTGGCCAAACATGCCGTGTCTAAACGAAAACTGTCACCAAATATCCCACCACAAAGTAAGCATTAAAAACAAACTTTAGAAAAACAGCTTTTTTCATGGCCAGACATTTTTTCACAAGTCACTTCTCATTCACTTGGCGCAGTTTCAACTTGAGTGTCAAAAAAAATTGTTCTACAATGCAATCTTTGTCTAATACTAGTATTATGACTTGGGAGCTGTCTACCAAAGCTCAATATGGACAGTTATGGGGCTCAGAGGGTTTAGTCCTTCAAATATCCTCATAAGTTATTTATCTCATAGTCCAGCATGTTCAGTATGTTTGAATGGCAGCATTAGTGCACATTTTCATTCCATTCACTGAAAATAGTGAATGGAAGAAAATTATACAAGGCTAATTTGGTGTAATGATCTTGAAAGCAATTTCAACTGAGGTAAGGTTTGATTACCTTGTTTATAGCTAACTAGCTGAAAATCCACCCTCAAGCCAGGATTTTCACCTATTTCCAGCAGAAGACCCAATTTTTTGACCAAATAGGATCTATATTATTCTGCTGAGATAAAAGATTATGATTGAATCATACCTTATTTGAAAAATCAACATCATGAACTCTTGGATCACATTCAATCAATTAAACGTTATCTGAAATATCTGGAGGAATAAAAAATTGTAAGTTTCGTAAGTTGAATGTTCTCAAACAAATAAAATGCAGAACGGAAATCAACGTTGAGTAGAAAACTTTGGATCCAATTCTTTAGAGCTACAATGGAGAATGTCCTAATTTATGATGCTAAAAGTTGAACACCAACAAAGAGCAGAGAGAATTCAAATGGAAATTATACAAAACTGTTGAGAAAGGCAGAAGACATCACATGGAAACAGTGAAAAACAAATATCTTTATGGAGAGCTTGATCACATCTCCAATGTGATAAGAACTTGCTGGCTTGGCTGAAGAGGAGAAAATCAAATACTGTATGAACTGCTCTAATGGGAACCCACACAGGGGAAAAAAATCAAGAGGCTGTTATTGTGCAATATAATAAGACCAAGCCAGTTGCAATACTAATCTGCAAAAGTAAGAACTCACAACAGCTATGCAAAACCAAGTTGAGTGACAAAATATAGTTGAGGAAGTCCAAGTCAACTCGATACAGTCAAGGTCTCAAAAGCTACTACTGTTTACACGTTTTTTTCATTTCGAGAACTGAGAAAAACTTTTGAAAATCTGTACAAATAAACTAGAATGTTTGGGAATTTTGTTATTCCAATTTCGTCAGGTTCAAATAAGAATTACAAAACTGGTTAACTTCTTCCGAGCACTTCAGCCGAGCCAGCAATCGACGGAGGTATTCCCAACATCAGCAACCAGTTAAAGTGGTACGTTTGCTCAACATTCTGTTTCTAATATCGAGTTGATGATGGTCTTTTGATCTTGTTGCATAAACTTTGTTCTTGACATAGACCAGATATAGGCAACCCTAGGCCCATGGACCAGATTTGGCCCAAAACAACATTTTTTATAGCCAACTGCGAATATATTTAAAATCTAATGTAATTTATTTCAGAAAGTAAGTTTTACTTACATTGTAAAATAACTATTGTTTTGGCTTCCCAAATCAATAGTATGATAATTGTATTTCAAAAATTAATCTAAAATAGAAATTAAATGTGCTTTTTGTAATATGATTGATATTTTTTGAGTGAATGTATGGCCAATATAGATGAAAAATGTCTTGTGACCCACTTGATCGACAAGATAGACTCTCAAAAAGAAATTGCTAACCCTTGCCAGACAGTGATTTTACACCTCAGTTCTAATGTTAGTGTCATCACTATTATATTTAGGATAGATGCAGAGGTGAAACGACAAAAAAATTTGTCACACAATTGCTTGATATCAATTTCACCGAGATTTGACAGACATCTAAAAAGAAATTGTAAGGTAATTTTTTTTGAGATACCTTGTGTGTATACATATATATATATATATGATCAATATTCAGGAGAAACACATTTTAAACAGGTCCGTTTAGTTACTCAATAGAAACTGTCACATGAACAACGACTTTTGGTAGCATGAAGGGGGTTATCAATTAAAAATTTATAAGGAGGAATGATCAATGAATAAGTTACTTCTCTTGCCTTTTGTTGAGCAATGATTACTAAAAGTCTGAATTTTCAAAAAAAAAGCAAGACATGAACTAAATGATCAATTTAGCATACATTTACATTGCAAATCGAACCCCCTCCCCACTAAAAAATCATTTAGAAGCAAGAATCAAAACAAAACAAAAATAATTTTTTTCCTAACATACTATGGAGTAAATATTAGAATTTTTAATTCTCTACCTCTATTAGTATAGCCTGTACATGTGATATACAAATAACCAGCTGGACCATCTCAAAAACTGAAGAAACCTATTTTGTCAGTTTTGGTTGACGGTTCCCACTGTTCATTGAATTTAACTCAGTAATTGACTCGAATTTTTATTGCCTATTCTTTTTAATGTTTCTCTAGTCTATTATTCGAGTTGTGTTTCTACATTTTTCAAGTAAGCATATTAACTCACTGCAGAATTCCTTAAGGAGTAATTTAATCAGAATAATAAAAATGAATTATTATTGAATAGAAATGAATACATTAATTCTAACATTGATACATGAACTCCCGTATACAAGAAATGTGTTTTTATAATAACTTTATTCATTTTTGTTCAAAAACAATGATTAAAAGAACCATATTTCAAAGTGACTCCAGATGTCTTTATAAAAGTAGTAGAAAGTAAGTGCCCTAACACTGGCCACAGCAGTTCCTGCCAAGGCTTCACATGTCACAAGTTTCTCCTTGTTTTGGAGTTCTTTGAGGTTTTTACGACATCTGAAATAGACTTAGAGGCGACAAGACGCCAGAATGGCGTCACTCACTTCAGCATACGCTATTTTACCTATAGCTGAGAGGAGTCGGATTCACACCTTTCCCAAGGGTATTAGTGCCAGTCTCAGTCAGAGTGAGAACTCTGGTTGCCCAGTCCATTTTCAGCACTGTTAATCGATGCATTTTTTAAAAAGTAACTGGTGTATACATATAGTACTGTTCCTAAATATTAGAACAAATTCAAACTCTTATGATTGCAGTTTCCATGTATGTATTGGTCTAGTTTAATATCTGACTACTTTGGCAACTTTTACAAATAATGTTAGTTAGCCTTTCCAATCTCCTTGCATATTGCATTTAAGAATTTGATCCAATTTTAAATTTTCTTCAAGAAATTTAGCATTGAGAACCACAAGCCATGCTTAAATACATGCCTTGTGTTGATTGCAATGAATTCCCGTTGTTCTTACGTAAAGCTCCCGTTTTTTAACTCTTGAAACCTACCTGTAAATAAAAAATTTCTGTTTGTTCAAAAACTTATGAGCAGTTCTGTACATACCATTGCCAGTAATTATATCTATTCATTTACTTGGTCTGTGGCTTGCAGAATTATAACTGACTCTTTGAAATCATGATCTGGCCATAGCTGGAAATAAACTAAGGGATCAATTTAGTATAAACTTACATTGCAAATCAAACTCTAAACAGGTTTTTGGGAGGGGCACTAAAAACCTATTTAGAGGGGGAATTTTGGAAAAAATTGAGAAATTTTTGTGGACATAATAAAGAGTAAATGCTTATATTTTTAGCCCTCAAGCTCAATTGGTTTAGTCTGTATGCGTGATAAATTTGTAGCTCGCCAGCCAGACCAACTTGAAAATTGAAGAAATCTATGTTGACGGTTTCTAATTAGTGACTGTATGAAAATACCCATGGGAGAAAACAAGAATTTTGGTATGATTAAGTAAAGGTCCCGATTGAAATTCTGCTGACATTACATAGTGGGTGTGAATGTGAAAATCTCACACCTGTGCACACTTGATGTTGAAAAGAAATGAAAGAAAAGAAAAGAAATAAGAGAATCTGTGAAAGAAAAACAGAAGTAAATACATATATCATTTTGTTTGTTGACTGAAGAAAACCACAGAAGTATCTAAGGGAACTTCGTCCTCTAATGAATTCATAGAAATGAACTTCATTAAGACATCTTGGCCATGGATGATTCCAGGACTGATCACCCAATGGACAACACCATCACCTCTTGGAATTTATTCAAAAAATAAAAAAACCTCTCCTAAAAACAGTGGAATTCTCATTTTTCATCCCATATGAAGGAACAATGACAAATCATTCTGATTCCAAATATGTATGCTTCTGTATAGCTACAACCAACAGGAAATAAAAGATGGCAATTTGAAAAATGTGGGGTCAAGGCTTCACCTAAAAATGACCTGATTCATAACATTTGAACCATGGGTTGAATTTTGCTAAAAATGTATGAATCATGTTTTCTGTACAAAATCTACCCATATTGTAATTTTTAGCAAAATTTTTTTGGTAGACATAATGAGTGAATATAAAAATTTTCAGCCCTCTAGTGTGGCCTGTATGCATGATACATGGTCTGCCAGATCAAAGAGAAATGAGAGAATTCATGAAAGAAAAACAGACATGAATACATGTATTATATTGTTACTGCTTTGCTTTATAAATTTTTGACAGATCATATAAGTGACATCACTTGACGTCCAATCAGGGCCAACTTCGCTAAATTGTACCAAATTTTTAATGAGGAATCAAAACCCATAACCATTTTTTGTCAAAGTCTATATTTTGAATCAAAACTATTAAATTGTAAATATTGAAAGGCAACAGTAACACACACCTTCATGCACCGTATCATGAATTTAGAAAACTATGCTTTTATACCACTTCCCAAGAATTTGCAGGCAGCAAAATTTTAAAGTTATTTAAAAAATATCATTAATATCAATATTCGACTATCTACCTTCATCTTAATATTTCTGTTGCTTTTTATCAAAGCTCTACTCAAGCTGTTAATCTGCAGCAGTGAGCAAACATCGTTGACTGGAAATAAAGAATAACCTCCCAGGTTAACAACTGCCATTCTTATGCATAGGGCTACAGAAACCAGCCAGTAGAAGTCCAAATCAAACCTTTCAAATTTACCTTCTTTGACATATCTCTATTAAATAATGCCTATATCTAAAAACATTGTAAACCTTCTAATAAACAAACTAACAGGGAGGAGCAGGTGTCCATTAATCCCAATAATCCAGTATTACCAAATTATGTATTACAAAAAAAAAATAGCATAAATCAGGAGAATATAGAATAATTATAAATAAAGGAAATGAGACCATCAGTCTGAGCAACAGTTTGTTTACACTCCATTCGTCACACACTCGCAACACCTTCAACTTTTTTATCAGCTCTAATTTCTGAGAAACTGATAAAACATGTTTCTTGGTAATACCAGAAATATCTCTTTGTTTGGAAGCCATTGTCAGTGATAATATAAAAAAGCACAATAAAACCAGGGGTCAAAAAGGAGGCAAATTGGTAAAACACTTCCTCTACCGAGAGTATAAATAAACACGTTGGAGAGTCCAAAAGCAGTGCTGGTCACTTCGTGCACTAATAGATAAGACCATCAATTTCATATATTCCTGATATTCCTGCGGCAGACAAAAAATATTTGCCAATCGCCATGAGCAGATTTTGTCAAGTATTTCCAAAATTTGGTGATAAGATATCCATTGATAAAAGGGTTTATAGAAGTTAAAATTTGTGGCATGCAAGTTTCAGATGAAGCATGAAAATAGGAACCTACTATGAAAATATACATTATGGACCCATTTCTATATTAGGCAGTACAAAGAATCATCTACCTTTGCCCGCCAAATTGGAGGAGGTATATGTATTCACTCATGACTGTCTGTCTAAACACTGTCTCCAAAAGTTCTCAATGAATTCCAATTAAATTTTGTAGATAGGTAGACCATGGGTAAAGGAAGAATCGAGTGAATTTCGGGGGTGGATCCAGGAATCTTTCTACATTCACCTCTCCTACATCATAGCTACATATAATTTGACAATAGCTTGGCAGAGGTATGCACTCTTGGAGTGGTTCCTATATATCTAGCAAACAAGATATCATTTCATTGCTTCCTATGTATTAGTACAGTGATCTTCAAAATGTATGCTGTGGTTCGGCAGAGTGCAGGATTCAATCCTAGATATTCAAAAATTTTAATAATTACTGGCAATTGTAATTCAATGCACTGATGCCCTGTATTATAATTCACCAAATGTCCACCGGCCTATGATTGTGACAGCCTACTGCAAAAACTACTCAACATAACCCCATTAAATTGTCTCTGGGTAGCCCAGTGAGATCTAAGCAGGTTCTAAGCAAGTTACATTTAGAAAATAATCCCCAAATATATGAATTACCCAGGAACAAGAAAAAAAGTGAAAAAAAAGTTAGTGTTATTTTTCATCTAACCAACTTTACCACATGAATGTAAATGCAATTTTTTTTATATTTTCTGACTCACATCACTGAGAATAAATCTTTATACACTAAGGGTGCAATGATTTGAAGAGATTTGGGAACACTGAACTAGAAGACAAGAAGATAGTCCACTTAATCAGTACAGGGTTTTCAGTCATCTGTACTGTGTTGTTGGGACACCAAATTTTAATAGGTGGTTCTTAATCGAGATAGCCTGACAGAGCCCATCCCTCATCAGGCGGCCTCAATCTTACTATTTATGTTTAATCATAGCAAATACGATTTTAAAAGTCTTAGTTATGACTAAACCATGGATTTGAACCTCCAACTGAATCAGAGGTAAACACCTTTTTTTTCTCTGGGCTAAAGTGATCAAGAAGAGAGAGATAGAGCCTTATATGATTACTGGCAAGTAATCAAGTGAAAAATTCACAAGTTCACAAAATCAACAACATCTATTATATTATTTTAAAATTAGTTTTTGGTTGAACCACTTCTTCTTCAACTGTTTAAAATGGTTCAAGTAGGCCCCACAAAGGCTATATACATGTACAAAAATTACACACAGTTCCCCCTTTCACAAAAACAAAAATAAAAAATTGTGAGGACAGCATTTGCTCTCACCATGATAATAAAGATCTGATTAACATCTATTTCTATATAATATCAAAAGTCTGATTTGCCCAACAAAATTTGACATGCATACTCTATGGACCGAGGGGGAAATTTTAAAAGTAAAATATATATGACACCACAAGGCCAATTAGACATTATTAATCATCTGAAAATAACGGTACTATGATTGTAAACAAGATAATATTATTTCATTTCTTTTTGGTTGCTTTCATCATTAGCCAACATAGTTAAGAGTTATACAGGCACAATCATGATTCTGTGGTCCCGTTCAAAATGTGGTTTCTTGGCCAAGATCTGTTCTTATTGGCTTACTACCCGATATGTCCCAGAGGTTTAATGACTTAAACTAGTCACAAAAAAACTATTTCTTTTAAGGTAAAAAAAAGAAACAGGATGATTTATCTTATTTTGAGAACCCTAATCCTCACACAAGTAAATACTAATTCATAAATATTTCTAATCTGACAATACGCAAGGGGAGTTAGGGACCAGTCTTCTATAGCGGTGCCAATCAGTTTCATATTGACGTCCTCATTTTGAGAATGTATCAGATATCAAGCTGAGAACAGATATAACATTTAGCTCTCAGCAAAGAGGCTGCATTTTAAATGGGACCACAAAATTATGATCGTACCAGTAATACCTTTTTACTCATTCCCGCAGGCAAGATGAAGTCTTTTTCCAACTGGTAAGCAGTATTATATATTTATACAATTAAGAATCAAAGATTTTACGAAATCACAAACAGAATAATTAGAGGAGGGATGGAAACTGAGAATTTGCTCAAAGTACAGAAACCCACTCATGGAACAGGACTTCAGCCTACTGTAATTTTTATCGACAAAAACAGATCTGTATCTTACAAAGCAAACATATATAGAAAAAAGGAGATATATATGTTCCTGATTATAGAGCTAATCGTTCATAGTAATCATCATATGCCAGAACAAAAGTTTGGTTTATATTTATATGGGGAAAATTGTACACTGCATGCATAGAATTTTTAAGGTAGTAATCCTGACGGAAGATAACCTAACTTCTGATGTTAGCTGATAGCAGGTCTGCCAATGACATTTTAAGGAAATCCCCATGATCAGGCTCACAAAAAATCAAAAACTTGGAGGAAAAAAAAAAAAACCAGATTATAAAGATATCAAATTTAAACACAGAAATACAACTATTTTACTTACTTTAAAAAAAAGATAAATAATTAATTTCTCCATGGACTTATCTTCAATAAGTGTAAAACTCATTAACATCTGCTAATTATAATTAAGATGAAGATAAATAATCAAATAAATTAAGATAAGGGTGTATGATTTTAAAATCTAGGTATTTTTCATGTAAAAATTTGGGCAAGTTTTCAAATTACAATTATTTTTTGTTTTCATAGTTACTTTTTACACAATTTTAAAAAGTATCTCTAGTTCTGTAAGTTGTACACAAATAATTTTCATATCATATTTTTCTTCGATCTTCCTTTTTAATAATGACAAAGATTTGTTTTTTTTTGCTTGGTTCGCTAGTACTACAACAGTATATACGAGATTCAAACACATTTAATTTGAAGACAGTTAAAATTTCAAGAAGATATTTAGAACATTCTTTTATAAGTACCCAAGTTATTTTCAAGAATTTAGATATTTGAGATAATAAAATCCCAGATTATAAACTATTTTCAAAACATAAACCAAGATGGTTGGTGAAAAACCTACATCCAGAGGGTGGGGAGGAGTCAGCATTGGCAGCCCTGTCTGATAAGTGTAATTTAAATAACTGCACATATTTAATACAATTTACAGAGGGCTTTAGAAATTACTTCATTTAAGTAGATCCAAGTATATGTAGGTGTGCGGTAGCTGAGCAAATAACAGCTCAAAGAATGGACTCAGCAAGCCAAGTTCAAATTCCAGCTGGGACAGTTTGTGTTCACTTTACTTTGCACAAATGCCCTTTAGAAAAAGCATGAATCGATCGCTCTTCTTAATGCAAAGTAAAATCAGTGATGCCACTTCTGTTGCCTCTAAGCTTATTTCACATATTGCAAATGGACAGTGTAAGTAGTAATGTATCATGCGGAGCCCAAGTATGATTTTAAAATCATCAATTCTAGTAATGAAGAGTGTGATTTTCTTGGTTTGCTGTCCTCAACACTGGACCCTTCCACTCAAAGGTAGAATTTTGCTGATAAAAATAGCTATTACCCACAATTTTAAGCTATGGGCTCTTCAACTGAAACAAATTCAGTTTTTTTTTTTTCTCAAAAAATTAAAATATATCCATGAATTCTTTCACAGGTATTATCTAGTCAAATATTGAGATCTATTCTAATCCTGATGGATCCAGTATCAGGGTATTTCATACTGAACCAGTGTTGTGAAATAGAGCAATTCAATTAAGTTATTCTATTAGAGTTGTGTAATAGTGGACATTCCATGAAAAGATTTTCATTCATCCTGTTAGCAGAATTTCATCTTATTGATAGTGTTTGTTTTTTTTTTTAATTGATATAGATGATATTTTAGCGTATACATTTAAACAGAAATATAGAATTTATTTGACCAGTTGACCAAGTATTTCTCCTCAATTCTGGTTGGAGTGTTAATACAGCTTGAATCTTCCCGATGCAGGCTCTTTTTTTCCTGATTTATTTATTGGGTTATTCATTAAGCTATCCCTGAATTAATATATTTATTGTTTGACTTTGAAGACTGAAGCTAATTGCCTTTTACTTTAAGGTAATAATTTCAGTTTTTTTTTTTTGTTTGTCTCTTTTTTTATCTTCATATATGTAGTAAGTATTAAAGTAAAAAGTTCATTTTTACTTGTAATATTTGGAAGGTTGGGCTGAAGAATCTCTTTATGGTAAGATCATACTTGCTTCACACTACATGTGTTTTGAATAAAGATGTTTTCTTTTTCAAAAAAATTAAAAACTGAATTTTAAAAATTTCAAATAAAAAAACTGAGGAGACCTATTTGTTTGGACAATACAAATTCTATATCTCCTAGTTCTTCAGCTGAGATCAAAGTGTAACATCTACTCAGATAAATTCAATCAAGTAAGTGCGATCTTTCAAGTAACTCATTAATATATTAAGCCTCTTTTAGAATTTTGAGATTCTGCACCATTATTCTGGGTTTTCTATCTTTTTAAAAAGGTTGAATAAGCTTGTAACCAATCTCTTTTAAATAATATTTTTAAATATTGCCTTTAACTATGAATTAAGAATTTTGGGACAAACTTTGAAGAACTAGTTTTACAAAGCTTGATTACTACAGGATTATCATAGACCTTCAAAAAGGTATTTTTTTCCTTTATGTTGTTCAAGTGATGTTTTGGCCAATTCATTCTTCAGCCTCCTTTCAGTGTCATATGTGATATCAATAAGGAAAGAGAGGTTCTTTTTCTAGTAGTTTAAAGTGAAAAACGGCATCAAACAGATAATTTAAACATTATGCTGGTAAATTCAGATGTTAATAACCCTTTGCAAAATTATAGATAGTATCTTGACAGTCAAGATTATCAGACTCTAGTTCACCAGTACCATCGAAAAAGCATCGCAGACATGGAATATATTGATACACATCGCCTTTTTCTAAAAGTGGATAGAGATTTACATTGCAGTGTGAGCTTGGAGAATAATGTTATGTGGATAACAAACCGATTTCTATTATTTTTTGTTTTCAGTACTTTTTCTATTCTTTAAATTTAGTATTTTCAATACATCATTAGAACATGAATGAAATTTTATTTTACTAGGTCAGTTGCATCCCTAAGCATGACAGAAGATACCTGCATTTTGCTAATTATTTGGTATGTTGCTATGGTTTCTAAGATCAAATTTAATGTGTATGCTTTCACATACACATGAAAAACCTTGCAGCTAAGATTGAAAAAAAACAAAAAAAAAAAAACGTTTGGATTTTGATAATTCTAATTTTCAAGTGGTTGAAGTCAATTCAAGTAGGTATATAGAAATCATGGTAATTTGGATCATGAAACATCTTACATAAACTGCACTACTTTGACTCATTTGTGTACCTACAACATTTTAGTTTACAATGTAGCTCCGTCTTGAACATTTGAATACCGTACATGCCGTTATCTAAATATCAATTATACATATTTCAGATTATCTGAACTAGACTTCAAAGTCCCATAATTGTGTTCAGTATAGCTTCTTTTTTTAAAAGATCAGATCAGTTATCTGAATGATCAATTATCCAAACAAAATACTCCTTGCCCGATAATCAGTTTCTCTGTACTCACGGAAAAGTCGATCTCATGTAAAGATTGACCCACGATTTATGATCTTGAAATCATTAATTTACGGTATGCTTTTTAGAAGCCAAGTTCTAGTTTTGCTTTTAGTTCTTCACATAATGTTCGAATTTCAACCTTACAACATTACTACTTCATGTATAGGTAGACCCCCCCCCCATTTGGGCCTAAAATTTGATCTTCAAAACCCAAGTATATACAGTAAAAATAAAAATAGAAACACCATATTTCAACCTTGATATTGCTAAACATTTGAATAAGTATAAAAATAAACATCATGAGAAATACTTTGTAACTCGAGTTGCGGGCTAATGAAAACTCGGTGTTCTATCCTTAATGTTAAAAAGTTAGTCATACTAACAAACTGGAAAAAAAAAAAAAATTAATTTCAAATTGGAGTGGTTCTCTGGAATAGTCTAGTACAGGTTTTTTCAAACTGGGCTCAGTGGAACCCTTGGGTTATGCATCATATATTTTTTTGTTCCATGATCAATTTTGAGAAATAAACCATTCGGTTTCAGATGAGGTATTGATGCAGAAAATCAAAATGCCCCCGTTCTATCAGTTGATTTTCATCAAGAAAGCCATGCTTGATATAGAATTGAGACAAACTTTATGAATATAAATAACCATGATCATCTATTTTTATAAATTTTATATTTAAAAATTATACTTTATCTTATGTATGGTGATTATATCACAGAGGTTGACTTTGGGACTTTAGTTTAGGGCTTTGGCTGTTTCAGACTTGATGCTTAATAATTCGGGTGAAGCTATACACACACACACACATATATATATGTATATATATATATATATATATATATATTTTGGGTTCCAGAATTTTTTCGCTCAGTCACAGAAGTTCTGTGAGTGCAAAAAGTTTGCGTAACACTTGTCTAGCACTTGATACCTTCATAGCTTAGTTATAACACTTGCAGGATTGTCTTAAATAGTTATGCTTGATTAAGGAGCCCAGTATAGGATGGATGTAGGACAATCCCTCAACACTTGAAAACCAAAGTCAGACATAACCCCTTCAGTTAGACTAGAAGATTACAAAAACTAATGAATTGGGACATGGTAATTTTTTTTTAAACATACACCTTTAAAGCTCAACATTTTTTTCTATCTAAGGTATCCCAAAATTAAAAAAAAATACCACACAGTATTAAATTTTTCTTACCTGTGTCTGGTATAGCTCCATATTTTAGTACTTTAAACCCTCTAATTAACAGACCTTTTATCACTGGACTTTGGAAAGTACTGGACAAAATCAGTTCATTGCAAACATTTTGTCCACCACAGGATTATGCCGATCTTTGCCGTTAGCAACCAAAATGACTGGTAAGCAACAGGCACAGAACTTCTTCACTCCACCATCTTTATTTACCCTCTTGGTAGAAGCAGCCTTTTACTAATTCACCCCTTTGATAACCACTGGATTCATTATTTTCTTAAATCATCACTCACAATGGCCCCTAAACAAAATGGTGGCACTGGTATAATCAAGAAATGTGAGGTGTTATCAGTAAATAAATTAGTCTTATTTTCCTAGTTCATAATCATATTATATTCTCTAACAATATTATTCATGGCTATATACTGTGTCAGGAATGTATTAGTGCTATTTTCATGTTTTTTACATGATTTTTTCATACCGGACAAATGGCATTACACATACTCATCCGCAACCACCATTAGTCTGTTAACAATAGCGTTTAAAGTATGAAATTCTTGAAGAGCAAGTTCCACTTTTTCTTGTTCAGTCAAGATTTGGGAATGTCTTTTCGATTTATATCTTTTGTAACAATCCAAGAGCCGAGTTGAAAGACAACAGTAGAACCAAAGTCAAATTTAGAGATAATCATTGCATTTGTTACCTTTTGGCATATAGCAAGCAACAATTAAGCATCTGAAAAAATGTTAACCTAATAGAGATCTATTCATCCATAAGGCATTACTGACCAAAACCTCTTAAAAATTGGAAAAGAAATTGTGGTACATAATATTTTATGGTTTTGATCAGAAAGACCTTTTTCTCAGGGAATTTGTCAGTTTTGAAAAAAAGAGTTTTTTGAAGGTGTGGAGGGTCTATTTACAATATAAAAATAACGCTCAATCGGATCCTACACTTGCTGCCATTCATATAAAAATACAGCTGAATATACAGCACGAAAATAATTTTTTAACCTTAATTTAATTTACCTTCAAGAACAAAAAATGTGATATTGATTTCTTTCTATGATGATAACGGTTAAACCATGCTTCTTCATTTGATCTAAAGCAATTCTTCAAATATTTACTAAAGAACTCCTAAAAATAAGCCTATTTAGAATTTTTAAGCATAAAAAGTTGAAGAAAAAAATGTCCCAGGAACCGAATGCTATTCATTTTAATTGTATAACTGTGCATAGTCTATAACATCACAAATACAGGTATACCTTGATTAGTGCCATTGATTTGTCCTCAAATTTTCCACTGATCAAATGTCATGATTTAATTTGTATATTTTCAGCTTATACTTACATTAATTAGAACAGAAATACCTTGACAGTACTACATCAAAACCGCACTATTATAGGTATACCTGTATTTTTTGTCTTGAAAATCCCACAAATCAATAATCACACTAACGTTGTAAATATAATCTATACTGTAATGGAAAATATAAAAACATATTCATACCTCTAGGTATACATGTGATCTTTACTTCTGTGAATATAATGAAGTATGCAAGTCTTCAAATAATGGTGTGGTGCGACGCGACCTTCAACTAAATAACAGCAAGTGGAACCAAAACATAACCCATAAAAAAAATATAAGCAAAGTAAGATAAGCCCCTGTAAATTGCTGGTACAAGTAAATAAAAATAAGATATTTTCACATCATATAGATAATTGAAGAATTACGACGGAGAGGTCTATTTTGAAAAACAAAGAACTAGAACAAAAAAAAAAAATTCACCTGTCTCATAATAGTTGTTACATTTAGTGACATTCATGTGCAAATGTAACAACAATTTTGGGACGGAGGCAGTATCATTTTTTTTTTTTTTTTTTTTTACGAGCAAAAATATGTTGTTTCCATGAATCATATAAGGAATGACTGACAAAACATTTTAAACACTAACTAGTTGTTGTGTTGTGTACAACAGGCATTATTTACAAATGTTTCTTTTAAAATTAGAGCGAGAACCGTGACGAGTTTTCATAAGGATCAGAATTAAACAAATTAATAATTGATAGGGTCGAACTATTTTCCTCGTTTATGGTCATTAGTTCACAACTTTTCGAAGCAGGAACACCCGACGAAGACCGGAGGGTAAACGGCTGAAACGTTGTGAACGTATAGACGAGAATAGTCCAACCATACAGAATGATTAATACACCCCTTTTTACAAAATTCAGACATGAAAGTAAAAATTACAGAAGATTTTTTTGGATGAGGGATCATTGCGATGTACGAAGATTTTTTTTTTTTTGAACTGATGTTCTCGTCTTGGTTGAAAGGGCCCCAGTCTCATTACATCTCCCTAACTTACAACACCCACCTGAAGAAGGCTGTAGTATATAACGGCAGAAACATTGTGTTCTGAAGAACGACCAAGATGAAGAAAAGGAAAAAACTACATACATAGCAAAAATCACCTGGTGAATAATGCGCGGCCAAATTACTATGATTAAGCAAAGAAAGTGGTAAGATATATATCTGTATATACACATTATGCAATACAACATAAACTGCGAAAATCAAAGCATTTAGCAAATAAAAAATACATTTCTTTCTTTGGTATCTTGATGTATTCAGTATAAATATCAATACCAACGATATATATATATATATATATATATATATATATATATATATATATATATATTAGTTCCAGGACAAATCAAAGAAGCCAAGCAATTATATTGACACTACTCTGAGACCCACACAATGATTTTTATACATTTTTGAATTTGGAAGTAACTACCATATACTCGTGTCATCTTCGACTTTTTTGATAATATATATTTAGAGGGTCGACCATGATTTCGGGAGGTACGTTTTTAAAACAATAAATATTTAGGGGTTAGGCTAGGCCTGCTGACTAGAGGTGTGTTCGACCCCCTGAAAACAAGTTCTTCAAAAATTAGTCGTGGAAAGCCGAAAATTACACGATTTTATACAGTATTTAGCCAACGCAGAGTTTTAAATCGTCCTTAATAGATCATTCGAAAAGAACTGAGATTAGGGCACTTGACTATCTTGACGTTTCTTTCATGAATTCTCTCATTTCTGTACTACTTTTGACATCAGGCGTGCGCGGTTGGACGGAAATTTCACGCCCGCGCCCACCTGATGTCAAAATGGCGCATTTTAGTATCTGCAAAAGACGCTAAAGTGTTAAAAATCAGTTCTAATCAAATGATAGAATAACAACGGTTAAAAACTCAATGTTCGCAAACTATTTTTACACAAACGTTGAACTATAAGATGAAAAAATGCTTGAAATTTTTTTGGGCATACATAACAGACAAAAAGCTCGCGCGTACACAATCGCCTTGTGTTGTGTATATACAATAAATATACATCCGTATTTTTCCGTACATACATACCTCCACTCATCATACAAGAAGAAAGGAAAAGGGTATAATTCAAGAGGAGAGAAGAAATAAAATACTAAAAATCAGAAATAAATAAGTGACAGACATTAAATAAAAAATAAAGGATGGACGGTTGAAGTAAACCAGAAGATGAGGTTAGATTAGAAAACTCTGCGAAAAGGGGGGAAAGATAACTACATTTCCTTTCATGAACTAAAAAAATAACGGTATATGGAGGGGAAGAAGGATTTCGTAGTAAATAATAAAAGAATATACATAAGAGAGAAACTGAAAATTATAGGAAGAGGAGGAGAAAGGCAGAAATAAATAGAAGTATCTTTTTTTGAAAAAAAAGGGAAAATAAAAGAGAGAGGAGGAAGATAATTCGAGCGCCATCGGAGGGCATTTTGAAGGTTCCATCGTTATGGCGGCCGGCAATGTGTACTACGTCATAGGTAACGCCCACTTATGACGTCAATGTGATGTCTATGGAAAGGAGCGGTTTCTAATAGCAATGAAGAAGTAGGAGGAGAGATACGAATCAGGCTAAAGACAGAGGGAAAAAGAATTGGGAGAGGCTATGCAGATTGGACAGAGAGGAAAATAAAAGTGGGAGGAGAGGAAGCATGGGATTAGATACAGAGTGAAAATGGAGCTATGAGGATTGAAGAAAGAGGGAAACAGTTGCAGGAGAAGAAGAGCGGATGGGATTGACAAGAGAGGAAAAAGAAATTGGGAGAGACTATGCGAATTGAGCAGAGAGGGGGAATGATAGTGTGAGGAGAGAAAGCATGAGATTGAATAGAGAGGGAAAAGGATTGGGAGAGGTTATGCGGATTGAAGATAGAGGAAAACAGAGGTAGGAGGAGAGAAACGCATGGGATTGAAGAAGGGGGAAAAGGAATTGAGAGAAGCTATATGGATTGATGACAGGGAATGAGAAAGTAGGGAGAAGAGACCGGAATTAAATACAGGGGGATGAAGTCAGATCCGCACTACATAGACGGAGTGAGAAGGACAAACAAGAGAGAGAGAGAAAAGACAATTAGGTGAGGTGTAAAGAGAGGGGGATTCAGGCGCTGATTATTAAAAAGTGGGAGTGAAAGTAAGAGATGATAAAAAATCTAGATCGAGTGATGAAGGTAAGGACTGAAAAAAAAATGGGGAAAAAAAAAGAAATAGTCGTATTGGATTGACACGGAATGGGAAGAAAATTCGGAAAGGTGTTAGGGATTCAACTGAGAAAGAATTACGTAAAGGTATATCTATGGGAGAGAGGTGTTAGTGATTGAAACAGGTAGACAGAAACTATAATCTATAGTGAGGGAAAATGAGAAAATCAGAGAGAGAAATTTGACACGGAAACGTCCTCGAATAACGTAGTTTCATACGACGTCGTCTTGTTATAACGTTGTCAAGAGGATAGTATAATACTGTTGGTGGAATTGAATGATTTTACCGACTTGACATAATTTGCAAAATTTATACACACTAATAAATTGAATTAACACCTATTTGTATAATTGTGTCTGTGGAGAATCGGTTTCACTTGACGTTCAGTCATGGTTTACATGAACCTAACAACAGCGTTAATCGGGGATTTGGTGTATTTTAGAGAAAAGACGATACTGAATGAATGAATTGATAAAAATAAAGGAAAGTGAGATACACGCAAAATGAAGTTGAGAAGAGAACAGTGATATGGAAAGGAAAGAATGAAGGATTTTAAAAGAGAAAAAGAATTAATAAGATGGCAAGAAAGGACTAAGTGACAAAATCGAGGAAGAGTAACAGAACAACGGTACGAAGTAGATGGAGTTAAGGATGAGAGGAGAAAAGAGAACGATTAGGAAGAAATACTGAGGGTGAGAAGCGAAGTAGAGACGTTCAGAGAGAGAGGAAGCAGCGCAGACGAGGTTAAGAGAAAACGGAGGAAGTGTACGAGCAGTGTTACCAATTTAGATGTTTTTCACCCAGATCTAGATGTCAGAAATTGCTATTTAGATAATTTTAAATTAGACATCCTCACTAAATTTGTATTAATAAAACAAGTAACATTTTCAATAAAACAAGTATCATTTTAACAAAGCCCAAACTGGCGATTAGAGTCACATTTGATCCTTCAATAACACGCAATATGTTTTCCAGATTTTAGATTTATATTTGGAGAATCTAGATGTTTTTGACTCACTTTTAGATCTAAATCTGAGAATACATTTGGCTACCCTGTGTACGAGGGAAAAAAAAGGGAATATGTGGTGTGAAGAAGAGAGTGAAGATGGTGAAGCAGAGTTTAAAAAATAAAGAGAAAGACAGAAAACTAATATAGAGAAAGAGAAAATTCTGTAGACAGAGAGTATAATGAAAAGATACTGGAAGAGGAGAGAAGTCGGCATTCTTTCGCAATTTGTCGCCAGTATATATTTCTACACCCGATGGTACTCCCGTTCTAATATTACATTATTTCAAATAGCCCAATCCCTAACACTCAATTCAATTCAACGATTTAATATTTTTCTTGAAATAAATATAACTAAGTGGTGTAATCCCGTCTCTTATTTCATTTGATCACTGTAAATTTAGGTGTATTATTAGTCACTTCTAGCCTACCATACCTGTTTTGTTGAACGGCTGATTCGACTGGCGACGATTAGCGAAAGAATGCCGAAAAGACATGAGTAACTATAGAGGGCAGCGGAGACGATACTGAAAAAAGGAGAACCGTAGCTTTATAGACACACAGAAACTAAATCACATCGACTGCGGATATAAACCATAAAACGTCTAGAAAGCAAGAGCAGGGGGGGGAGAAAAACTAATACAGCAATACCTTGATTAGTGCGAGTTTTTATGTAGTACTGTTGAGGTAGTGCCATATTACTGTAACTAAGAATAAAATAGAAAAAAAAGCATTAAATTATAATACGACAGTGAACAGAGCGGTTTTGAACTACAAGGAAAAATTTAAGAACGAATTGACCGCGCTAATCGAGGTAATTTGAAAACGGCTAAGGGACAGAGAATGAGCAGGAGAGAGTATATTGTTATATAGAGGAGGTGACTATTCTAAAGAGAGAGATAGAAAGAAAGCGATGTTAGAGAGAGGAGGTGAAGAGCCAAGGTGAGAGAGTACGATGTTATAAAGAGGAGCTGGATAGGTTAGAGGGAGATAGAGAGACACTAAAGATCGGAGAGAGAGAGTGCAATATTATAACGAAGAGTTGAATAGCCTTAGAGAGAGTTATGTTATGGACATGAGATCAAAAGTTAGAGAGAGAGAGAGTACAATGTTATTCAGAGGGGGTAAATAGCCTAGAGAAAGAAGAAACATATAGAATAAGGCACGTGGAAAAGAGAGTTGAAGCACAGCCAAGGGAAGTAAAGAAAACTCAGGGTGGGAGAGAGAGAGAGAGAGAGAGATTGAAAAGTCAATGGATATATGTCGAAGAGAGAGAAGGGTAGTGGGTAAAGTAGCGAACACAAGCCGAGAGAGGGAGAAACAAGCTGAAAGCTAGATAAAAAGAGTGAAAGAAGAAATAAGGCAACGAAGGAGGAGTGCGAGCATTAGTGAAGGAAGAAAATGAGAAAAAATTAGAAGAGAGTAAGAACAAGATATATAGATATATATATATACCAAAAAGTAGAAAAAGAGAAATGACCGAAAGAACTTGGCGAGAGATGTAGGGAGAAGGTGCCTTATTTTTCCGCATGCTGACTGTGACGTCACCGGGCGGTGAGGAGAGTAAGGTTCACCGGGCGGTGAGGAGACTAAGGTGAATATATGAAACATGGAAACTAGAAGACAAAATTCGAGAAAATGTATAGAAATTGCGGGGAGGGAGAGAAAAAGGTAAGAAAAAAAAAATATGGTGAAAACCGGGAAAAAAAAAAGAGAGAAGAGAGTCACTAGTCGTCAGAGGATAAGACAGAGGAGTGAACACTACTCAGAACTATTGGCAAAAAGGAGAGATAAGCGAAACGACAAAAACAGAGGGGTAAGAGAACACGGGTAGGAATAGCCGAGAGAGGGACAAGGAGTGGCTGTGAGTAGCGGTGCGAGCTGCGAACCGACGACGTAGTGAGAGGAGAGTTGAGGAGAAGAGGCACGTGCGTGGGCTGAGTGTGGAGAGAGGAGAGCAAGCTCTACGTCCACTTAGAGCATATGTACACACTACACACTAACAACACATGGCCAATATAATAATAATAATAATAATAATAAGACTAAACAACTGTCGCCACGAAAAACTCACATACCTGCAGCCACACATAAACATATGATAAGCCATATTTACACAAGGGAAAAATGTAACAAGCACACACACACACACAGAGAAAAAGAGCACTTTTAAGCTCAGCCGGTACTGAATCGAACAAGCGTGACGTTATCCATTTTCTTCATATGGAGGCCCGAAATGAGACGTAATTAGTATGCAAGATGATGCTAACAATATTTATTTAGATTCAATTTACCAATGACTTAGTAGTGATGTCTTGAAAACTGATTGATTTTCTTTAAATGTATATTTTCAATTCTTTGTATTTTGTTGGATTATTCTATCCAGTGAATTTGTACCGACTTATTTTTGACAATTTGTTAAAAAAAATAAAAATCACGAATTCAGTTTGAAAAACCTTAGATTATTCTCAATAGTCTGTCTGTTTATGGCTTCATAAATTCATTAATTATAAGAGAACCGTTGTACTTGCATTACAGGTCCACTGATGATTTATTGTTGAGTCGTTATTATTAGACCGAAATATTAGTATAAACAAGATATCTTTTGCCAAATTAGAGCATTTGAAATGGACCAATTTATCATTTTCTTAGAGAGATCTTGAAATTAAAATACTGTGGTTGTATGTGATATTACTATAAGCAGTGATAAACTAACAATAAAAACAACCTTATTGTCATTTTTCTTTCTTCTTTAATTAACCATTGCAGTTCCGCAAAATGCTACAGGTAAGTGTTTAAAAAGTTCCATGATTACAGATTATTATCGTTATACATTGGTTTTAATGTTTTTGAAAAAAACCTACAATACGTATTATACACATGTAAAACTAACTGTATGTATACTATACAGGAATGCTGACGTCACCAGACCTTCAAGCTACGTCATTGGAATGTGCCGTTGTTGTTTCTCTGCAAATTCTTGGGTTTGGCTTAGTGGTAGAGCAAAACTCTGAAGTCTGGTGGTCCCACCGTAGTTGTTAGGTTGGTAAATATTTTCAACCATGCCAGAAAATTATATAAAAGAAAAGCAGACTTGAAGAAAGGAATTTGGCTGAATGTTAAGAAGGTGGTCCCGATTGTAAAGTTTGGCACGCTCGATGTTAAAAAAGGCGCTTAAATTGAAAAAAAAAGGAAAGAAAAAAAATAATTCAAGTGGAAGAAGAACAGAAATAAATATATGAATTATATTGTCATTGCTTTGATTAAATTAAATTGTTTTCCCTAGCTTCTTAAATTTTCGACAGATCGCATGTCTATGTCACGTCTGTTGGATTCAAATCGGGACCACCTTCCTTACGTAGTACCGGGAGCTGTTCTTGAGATTTTCTTTAAATACTTGTTATTAAAACGAACACGCTCAACAATTTGTATTTAATCAAACTGATCACCCCTTCAAATTCTTCCAACTCAAAGCAGTCGAAGAATGAGAGATTCATATTTTTTATTTTAAAATTAATCTTTCGATCTTGCAAATGTAATCCATCAGCTGACATTTCATAACTAATCCTATAATCCAAACCTGTGAACTTAGGTTTCCTCTGTTTCTAAGTTGGTCTGGCTTACTCGGTGTTCGTGCAACGCACATACCAGTCGTAAAGGGCTGATAATTTAAACTGATTATTATGTCTCGGAATAAAACTTTTTTTTTCAAATATACCCACCCCAATTGGTTGTTAGTGTGGAGTTGAATTTACAATGTAAGTTTAGGCTAAAAATAAGTGTCCAGCAGCATTCACGCTTGGTTTTTGATAATTCTGACTTCGAGATCGCTGCCCAACGAGAGGTGAAAGAAGTAACATTCATTGATCACCCCTTTTTAACCAATTTCTTGATTGATCACCGTTTTTTTTTTTCTATTTTTTAATTGATCATCCCCTAGTGCGGCATGTTGCTGAAAGATGTTGGTCACGTGACAATTTCTATTGAACGTCTAACCCGACCTGTTTTATTTATATTTCTGTACGACATTCATGTGATGAAAGATACACAACCACCTAACAATCAACCACTTGCTGAATTCGTACTATTTACTGAACCCAGAAAATACTTTTTTAACTTTTAAAAAGTCCACCGGATTCTTTTTTAAAAAACGAATGTAAATACAAAACAACCAGTAAAAAAAAAATATTCCATGACAAAACGTTACTTCTTACTTGCGATCTTTATCAAGAAAAAAAAAAAGCACAATATAGGGAAGGCGGTCCCGATTGAAAAGTTTCAAAGCCTCACACTCAAGATGTTAAAAACGGTACACAAATAAAAAGAAATATGAAAATCCATGTCTGAAAAATTAAGTACTGACATAAATTATATTGTCATTGCTTTGAATAAATAAAATATTTGAAGTTAAGTTATTAATTGTGCGCCGTTTTTAACTTCAAGTGTGCGAGGGTTTGAAACTTAGCTATCAGTACTACCTTCTCTACCACCGTATATACCGAAAACTTTTAGAAAAAATAAATTTGATTGCATTTAAGTCATTTTCTAATGAAAGAAATGAAATGAAATCATATCTACAGATGCAATTTTATACCCCAAATATCTCTCGGGAGTTATGAATCATTTTTAAATTATGTTGGGAAATATTGTCAGATCTCTCCAAAGTTTGCAATATACTACTATAAGAAACTCAATTTTATCGATAAAAACTGCTGTAAATTTTTAGCTCTTCAGACTTTTCTATAAAAAAAATAGAATCAAATCAACATGTGAATTTCGTCATATCTTGGTTAGTTTTTATTTTCATTGAAGATGTAAATTTTGAAATAAAGTAAAAAGATGTATTTCAAATTTTAACCTTGTCTTGACTAAAGTTCTTTCTCTCTCTCTCTCCCTTCCACCCTCTAGGATCTTAAAGAATTTTTAATGTCATAACTTTTCAACTGACACATTGAAATAAAAACATCTAGCTTATCTTGTGATGCCAAGAGAGCCAGTTTTCGGCTACATTTATCCAATTTTTACCATATTTAGCCGACGAAAAATGCAATAGCAGCTAGCCGAAAATGTGGCCTTTTAGAAGAAAAAAATAGTTAGCCGATTCATTTTTGTATTATAGCTAACTCAATGCATATATACAATTAAATGTTATTAGTCATTAAGTTGATAGAAAAAGAGGAAAAAATAGCCGATTTTAGCGAAAAAAATCGAAGTGAGGGTCAAGTTTAGCAGATATTATACATCGTAAATTGAACAGCAGTACGAAGTAAAAAAAAAATATTCCAGATGAAACAAAGGTCAGGATCAGTTAAAGCAAATCAAACTACATATTTTATCTGACAAAAAGGATTTAATGTGTATAACATTTTAGCCATAAGGTTAGCCGAAAGTAGAAAGGATATAGCTGATTTTAGCCCTTTTTAAAAGCAGATTAAGGCCAAATTTGAGTTGGCAACACTGGGCTCATCACCCTTTTCCATCTTAATTTTGAGGTTCCCTTGAGTTTTTGGGGGTTTTTTTTTCATTCAATTTTTTTAAAAAGCTAGAAACAGTATTTGAAAATTACTAATTTCTGAAAAGAAATTTTTCAGGATTTCGATGGTGGGTTTGTTCTGTTCACGATATAACTGTAATGCTGAACTGGATCCCTACATGCTGTCCATCTAATGACCGTCTATCATACAAAACAACAGCTTTAGAGTATTTTTTTTCCAAAGCTGACACTTTTCTAAAAGTAATGAAGATTTTATTGATTGTAAGCACAAAAGAATTTTCTTTATGGCTTTCGACTTTATCCCTGCATTCCTATTTTAACCTAGAGAACTCACCTGTTCTTGAATGAATCTAGAAACTTTTTCCAATATTATTTTTTCTAATCAGTGAAAATCCGTATCAAAAAGCAGACGATTTTTCTTCAGATCGGAAAACGTGGAACCTGTTCAACAGCCTCATTGCATTTGTTGTTAATTTGCTGAGATATTTTCATTCTGCTCCTTCAGAAATAGCTTTGCTTAATCATGCTGCCGAGAAAATGTCACTAGAACAAGATTTTGAAATTTCCTTTTTGTTGTATGCTTTTAAATAATTTGTAGAATTTTTCTAAAAAAGTGAAATTGAAATTTTTGTCTTCATATGTTTTTAGATAATTTGTAAAATTCTTTAAAATTTCAAGATTTTAAGATTTATTTTTGGTGTATACTTTTGAATAATCAGTAGAAAACTTTTGAAAAATAGTGCATGTAAAGTTTAGTTCATGTATTTTTTTTGTATATTTTTTAATAATTTCTAGAATTTAGGAAAGAAAGTAAAATTTGAGTTACAAATAATATCAACTCGAGTATTGAAAAATATTTACTGAAGTAAAAAATCAAGATAGGAAACAGTCTTTTTAACACTGAAACCTCTGATCATACATACAAAATCACAATATGAAATTTTTCTTTTTATAAATATCTTATAACAGCAGTTCCCAAACTGTGGTCCTTGAACCCTTAGTATTTACAGAGATGATACAGGGGTCCATCAGCTTGTTAAGTAGACAGACCTTTCCTAAGTCTGATGTCCATACGAGAATTAGTGTGAATAAAATGGGCCCTTGGTAATAAAAAGGTTTGGAACCACTGGCTTATAATCATTCGAAGTTCATTACATATTATTTATATCTAGTTTATATCTTATATACATATAGAATTTATAACATCAGAGTATGTATAAAGAATTACAGAATCTTTGAACAATTCTAATCAACATTTCCTACTTTAAATTGGCCAATTAGCACTTTCTAACTGTAAATGAAGTTAGGAGAGGCTAAAATGATATCATAATGCAGGACTGGCCCTAGGGTTCCTGTTGCCCTTGGCAAGCTGAACTTTGGCACCTTTTATAGCTGATATAGGCAACCATAGGCCCGATGGCTAGATTTGGCCTGCGGCAAAATTTTTTGTGGTCCGTGACAAATCTAGGTAGTTATCTAAAATTTATTTAAGATCTTATAATTTTTCTCAGGAGATTAATTTTATGATTTACATTGTGAATTAACTATTCTTTAGGCTTCACAAATCAATGATATAATAAATGTCTTTTGTAATTTTGTCTAAAATAGAAATTAAATACACTTTCTGTAATCGGATCTATATTTTTGGAGTGAAAGTGCTGCCCTTATAAGGATGAAAATACTGTTATACCTTATCTATTTATTTACGTTTTATGGTGATAAAAATAGGTATATAGAAGGAGGCAAATACAAGTTGTTGATCTTAGTTTCATCACAAGAGAAAATCTAACTCACAGTCAGGGAATTTTCCTCATTACCTCTGTCAATGGAATTGAAGAGGTATATGTATTCAGTCACCCTTCACAATCTTTCCATCTGTCTGTCACTCCAAATGATATCTTCAAAGGGAGTAAGAAAGAAGTGATTAAATTTTGGTGCTTGCACAATTACCCACCCACTCGTAGTTGTATATCAGTACCACATAATATGTCAAAAGCTCGTGTCTGTCCACACTATGTACCGAAGTTCTAAATGATTTGCAATGAAACTCTCTGGAAGGGTGGGCGATATGCAAGGAACAACTGATTAAATTTGAGGGGTGATTATAAGTGCAATTAATTCTCTGACAATGATAAAGACTGAAGTGTGTGCGCTCTTGTTTTGATTGTTTTTATTTTATTTATTCATTCATCCATTTGTATCCAGGTAGTCCAACTATGTCCTAATACTTGATAGGCACCCTTTTGATGAAAGTAAAGGTTTGATTTTCCTCATTTTGTCAGTTATTTAAAAAAAAATTTCTTATCTGTTTCTTTTTATATTGAAAAAAAAATGACTGGTAAATGTTTCAAAAAACACTATCTAAAAAGGCTGAATGGGCAGGATTTTTCACTAGATCTTGCAGAAGACCAAATGGGGCCTATGCCCCCCACCCAAGATATCTCGGTTTTGGATTATGTATTGAATGTTATTTGAAAATCACTATCATGAACTCTTGGATAACATTTAACTTAATTATCTGGGGGGTATTTCATAAAATATGGGTGAATTATAGTAAGATAGATCAAAATTATATCATTATTATAGGTGTGAACCAGATGCGAACCATATAATTTTTTTAAAAAATTTTCCAAAGTTAAATTGTTGAAAATATGCATGGGGGTCCCTTTTGTACACATGGGAGGTTCTTCAAAAAGGTTGCCCAGTTCATATAGCCACCTATATCTCTTGAGCTATACATCATACAAGGATGATTCTTGGAACTAAATATATGGATTTAAAGACAGATAATGGAAAAGTTGATTAAATAATTATTCGAATTGGGAATTTCGTCCCAACCAAAGGACTCATCAGGTTAATTTTTTGAACTCTAACATTAAAGTTAGAGGTCCAATGGCTATAGCTATGCTTTTTTTTGGGGGGGGGAAAGGGTTATATCATGAAGTCCTTTAATTACACTGTTGCTTACATGATGACGAATAATTGGTGAATTATAGGAGGACTGCTTTGTGATATAAGATTTTTTTAAAGTACATTCAGTTTGTTATAAGAAATCAAGATAGACATAAGTCTGTGGTTTTGATAGTGAGTCCATAAAGACTCATGTCAACAGTAATGAAGAAAGATCATGATGTAAGCCCTTCATGTGCCCACTCGTATCAGGTCCATTCCTTTTATTTGATTAACTCTACGAAAGCCACCTTCAACCATATTGAAGTTGGAAACCACTACAGTAACTTCCCTTAGTATTTTTCACTACACTAAACAAAACATGGGACTGATAAGTCACTCAATAGAAACTATCATGTGACCTATGTCTCTTGGCAGCATGCTGTGTTGCGGGAGATCAAAAAATTTTTTAAAAAGGGGTGATCAATGGAAAAGTCACTTCTCACCTTTTGTTGGTTAGTGATCACTGACAGTGTCTGAATTTTCTCTTGTCACAGCATGCCATGTTAGGTGAAATCAATCTAAAAATTAGAAAAAAGGGCTAATCAATGGAAAAGTTACTTCTTTAGCCTTATGTTGGTTAGTGATCACTGAAAGAGTCCAAATTTTCAAAAAAACAAATGTGAATGCTGCTGGACGCAAACTAACGGATCAGTTTGGTTTAAACTTACATAGCTAACTGAACCACCCACTTAAAACCTATTTGGCGGTGATTTTTGGCGGAAAATAAAAAGGAAGTTTTTCCAATTATAAAGAGTAAGTGTTAGAAATTTCAGCCCTGTAGCTACATTGGTATTGCCTGTACACATCATACATACATAACAAGCCAACCAGACATTCTTGAAAACTGAAAGAAACCTATTTTGACAATTTTGGACGATGGTTTCCAATAAGAGCAATGTCTGCTTATGGTATCAGTAGCAGCCATCAGTCCCTCTCACTTCCTATCCTCTTATTAGACTACTTTCCTTTATACCCTCTCCTTCCCTACTGTGTCTATAATACTTATAGTATCAGTAGAAACCATCAGCTGAGCCTGTTGTACACTTTAGGGAAGCGACAAGTCACAGACTAGTAATAAGGAATGAGAAAAGATCTAATATTAGATTAACAAGTCTTGTTAGTCGCTCAAAAGAAACTCACGACCAGCATCCTTCTGCTGATTGCTTAACAGAGAAGCATTGCATACCATTTTTAAAATCTTTGTTGTCACTTGATGGTGGATTGAATCACGACCTACCGAACTGAAAACATGCACACTACCACTGGGCTATGGTGATTGGTGAAAATATGAAAGTAATTTTGTAAAACATATGTACGTAGAGAAAGATAGAAACAAGTCTGGCTGCTACAAACAATACTCTTACTTCTATTCCAACTGAAGGTGACTACTATAATGTTTGTATTTTATATACAATAAATAAATCTCTCATTGAAAACAAGAGAAAAGGTGTATCTTTTTAATCTCTTAGTAATCTTCTCTTCAAGAAAGTAGAGATATCAATAAGAAGAATTTGCTGCCATAGTGTACATTATAACTCATAAATTCATAGATAGATAAGACTTGTAAGCACAGCTCAGTTGGTAAGAGCCGTCCAAACACATGGTGATGATTTCAAATCACAGTAGGGAAATGTCAACTTAATACTTGAGTTTGGTTTAATGTGATAGGACAGACAGACAGTGAAGAGTTTACTCCCTTAAATTTGGTGAGATGAAACCATTTATAGTGTTGGATTTACTCCTTCCTATATTTTTGTTGGAATTATAAATGGTCCAAATGTCCAAGTAGAATAGGTCTGGGATGGCTGACTTTATCTGGAGAGAGAAAGGTGAACATTATCCTCTCTGGGAAGAAGTCTAGATTACAGATAGGGAAAACTGTTGGAAACTGAGAAATATGTATATGTATAGCGTATATATCAGATAAGTGCTAAGTGGTTACTCAAAAAATTCAAGGTATGGAAATCTAGTCTTAACAAGAAAAGTAAAAAATATCACCCAAAACCAGTGTTATAAATGTTGCTACCATATGAGAAGAATTCTCTTTACCAATATCACATTCGGATAGTTCACCTAAAGAAAGCCACAGAATGAATCAGTCGAAACATTGCGCTAACAACCCAACACGAACATCAATCGTCCGAAAAACTCTTTCAATGTCCGTTTAGTTATCCTTTGTGTCAGAAGTCTCATTTTATATTCACCTGTGAACTGTCAGATGGTTCTTCCACCCGACTCTGTAGACACAGTCCAGAACAGTGCAGTCACTGGAAATTCATCGTTAGGATCACTGCTTGCATTGCCCTATTGCATTTGATGCCGGACTTGCTCAAAATTTGCAGAGACTTGATCAACTATGGCTCATCAACTTGAGCTGTTTCTGGCTTACTTTTAATCTTCCAGTTCCTTTGATTTGATTTTGCACTATTGGAGGTTGGTTCTGATGAAGTCTCTGATGAGCTTTATTACTCTCTATGTCTTTTTACCCAAATGTCTATAGCTATAAAATGGTGACAGGTTGATTGTATCCTGGACTACTATACCCAGGTCAAATGCATCCTCGGACATATGTATCCGACTTTCCTTATAAGTGGGTGCCAATGACAGGCATACTTTTCAAGTTTGGGTCTACAAGTTGAACTTTTTAATCAATGAAATGTCTGCTAACAAACTTTTTTTTAAAAAAGGTCTTAGTTGGTAATGAGATAGAAATTTTATTTTTGTTGTATTTGTTACAAAAATGAATAAAAGGGTTTTCATAGTATAGAAACTTGTTTCAGTTTTGTTACAAAAATGACCAAAAACGTAGTTACAAGATAGAAACATTTTATTTTTGTTGTTTTCATTAAGAAAATATATAAAAAAGTGGTAACAATCTAGTCAAAAGCTAATTTCATTTAATCTAAACAATTAATCTTCAAACTACATCAAAACTTATATTTTTACATTTTTTCACATTTCCTTGACTGAATTGTAACTATTTTTTTATTCATTTTTGTACCAAAAATGAATGAAAATAAAAAGTTCTTATTTTGCTATCTACAGTTTTAATTCAATAAACTTTTGATTATGTAAATAAGTTTTTATTTATTTTTATAGCAAAACGAAAGAAAAATTTTTCATTTTTGTAACTCCCTTACTATTTATTTTTGTAAACTACGAAAATAAAAAGTTTATATTCTGTTATCTAGGATATTATTTTTTTTAAAGTTTTGATGCAGTTATCCTTGTAGTATTCATTTTATTATTTGAAAAAAACAATTTGTAAGTCTGAACTTTGAAAGTATGCCTGTTGTCAGCCCCCCTGCGTAAGAGAAGTGAGATCCAAAAGTACTGGTTACGAATGTCCAGGCATGCCAATAACTGGGATGTAGTTGTCCAGGATGCAAATACCATAGTACCTCATAATATATGCTCATCTTCATCAATATTTTCACCAGAGTAGCACTTGTAGTACAGTGATTAGTGTGAAAGCCTTACATGCCACTTAGAGTAAACTCAATCCCCAAGAAATGCAGCCTTGTACCAAGAGTGACCCAATCCAATGAATACTCAAAAGTATAGCTAGGGATTTGGGGACCCAGGGAGCTTGGTTCTTTGACATCTTGTTAGATTTTAGGGGTCCAGGGGGTATTTTCATCCCTCTTCCTCCTCTGCTATGAATCTGTGGATACCTGTTTTTACCAAATAAATATTACAACTTTTATGTCAGATTTTTATAGTCTCACATCATTGTAAGTGATACAGGCCAATTTAGCTGAAACGTGCATTGTAAACTGACCCCCCCCCCCAAAAAAAACAGAGGGGGGCAATTTCAAGAAAAAAAAATTTTTTTTTGAGACATAGTGGTAAATAAACATTCAAATTTTTAGCCTCTAGCTCCATAGGTTTGGCTTGTGCACATGATACATACGTATCCAGTCAGCCGGCTGGACCAACATGGGAAACCTACTTTGATGGTTTTGGTTGAGGGTTACAAATTGCCATTTTTCAAAATAAAATCCATTTCTGTGTGATGATCTATCACCCCCACATCAGCTTGTCTTCTGTCCCTATTGAGAATGGCTGGTCTAAACACTTCGCTAAATTTAAGCATCAAAATACATAAATTCATTTATTTGCTTCTCAAGTTTCAACAGATTTACTGATCTGGAAGTACAAAATATTCTTCCAGACATTTCTTGTTGTCAGTTCTTAGAAATGTTGGAAATCATTAACCAAAACCTCTCAAAAAACTGCTAACGTAGGTTTCGTCTATTTTCAGTTTGGTCTGGCTGGCTATGTATGTATATATATAATGCATACAGGCCATAACAATAGAGCTAGAGGGCTGAAATTGAAAAAAGTTTTCCTTATTATGTTGAAAGAAAATGCATTTTGCTTTTTGAAAATTTCCCCACAAAATAAGTTTTTTAGTTGACAATCAATTTACAATGTAAGTTTCTGCTAAATTGGTCCCTGAGTTTGTGTTTGGCAGCATTCGCGCTTGATTTTTGAAAATTCAGACTTTTTAGTGATCCAACAAAAGCCGAGAGAAGTAACTTATTCATTGACCCCCACTTTTTCCTATTTTTCAAGTGACCACACCCAACAGGGTGTGCTTTTACGATTTCTACTGATGACTAATCAAACCTTTTTTTTGAAAACCATATGTTGGTCCGCCTGGTTGGTGGCGTATGTAACACATGTAGAGGCCACTCCGATGGAAGTAAAGAGCTGACCATTTAAACATTTATTCGTTATCATGTCTAGAAGAAAACCTTTTTTGTTGTTTGAAAATTCCCTCCTGAATAAGTTTCTAGTGGGATTTCACTTTACTGTGTGAGTTTAAGCTAAATTGATCCCCCATCGTCTTTTGAAAAGTCAGACCTTTTTGATGATAACTGCCCAAATAAAAGGTGACAGAAGTAACTTATTCATTGATCATCCCTTTTTCAAATTCTTTAATAAATCACCCAAAAAAGGCATGCTGCCAGAAAACCTTGGTCACGTGATTGTTTCTATTGAGTGACTATTATTTTTTTTTCAAATTAGTTCTCTAATAGCTAAATTACCATAAAAGCAAAAGCCTAAATTGAACAGACTTAATCGTTTGTGAAATTGATTTTCTTCCAGATGAGAAATTTCATTTTATGATTTTTTATGTATAGTATTTGAAATTTCAAACTAAAATTCTGAAACTTTCTCCTATTTATATTTATTTCACTGCATTGGCTGTTGACAATTAATCCATTAAACACATATAATAATTTATGATGAGTATTTGTTGTCTGTAACTAGTGACATCTGATGACGTAGCTTAGTAGAAATAGAATTCTATGTTAAGTTAAACTTGATAAATACAATGCAATTGCAAAAATACTTAATTACTGCCATCATCGGTAAGGGGTAAACAAGTGTATTATATTTCTCAAAACAACTGTTTTTTTCCTTCTACGTTGAAAGTAAAAAAATTCTCTGTAATTACTGCATGTCAGTGTATAAATCAACCCTAAAACTAAGGTTTTAATTCAATATTCACCACATAAGTTGACTCTCCAACATGAAGTAGCTCTATGTCTATTGGAATGGTAATTTCATAGGGTGTAAACCTGAGGTTCTCAACCTTTTTGGCTTCACAGCCCACTTTCACTTGGGAAACTTTTTACTGTCCACCTGTATAGTATATATTCAAAAGCATACCAAAGAGTTTTTAACACTTGTGCTGTTTCTTTAATGAAAGTAATGTAAAGTAGTAACATTGAATGTTCGGCACACATACCATTTTTAAGCATCATCAATATGATATCTATGTCTACTAAGATGCAGCAGGTTTACTTAATGTGCGAAATCACAGTGCAGCTTGATGAATTAATAATAGAAAATATGCTATTGACTCATTTTTTATTGTCAATGACAGATTTTAATACTCCAAGTCCATTTAACGCCCCCCCCCCATTTCAAAATGCTCACTATTTTCAGAACAGTTGTTCAGCATCCACCCAAATGGAACCTAACCAAGAGACAGGCCTGCAAACAGAAGTATGCAACGTGTGCATGAGAGAATCATGCTCAACCTTACATGGAGAGATCTCAAGACAACACAGTATATAAGGAAGAAAACAGGTCTTCATGACATCATAGAAACTATTAGAAAACTCAAATGACAATGGGCTGGTCATGTTGCAAGAATGGCAGACAACTGATGAACATCACATCTCACAACATGGATCCCCAGAGATCTCATAAGAAACCGAGGCTGACGGAACACAAGATGGAGAGATGAACTTGACAAATTCAGGAAATATTGGCTCCGCGATGTCCATGATAAGGAATTGTGGCGAATCCCGGGCAAGGTCTATGTCCAACGACGGACATTAAAAGACTGATGATAATGATGATGAGGTTGAGAAACCGTGGTCTAAACAAACCAATAGTTGATGCTTAAAAAGTGGATTTATACACCAGTATATACGGTACAAATTCTTATATAACCTGAGGGAGACTACCCTAAAAAAGGATGTTAGTAAAGTAATAATCAAATCTATTATTCTCTCATGGATGATAACAACTCATATATTTCTTTTGAACCGCAATGAAAGTCAACTGTTCTCAGAATTGGGAAAATTTCATGTTGAGACGAACTCTCAAATCAGTTAACAGCGTTCAAGTGACCTGAAATGAGAGTGGTTAGAGAGGGATAGGCAGCATTCTTTTTTTTTTTTTAACCAATTCATACGATCAGTAAAGATAGAAAGATATGGTATAGAGAATAGGCAAAGAAAGAGAATTTTTTTTTTCCTATTTTAATTCATGCCATATCTTGTTCTTTTTTTTAGATCAATCCTCAGGATGAAAAAGTAGAATGTACAGGAAAGAAAGAAAAATAAGATAGAGAGAAAAAAAAGAAAGAAAGTTGACTAAACAGTATTCATAACTAATGTATACACTCCATATATATATCTATTCATAACTTTTTTAATTGCCAATGAATTATATTGGATTTTGGACAATATTTTTCATTTCATTCTAGATGCAATCATCATTTTTGTTTTGGATGTTTTAGACAGGGATTAGCTGAAAAACTCAATTGGAAACTAATAGTTTTATCACAAAAAACAAATGAGGTCCAACACTGCCAGAAATGTGTGTACAACATCATGGTTTTTTAACAGAATCTGTTCTTTTTCTTGTTTAAAAATGAAGTCTATTCTGCAGAATGTTTTTCCCAACGTTCCTTTCTAGAACTTTTCAGTCTCTCATGATAATTTTTTTTTTTGTCAACAGTCATCTGAATATCATCATTCAAAGGTAAGAGGGCCGCTTGAGTATTATAATGGTTAGCATGTCTGCCTCACACTCAAAGTTGTGTGATCAGGGTGGTGGTATCCCTTTGGTAGGCTTGCATCCTGCCAAGGGAGTGATCATAAAAGCTTGTAGAAATGAAGTCCTGGTCTCGACCAGGCTTGAGACTTGCAAGGGTTACTAAGCTGGTGCATGCAAAGGTAACCAGGACTTGATCAATGGCTGTTCATACTCCAATAGAAGTTGTCTCTCAAGAGACAGATGCTCTACTTTTTTTCAAAAGTGAGAAGATTAGCTCTTCAAGAACTGACCTAGTACTCAAAATGATTTCAAAATATGTTTTATTTAAGAAAATTTGTCTATGTTCTGGTTCAGCTATGTTTATGGTCATAAGATAATGTTGGAGTTGGCCAACTGGTCGACCATATTTGGAGGTGACCCAAAGGCTCCTATTTCTATTCGCTACTATCTTTTCAGATAGGGCTGGGCACTGCTCCTATCCTGGTTCAACGATCGCTTACCCTCAATACTACTCTTTAACAGAGAGGCATTGAGTATTATTTTTAAAAGTATTTGTAATAAATTGCCTTACAGCACCTGGTATTCTCAGATGGTCACCCATCTAGGTAATGACCACGCTCAGTGTTGTTCAACTTTGATGATCCCAAGAGAACTATACCAATAGTGATTTTCATTGCCAATCTATACTAATGATTGAGAAAAATGATCATAAACCAGAACAAAGTGCCTTTATATTTTGTGGTGGTAAGTTTTACAAAATGTAATCTGAATATAAATAATAACTTGTTGATTAATATATTGTCAAAAATCATTAAATGATATTGATACCCAACATAAATGAATCATGGTAACAAATGTGTGTACCAGAACTTATTTAAAAATTATCTAAAAATAATAGATCTTTTATCTAAAATTATCAAAAAAAAAATACCAGCACAAGCTTTCGGCAATGTCGGTCCAAAATAACCATGGGACCCCAAAAAGTACTTTTTTAGAAAGGTCTAGAAAATGTGACCACGAGCGCCCAGAAACTCACACTGACAGACGAGCCAAGAGAGAAGAATCTGTAGCCCTCTTTGCTCGTTTGTGCAGACCATTTGTGGATTTACAGTGATTCGATATAAGCATTATATTGACCAAATAAATCAAAATAAGTGATGAATTTTACTCCGACTGGAATCTGTTTTGACTAAATTTTAATATGATTGTTTATTTATATTTTGAGCTTCAAACTTGTCAGACTTGCTGTAAACAATAGTTTGCACCTTACTCTCCAATGTATAGAGAGCAAGGCTCCTCCTGGCTTTGTGTATTTAGTTGTTGAGTCACACAGTCCTTGTATTAAGATGACTAAAGGTCACTTAGCAAAGCAATGTAAATTATACTTTAAAAAAAAGAGAAAAACATAGATGCCTATTCATAATGGTTTTTTAAGAAGTTCTCCCACTGCCGGATTAGGCTTAGGGTCTGTAGCATGTATTATAAACGGGGCCCTAAATTTAAAAAACAAAAACCAGAAGTCCAACGATGCATCCAACATATCTGGTAGAAGTAGCAGAAAGAGGAGGCGGAAGAAGAGCCAGTAGTCTTTCTCTGATTCTCATACACAAAATATTGTGATACAAAAATATTTTGCGAGTATCTTTTTCAATGAAAAATCATAAATGGCCATTTTAGGCATCTGTGGCTTTTTTAAAATTCTAAAATGCAGACATTGTTCATTCTATCATGACATCATAGCTGCTAGTAAAAAAAAATTGATCTGGGTAGACGCTCTTTTGATGATGTTATACCATTTAATGACATCGCATCACTTCTTTCCTCCCTTTTTCTGTTGATCAACGTAATTGGAAACTGTCCGATAGATCGACAAACTGACTGCCAAAAGACATTGTCGTAAGACAGATTCAATCGATTGACAAACCAGACTGGTTTTCTTTTTCATCTGCTATATAACCAGTTAATATGACAAGTATGTCTAATATTTCAGTAATAGTATTACATTTTCGTTTGAGTTTTGTGCAATGGCTATGACTTCAGTTTCGAATACCTCTGCATTTATGCATCAGATATGTCTCCCATTAATTAGTGCATTAAAATAACTCCAATTAGTAATAATTTATTGAAATTCTTAATCTCAAACACCCAGTTATTCATAAAAGTTGATGGCAGTATAGTGCAATAGTAAATCACTGATTCGGAATTGCAAGCATTTAGTGCGGGATTCATAGCATACACTACTTTTGTCAGATAGGTAATCCAGTGCTAAATTCTCCTCTTTTAACTATTTCATTTACTGTAAATTTAAAGCTGGAAGATCAAATCAGTTTGTACTGAATTTATCTTCTCTCCTTATTGTTATTTTCAATATTTTAGATCTTACTAGATCACGGATTGAAATCCTGCAGTTGATTGTGAAATCTTATCCGAGACCTCAATATCCACTCGTTGACTTGAGCTCAAATCAACCATGTTTATATCAATACTAGCATAATACCCCCAACAATGTTTTCTACATATAGGTTAATATTTCTGAATATATCTATTTTTAAACTTTGTTTTCATTCACATAAGTCTCCCTCTCTGTAATCAGCTTTAAAGAAAGGAAGAGAGTAAAACTTGTTTTCCTGCCAAAATACAGAGAGGAAACTTATGTCTTCACTGTGATGTAATCAGAGATACAAACATACCAACTAACAAACTTTATGACTATGGTGTTTATATATGTAGATAACCACTGAAAGAATCCCTATGATTACCAGATGAACCATGACCTTCAACCCACTTCAAATTTCAAGTTTGTTGAGCATTTCATCTTGAGATAAACTATAGTGTAGACTGTATAGATTGGTCTTCAGTGAAAGTGTTAATTTGAATGAAGAACTTAGCTTAGGTAGTTTATTCTGATACTCATTATTTTAAATGTCATATTTATTAAGTAAATAAACTTGATGTCAAATACCTATAAGGAAAGCATTATTAATTTCCACTACCCACAACAAACTGGTTCAAACTCTATTGTTGGGTTTAGGTTATTTATGTGTTCTATGTATCTACAGCACCTATCATAAGTATTCGTACAAGCTATCATTTTTCATCTAATCACTTGGGTTTGAGAGTTATTTTTGCAATTGACATAACAAGGCTTGCATCGAATCATCTTTAGTAGTTTTGAATGCTAGATTCTTTGAAAATGTTTTTTTTTTGATAGAATTGAATTGTTATATGAAAAAAAAAGCAAGTTTTTGTTTTGTATCTTTCTAAAATCTTGTTCAGAATTGAACAAGGAGATAGAAAAAGTGAACTCACATTGCTATGTAGAAGAGTTGCCGAACTGATGGATTAGCTTTTATACTAATCTGCCCCAAATCTACTATGGCTCCTGCAGTCTCAGGAAATAAAAACAGATTCTATGCTCTTTCGAATACCTACAAGCAGCAAATGGTAATTTATGTATGTGATGGTTTCTATTGAGTGACTAACCAAACCTGTTTATTTTTTTTTAAATCATGAATTTATGGTTCAAACCATACAGGTAATATTTCCATTAAAGTAAGTTAATTTCACCACCACCATTGTGCACTGTGTAAATGAGTGTCACCTTCTTGGCAACTTTTTCAATGTCCTCTAATCCAATTGTTTGGGACTAGGTGATTCTTGTCGCGTAACTACCTAAGCTGGTACCTAGTTATTGACTGACCTAGTTGAAGTAGTTGTGATCTTTAAACTATACAACTGACTGAAAACTGACCTAGTTTTTTAAAAAATTGGTATAAACTTGGTCAAAACTGGGTTAAGGTTAATATTATTCTCGCTCTTTGAAATTTCATGTCTTGTTCTCCTTTTTTCTATGAAATCTTTTCTTGTTTCTTGATTTATACTCCCAGATTATACATAGGACGTCAGGTTCAGCTTCCAGTAAAGCTGTTTACTATTATATAGAGCTAACTGTTTTGACCTACTTATTGACTGATTTCTGACCTAGTTTTTTTTTCATACCAAAATTTGACCAACTAATGACCTATTTTTTTTAAAACTAGGTACCAGCTATGGTAACCACTTGTTCCATAAGTATTTACTGGTTACACAGTAACTTTTATTTACTTTTTTCTTGTTCCTGGGTAATAAGTGATATTTTCAAATAATTATGTTCAAAAAATATAGAAAATGGCTATTATTCCGTTTTCACTTGGCTTTATTCTGCACCAAGGCCATTGATAATTTGAAATCTACTTATTTCTAATTGGATAACAGGTAAATTCGCACATTTTCAATCATAGAAAGTAAAAAAAATTGCATATGAATATGACTGTCCTGGACACAAAAGCAAAATCTAAAAGGAATAATCGCCATTTTTAGTACTTCTTACACATGTATATATGTATGTATGTACATATGTATGGCTCTTTTCATTTTGAGTGACAGTCTTAGCAGCTTCACTTGAACTGCTCTGTTTTGGTACTTAGTATAGAGGAAGTATTGTACCCAAATTCCACTTACTCCCTCTCAACCACGCCAAAGGCTTCCAGAGGAAAGATGGGGTCAATATGTTTGGAGATTGGCATGACTGCAAGGAATGCCTCTCCAGCTGATTACAGCACCTGATATTCCCAGACAGTCACCCAACTAGGTACTGACCAGACTCGATGTTGCTCAAGTTTGGTGATCGTACAAGAACCAGGTGTATCCAATGTGATATAGCTGAAACTAATTTTTAAAAACATAAACAATTAGAAAATAACGTTATCCAGGGACAAAAATTCCACTGTGTAATAATCTCAAACAGCCAAGCACAGACACACCAGAAGAAGTATACTATTTAAAAATCAAGGATAATCCCATAATTACTCATTCATTAAAACATTTGCATTGATGCTTCACAGGTATTTTGTAATTTTTCTGAATGGATAAAATCATGACAAAACTGGTGGATTACAACAATTGCGAATAGTAAATTACTATTGAATCTTTTATATTATTTTAAATTTCATTCAATCGTATGTTTAGATTTAAATTCGACTATACATTTATATTTAATTGAACAATAATAACTACCAAAGGTGAAGAAGGCTATCTCTTTTTATATTAGTGTGCGTTTGTGTGTTCTAGTGCTTGTGGCCATACTGTTATGTCTACAGACTTGAAAATTAGCATCAGTACTTCACTAAACACCTTCTAACAAATGCTTTTTGGAGACTCATTTTAGCAGATTCATTAAGAACATCTAGATGTTTCTTTTACTTTATTTTAGATGTTTTCCTGTGATGTCATAAATAGAATTTGTTCAGACCATATTCTTTGATGGGATTAATTTTACATGACTTCAAATTTTAATGCTACAGTTGTTCAATTATTGACTGTGATGGCAAGTTCTCTTTATGATTTTTTTCTAATATATTCTCCATTGACATAGTCTACCCTACTCTTTCATAACCACGCCCCTTTTATACAATGTGACTTCGAAGAAAATTCACCCCCAACAGAGCATGCTGCCAAAAGATATCGGTCACTTGACTGTTTCTATTAAGTGACTAACCAGACTGATTTTTATATTTGATTGATGAGACAAATTCAGTTCAAAATCGTAATGCTTGAGCCCTCAATGAGGGCTAAGCTAATTCTCTTTAGCTTGTGAAATCAGCATACTAACCATACGTCTACCAGAAATGCTTTAACACAGGGTTCCTCTTGCTGGGGTAGATATGTCCTCATGGGTACACAAGAGAAATCTTAAGGAAACGTGAGGTTTGTAAAAACACTGGAATTTTCAAGTAATTGTAACCAACTAAATGCAATTCATGTCTTGCAAACCCAAAAAGAGTTTCTCGTATGATTGTAGTTTGTGTTGTTAACACAATGTTTCGACTTCTCAATTCTACAGCTTTCTTCAGGTGTTCTATCCAAATGTGATGGTTTTCCAATGGTCAGACCTTTATTGGGAGAGAGTGGCAAACACTATCCTCTTTAAGAAGAAGTCTGTATTATAGACTGGGAATACAGTTGGAAACTGATGAAAATCAAGGAGGCTGCCCACACCAACATGTCAACTGAGTGTATAAACCAAACAAATGCAGAGTTAGAACGGATGTGGCTTTTGCTACTCAACAGGGATGACATGTGGAAATCCAGGCCTAATAAGTGAAAAAGAAGATATCACTCGATTCCAACATAAGAATGTTGATACAATCGATAAAAATTCTGTTCATCACCAACATCTTTAGTAATAATATCTCTTTCTGGAAAGGGAAGAAAAAAAAAATTACATCGCTTTCCTCCCAGGAAAATCAAACACAAGGTCCAATGGGGAAGGTTTTTGATCATTACTATCCTAACATTAACTTAGCTAGTCTCATTTACTGACCCGTTCGTACCAACATTGTTCCTTTCACCAAAACATCTCATTTGTTCAGAAAAGAGAAACTTTCTTATTCCTATCACCAAAATTCCGCATATTCTCTGTGTGATTTCTTTTTTATTATAAAGGTTTTGATAGATTCAGCAACAAGAATGATGTAGAAGACAATCAATGAAGAAGCATATGTTTCTGAAACTGTGCCTTGAATTGAATTACTTCTTAGAAAGGGCCAATCTAATTCATCTCATTAAAAAGGTAACATTAAATCAATTGAAATTACAAACAAATAATGTATGTCTATTGTTGCTCTCATGGTTTCTACATGTTTTCATAATTCATGAAGAGGTTTGCATTTTCTATGGTTTATTGAAAACTGTGAGAAACATATTTTTTTTTCTTTTATTGAGATGTCCTTCTTGACAAGTACAAAAAACCTGCGACAATTCATGAACAACTTATAGCACACTTCTTGTTGGATTTCCTTCTCAAAGAAGTTTTATAACCCTTTCCACTATTTTGATTGAGAGCTCTCTTATTGAAGCCACGTTTCCTTTCAATTAGGCCAGTCCAATAATGAGTCATTAAGCTCATTAAGGTCTACAAGTACTTTCTCTAAATTGTAGACTAATTTGCATATTCAGACCAGTGTTGGTATTTGTTTTTGAAATGCAAATTACAAGGTGATACAACCATTTTTTCCCTTTGGTATTGAGTGATTCCATAATTCTTTACTCTACTTGATCTGGAAAAAAAATATGCTAATATTTTAAATATTTTAGTCTAATGTTTTTGAATTATATTTCATAAAGCCAAAAATGTTGAGCTATCAAACAAAAATTGTTTTGTATCATATCTGTGATTTGTTTATTTGCTGTGGAGTAAAAAATCTGGGTGAACATCGTCTAAGTGTGCTGATTCCATAATTTTTGCCGGGGCTAGTAGTAAAACCATTTAATGTGTTGGCTACTGTTGCTTTTTCTCAATTAACTTTGAAATGCATGACATTTTCGTGCTGAGAGCCATTTGAATGTCATTTTGAATAGCTGGCTGATTCCTGAATTTTGCCTTTAAATGAAGTTGTAACGAAAATCCAACTTTGCAAATGTATGTTGTCAAAGAGATTAAAAAAAGTTGAAATGCATCAAAATGACAAAAAAGTTGGTTTGCCACTCTCTTCTAGCACTGCTAAAGATTGCCTTATGCACTATTTGAGGATGCTAGACCCTAGATTAAGAACCTCTGATTTAGAACAATGTTTATAAGAACAGACCAAAAGTTTATAAATCTGAAATTCTGCCTATTCTTGATTTTTTTCTGCTGTCTTTCAGAGGAAACAAGCCCGAAAGTCAGACCATTGATGCGCTAGTTCTGTTCTTGTATGAAGCTCTAGTAATGTGGCCAACTTTATTTTCAAGCTTACATCTGAATTTGAATCAAAAAACACCTAGAAACATCTAGATTCTCCTGATATCTATCTAAAATCAAAGAAGTATATTATAAATAAACATAGTATGTGATCTAACAATAAATGATGTCTGTGTCGGTTTTCTGTTGGAATCACAGTGACGTCATTCTTTCCTCCTACAACTTCCTTACTTAAGCAACACAAATACAAACATTTCTTTCATAAAAGAAGTGGGAGGGAATGCTTTGTAGAGATGGTGTGAAGCATTTGCTACGTCGATTTGTCAGACTGTCAGTCAGTCTGTGACAATTATTGCCAATGTAGATGCTGGCACATCTAGAAACTGATAAAAATAGATGTTTTCCTAAATGGCCTCTCAAATGCTGGTCAAGTTTCCCATGTACAACTAATAGCAATTATATTTTAGCAGAATTTGAATTTGAGAATATCAAAATTGTATTCAATTTCTTGGAGGTTTTTTGGACTTTATATTTGTTGAAAGTAATGTTTTCACTGATTAGAAAAAACTATGATATAATGCATAGTGATGATTCACTTTTTCAAATATTTTTTTTGTAATGAATTTAGTAATTTTAAATTTCGAAGACAAGTAATCATAAAAGACTGCGTCATGGACAGACTCCAAAATAACTGTATACTGTTCATTTTGAATTACGTGCTATGTGTATAAGAATAAATGCTAACACATACATATACCTCTGCCAGCCTTTATGCAAATAAGCACGGGCTTAGGGCATCAAGAGAGAAGGGGACATCTGCGTTAAATTATTATAAATTGTTCAAATTGTTCAACTTAAAAGTTTAAATTCAAAATTTGATTTTTTAAATTCTAACATTCAAATGATTTCGATCACAAAAATTCTTTTAAAAAACTGGTAAATATGCTAACACAAGTTTCATTGGTGAAGAATTGATTCTGTGAAGTAGTATATTTTTGTGAGAAAATGAATTTTTCTAATATATTTTGATGTGTTTCAAATGAATCTGCTATCTCCCAAGGTATTTATTTTTTGTAAAAACAGTTTTGATTAAATAAAACTTTTGATTATGTACCTTTTTTATTTATTTTTGTGGCAAAATGAAAATAAAAAATTTCTATTTTGTAACTAAACTATGTTTTCATCTATTTTTGTAACAAAACGAACTGAATTTATTTATTTCCGTTACTAAACGGTAGTAAGAAGTTTTTAATCCACAATGACCTTTTCATTTATTTATTTTTGTGTCAAAGCGGAAGTAAAAGGTTTCTATTTCGTGGATATTGTTTCATAATTTTTGTAATAAAACGAACATTAAAAGTTTCTATTCTATACCAAGGAACTTTTCTTTTTGAAGAAATTTTGATGCATCCATTTTATTGATTCGAAAATTAATTTGTAAGTCCAAACTTGAAAAGTATGCCTGTTGTTGGCAACCCACCATAAGAGAAGTGAGACGCAAAAAATACTGGACACAAATGTCCAGGACATAGAAGTCCAAGACACAAATGCCTTAATACTGGTCAACCATGTGGCTAAAAGCTTTTTATAGCCTATAGCCAATGTAGCTATTATTTAAAATCCTCAAGTTAAATTTATAATTTCTAGTGAAAAATCACTATTGTTTTGGCTTCATAAATCAATAATATTAATAATTATAATTCATTAGTCTAAAATAGAAATTGAATATGCTTTCAGTAATACAATTGATATCTTTGAAGTGAATGTGTGGCCCGAATGAAGATAAAAAAACGTCTTATGTGGCCCGCTAGATCAAAAAGGATACCTATGACTGATGTAAACAATAAGTATCAACCAATTGTTAAGTGGTGAAAATAGTTATCCATCACAAAATGAAAGCTCTTGTCCATTGCAAGATAATCCATTGCAAATTATCTATTGTTAGATAAAAGCCCTGACTCAAAGATAGAACTGAGTTGCCATCAATTGAGATGAAACTGAAATTTTATTGAGTTAGCCATGAAAAAAATAAAAATCTTGCAGTGACTGAAATTTCCGTCATTTGCAGTTAGTTGGTTAAAAGGGTTTATGAGAATAAGATACCTGATTATCAGATCATAGATGCACTAGTTTGATTTTTAGTGCCTTTAAAACCCTTTTTTTGAAACTCATATCTTCAAAAGCCATTTCGTTTGAAAGAATACTAATTTAATGCTAATATTGTGCGAAATAGAATATCATTCATACAATTGACACATGTTTGTCTTCTGATGTAGTAAAATAGAATTCCATGTTCTGATGACAAAATAATGAAATGTCACTCAAGCAACATCAGATTCTTAGAAGTAGAGGGAAAGACTGCTTCTTGGAGATGGTGTGATCACTGCTATAAAAATCCAACACCTCTAAAAAGAATTCATAAGAAATACAAAACTAGAAAAACAAGCTTGGCTGCACTAGGGTCAAACTCCCTTCTTCATGAAAATCTAAAAGGTAAACGAAACAGAATTCATTTCTCCATACAATATTTTTCCAAAACTATGTATCTAATTTCAACTCCTTCATAAGTTTGAAATTCACTGTTTGCAAAAAGAAAAACACCTTTCAACTGTGAAACAAACAATAGTTTTTAAAATTACCCATCGTTTCTTTAAATCTATCAGTTTTCTCACGGTATAGATGAGCGTGAATTAATTTGTTGTTTGTTTGGTAAAATAAAATACTTTCTATTCCATTCTATTCATCGTATCGAAAAAATCTGACTCTGACATTTTTGTTGTTTGACTTGTCATCACTTTCATGTATATGTCTCATCTCTTTTTGGTGAGGTAAACTTTTTAGGATATGAAAATGAAGTCAATTCTTGAGTTTAACAAGAATATTTGAAGAGTGTGGTTCCAAAACGCAATAAGCACCATTTTAAAAATAAATGTGTTGAATTAAAAATCAGATTCTTGATTTTAACTTTTCATTTTATGAAATCTGATGAACTGCATACATATAAAAAGGTTGTAATAAGATTAAAAAATTCAAATCCAGAATTTGATTTTTAATTTAATTAAACTAATTTATTTTTTAAATAGTACTTATTGTGTTTTGGAACCACACTTTTTATATAATTTTGTTTCACAACTCAATAATATAGATATTTTTTTATTTTACAAAAGGAAGAAAAAGATTTTAACATTTGAGAAGTGTTTATTGAGAACTGAAATTTTTCTTGTTTTTTTTTAATAAGTCTTTTAATCATTGTTTCATGCCAAAGATTCTCAAACTGGGGTGTGAGTATCCCCGGGGTTACACAAGAGAAAGTACAGAGAAATGCAAGATTTGTGAAAACACTGGAATTTTAAAGTAATCTCAACCAACACAAGTATTTAGTTTATAGGAGTGTTCAGATAATGAACAATGAAAATTTTTTAAAAATTTGGTATGTGTACTTGAAAAAAACAACATGCCGACATTAACTTTCTGTTGGAATTACAGTGATATCAATCTTCCCTTCTTGAACTTTCTCTTTTGAAATTGAAAAATTTTTTTTTTTCTCAATAGACAACTCTATCGGTTCCTGCAGTTGTTATAGAGAGTGTGTTACAATGGACAACTGCTATTGACATGGAAGAGCCAGGCAGTCTTGCACAGTTCATCGCAGCAGTGAGTTGCTTTGGAACCTGTTCGGTGGATGAGCTTCAATGCTTTGGGGCCCTAGCGAGCCTGACATCTCGACTGCTTCTGGTAAAAACTTGTACCTATCTCAACCAACTAAACACAATTTCGTGTCTTGTAAATCTTGTTGACTTACAGTTGGCAACACTACATAATTCAAAAGTATAATTCCGTAAAATCAAACATCTTTGCTTTGCATCTGCAGTTGTTCGCCTTCCTTGAATGTACTGGATGTGCTTCTTTTCTAGTATAAACAAAATTTCTGACAGTTGAGAATGATATGCGGGTGTGTCTCTCTGAAACTGTGCCTGGGATTGAGTTACTTGTTGAAAATAGCCAAGATAACCCATCTCATTGAAATGTAACATTAAATTAAATGAAATAACTTACAAATACTACTGGTCTATTGTCTGTACTATGGTATGCATATATTTTACAGTATTTTTTTATAAGGAGTATGTTAACACTGATGGATAGGTCGAAGGGGTATGCTGGAAGATTAAATACTTGAAGTGTTCATGACTCTACAGTAAATAACAAACTAGAAATATCATAGTGCAATGAAAGTGGAAGTTATATGTTCTGCACTATATGATTATAACAGAAATAGGTTTCAGACTGATAAGGAAAGATCAAAGAGTTCAAAGGATATTTTGTTCTTCATTAAGTAGACAGACATTCACCAGTAGACAGACAACTGATCATACAGTACTGTCAAAATTATTGTACACTCTTTTCAAAATTGACTTATTTTATTTTCAAACCCCATTTTAACTACAAAGTTGTTAACACTAATACATGTTCTTATGCATTTGGGATTCTACATTAATTCTAATATTCTATACAAGGAGAATTTAAACCATTGGTGACCTCAAGTTGACCTAAACTACTCAAGCTTATCCTACCCCAGGATGGTGGCTGATCTCAGGTGAACAAGTATGCCATCATAAGACTCCCTGTTTCCTACCATGTGACCATTTTATCTCATTTATAGTAACAGGTCTCAAATCGAGCATTTTATTCCTGGAGTTGTGATTACTGTGCTTGCTTGTCCAATATTGTCATCATTGGATCTGATATGAGCCCAAGGAGAAGGGTCCAAGTTGAAGTATATCTGAAAGATACCTCTTCAAGTTGCGATGAAATTAAAGAAAAATGGGAATATCAAGGAGAAGTGTATTCAACTTTGAGAAAAAGCTGAAAAATGGTGAAAATTTGTCTCTCCAGTGTGTCCTAAAGTGTATGTATTACTGTTTACATTTTTGTAATTAAAATAGGTTTTTAAAATGAAATAAGTCAATTTTGAAAAAATGGACTATAATTTTAATGGTATTGTAGATAAACTTTCCCTATGATACACTACATAGGTACAGTGATATTTTCTAAGCTTGGCTAGGTAGAGGAAAATAGGGATAGGAAGATTGTGTTCCACCAATCTTCTAGGTGGAGAGGGCCTCCATGAAAATCATCATTTGAAATCCTGGCTGTTTACCTAAGCTTGAACATCATCCACCAGTGCCAGTGGGTAACATTCAACTGCTTCAGCTATAGAGTATTCAGTTGGTACGCTCACGCATATACACGAATACATACAAATAAATGAAGATATTTCTCAACAGGGCTGATAAGTCACTCAATACAAACCATCACATGACCAATGACTTTTGGCAGCATTTTGTGGAGGGGGTGATCAATTAAAAAATTGGAAAAAAAGGGGATCAATAGATAAGTTACCTCTCTCAACTTTTGTTGGGTAGTACTCACTGAAAAAGTCAGAATTTCCCAAAAAACAGACAAGAATGCTGTAAGACACAAACTAAGGGATCAATTTGGCATAAACTTACATTGCAAATACCCCCCCCCTCCTCATAAAAGACTACTTAAGCGAGAATTTTCAAAAAACAAAATTTTTTGCTATAGATGTAATAAAGAATAAATGTTGAATATTTGGGCCCTCTAGCTCCATTGGTGCGACCCGTACTTGTGATAGATATATACATATACAGCCAGCCAGCTAGACCAACTTGAAGAATGAAGAAACCTATTTTGATAGTTTCTAATATCTAAATGTGTATATCATCATCATCATCATCATCACCACCACCACCACCACCACCACCACCACCACCACCACCACCACCACCACCACAACAACAACAACAACAACAACAACTTGACTGCTGAACGAAGTCCTTTCCCATCTTCTTCTATGACTACTATAATAACGCTCCACTACTGGCAAATCTATCTATCTATCTATCTATCTATCTATCTCTCTCACCCTTCCATCTAGAGTCTGGTCTTTTCCTACTGCATTGAATTTTTGCTGTGTGTCCAGCCTATCTCTGTTTTGGTTGTTTAACTATTTGTATAATATCCTCTACTCTGGTCTGTCCTCGGATCCATGTCGATCTTTTTCTATCTCTCAGAGTTATCCCTACCATTGCTCTTTCCATGGCTCTCTGTGTGATTCTGAGTTGGTTCTCAGTTTGTTTTGTTAGTGCCCATGTTTTACATCCATACTTCATAGCTGGTATTATCCATTTTCTGTATACTTTGTGTTTTAAGCATATTGGCAAGGAGCTATTCAGTATGTCTCTATTCATACCAAATGCTTTTCAGCCAACCGTTATCCATCGTTCTATTTCACTTTTATGATCTTTCACTAACTTTATCATCTGACCTATCTCTTAGTCTCTTCTAAAGCGTCACCCTTTATTCTTATGGTCTTTTATTGTTGAACATTACTTTTGTCTTTGTTCTGTTCATCTTTAATGCGTTTTTCAAAACTTTCTCTGATTAGATCACTTCAAGAAGACATTTGACTCTGTAGAAATTCCCATTGTCACGAAGGCCATCACTCTACAAGGTGTAGACCCTGTATACGTCAAAGTACGACAACATTTATACAATCACAGCAACTCCTTCATTAAGCTACATAAAGACTCTGAACCCTTCCAGCTCTGAAAAGGAGTAAGACAAGGTGATACAAGCTCATCCAAACTCTTCACAGCCTATCTCAAAATGATCTTCCTAAACCTGAACTGGAAGAATAGAGGAATCAAAATAGACGAAGAGAACCTACATGACCTCCAACTAATGCTAGATGAACTAAACGAAGAAATCAAAGAAGTTGGCCTACTCATGAACTTCAGTAAAATGAAAGTCATGTGCAATAATCACATTGAGAATAAAGACATAACTGTCAAAATCAAAGATGCAAAACTGGGGAAAGTAGACCACTACATCTACCTAGGACAACGGATCTTTATGAAACCCACAGAGGAAGAAGAAATTAAGAGAAGAATCACCCTAGGATGGCAAGCCTTTGGCAGAGCAAGCTCAACCTTCAAAAACAAGTTGATCCCAATAATCCTAAAAAGAAGAGTATACAACCAATGCGTTCTCCCGATAGTCATTTGGAGCTAAAACATGGAACCTAATCAAGAGACAGACTCACAAACTGAGAAGCATGTAACTCGCACAAGAGAGAGAATCATGCTCAACCTTACACAGAGAGATCACAAGACAGCATAGTATATCAGGAAGAAAACGGGAGTCCAAGACATCATAGGATCTATTAGAAAACTCAAATAGCAATGGGCAGGTCATGTTGCAAGAATGGCAGACAACTGATGGACATCACAATTTACAACATGGATCCCTAGAGAACACATAAGAAACCGAGGCTGACAGAATATAAGACAGAGAGATGAACTAAACAAATTTGGAAAATACTGGCTCCGCAACACCCTTGATAGAAAAATGTGGCAGATCTTGGGGAAGGTCTATGTCAAGTGACAGACGTTAAAAGACTGAAGCTGATGATGATGATGATGAAAGCTGGCCCCTGCAGTGGTTAATGTGCTAGCCACAGAAGTTATTGAAACTAAGCTCTATTCTCGCCAAATGCTGTCAAGGAGCACTCAGTGTATTAGTAAGATAGTGATATTTCTAACTAAAAAGTTATGTTCAGTTTTTCCTATGAATACAACCCAAAGGTTCTCAAACTGCAGACAAAAAAAGAACCGGACAAGATTTCCTCAGGCATGATATCTCTGGACATAATTTCATCCCTTGAAGTGCCAAGTCCTTGGTTAGATGAAAGACATGACAAAACTTTTAGTATTTGGTCACAGTATGAATTATTTTTAACCAGTCTCATAATCCGAGTGTATATTATTAAAGGTTTTTTTTGTATCCGTTCAAAAAAATTAAACAAATAAAAGACAAAGTATCAAATTTGCTTTTATCTGACCTCATATTCTAATTACATTTTCAGAAGCTAAACTTTATTTTTAGATATCCAAAAATTGAAAAAATTATCAAAACAGTTTTAAATTCTATTTCTTGATTTGTTTCATTAAATTCTTCACCTGGTCTGATAGATTTGCTTAACCTCTCCATCTTCTCCATGAAAAAGTATGATGTCTCACCACCGAAAGCAGAATTGAAATTTTCTGATTTTAAAATGTAAAAATTTTAGAATATTCTAAAATTTGGAACAGCATTTCAGAATTGACCCCCCCCCCCAATAAACATGTATTCTTTTAAACAATATGTGCTCTAATAAAAACAAATTTCGGTACCATGTGGTTTATTCATCAATTTTTGGAATGTGTCCAAAAAACCTTTGATAATATACATTTAGATCATGAGACTTGTTGTTACCAATTACGAAAAGTTTTGTCATGTTTTAATCTAACCAAGGACATTTTGTCCCACTTTGCACTTTGAGGAGTTGAATTTTGTCCTTTGTCCTTTTTGTCCCCATCCCACTCCTGGGGGTATGCATGATAAATTAAGGGGGTATACGGGTTTTCTAAAAACACTGAAATTTTGAAGTAATCACAATCAACTAAATATAGCTCATGTGTCTTGAAAGCCTGACATACAATCTGCAAACACTGTAAAAATGAGAAGGATTGTTTTGCAAAAACAAACATCTCTGGTTGGCACGTATATCCATACTCATTCAACTTCCTTCTATCTTTTGTATACGCCTAGTCATCATACCTGGAAGAAGATGAAAATCTTCTAGTTTGGAGACGAGCAACTAAGTAAGTACCAGAATTAAAAAGGTTGAATTATGAGGTCTGGTTAAAAGAGTTGGGATTGTCATTGTTATAAAAAGTTAGGGATTAGGGAGACCTGATAGAAATGTTTAAGATAATGTGTGATTCAGAATTAGTAGATCCTGATGTATTTCTTACACAGAAGGAGTATGAAGGATTGAGAGGCAACACATATTCAATAGAATTAAATAGAAGTAGATTGAAAATTCTTCTTTAGCAATAGAGCGGTAGGACTATGGAATATGTTACTGAATTATATAGTGCTATCAACAGATCTAGATGATTTTATGAAATATTGTGATGTTTATTACACCACCACAAATCTATAAGGCCCTAGATATTATGTAAATATATGTGTTATGATGTGTGCTTGTATATATAATTTGTATACTTTTTTTTTCACACTGAAATAGATGTTCTATGAAAACAAATGTCATGGAAACTGTCAATTCATAATGAATTGTGGGTGTGTCTCTCTGAAACTGTGTCTAGAATTGAGTTACTAGTTGGAAAGATCCAAGCTCATCCATCTCACTGAAAAATGTAACATTAAGTCATATGAAATTACTAACAAATAATACTTGTCTATTATCTGCTCCATGGTATCAATACATTTCATACTATATTCTTTACAAGGGGTACATTAACACTGCTGGAGAAGATGAAGGGATATGCTGAAACAAGTTTGAGAATCTTTAATGTAGCTATTTACTCCAGTTGTTCTGTCAAACAAATACCTATTCATAAAATCATTTCATTCGGAAGTTAACATCATTTTTTTTTTAATCCTTGTAAATATTGACTTGAAAAATCAAGAAAACTATTTCTTTTTTTCTATTTTTAAGAAATAAAAATTAGGCCCACAAAATGAACAGTTTTCAGTGATATTTTTTTTGTATACTTACTGCCTTAATATCTTACTGAGCTAAACTCACTAGACGGCTGGCTTGATTGGCCCCAAAGCATTGGAGCCATGGCCAACCTCAACGGTTAAGGTTGGCCATGATTGAAGCTCATCTACAAAGTAGATTCCAAAGACGCTCAATGCCATGACAAACTGCATGAGACCGCCTGACTCTTCCTGTATGTGTCTATTTCAGTTGTCCATGGCAACACATTATCAATAGTAACTGGAGGAATAGGCAGAGTTGTCCATTAGAAAGAAGGAAAATGACACACTTTAAAACTGACATAGTTCCAGCATTTCCTCATATGTGGTCAAAAATATATTGTTTTAAATGAATTTTTTCAGAAATTTCATTGTGAAGTAGTATAAATCTTCAAAGATCTTTCTTGTGAATATCTGTATTGAAATAGATCTAATGGCTGATATATACAAACCTCGGGTCTGTCAACGTGGCTTATATCTATATAAGTAGATTTATATAAGCATATGTTACATCGAATCAACAAAATTGCTTAATTGTCAAAATTTACTCATTTTTTAAAATTTTACTCCAAATACGTAAACTTTTGATAATAAAAAATAATTGTTCTATATCTTTGTTTTGTTTAAATGAACTTTTGATGAAATTAAAACCACGGATTTATCTATTTTTTATAAAAAAGTAAAAACTATACATTTACTTATTTTTTGGGGAAAAAAAGTTTGATTGCATAAACTTTTGATTGTATAAAAATAATTGTTTTTATCAAATAAATTTTTGATCAAATTAAAACTACATATTTCTTTATTTTTTGTGAAAAGAAGTAGAAACTTAAATTATTAGGCAGTTTTGTTGTTTTGGCTTAACACATACAGCTAGTGATTTTTAGCAAAGTTTTTCTTTCTGTGAATACACCTTGTTTTAAACTTTTGACTGTATTGATAAATACAAACAAAAATTTACCTGGTGCAACTTGGTGTTTTTTAGTGATAGTGAAAAATATTTTGAAATTTTATCTTCCATCGTACTTGAGGTGTCATGGGGGAATGGAGACAGTGGTTATATTGCCTTCATCCGTTCTTTCCCAGTCTTCTTCATTGTACATGAGTAGTTTAACTTAGTCCATGCCCGGCTTGCTAGGCCCGTTGAAGGGACATAGGCCTCCCTTCCCGAAGTGAGGAAACATGGGGTCGGGCTGTTGGGACTTACCCTGCTGACATGTTGGCGGGAGGGAAGAGATGGACACATGCCTTTCTCTAGAGCATTGGTGCACACCTCTTTTTTTTAATAGCTTAGAACACTGCCGGTCACAAACTAAGAGACTAATTTAGCTTGAAATTACATTGCAATTGGGACCTCCCACTAAGAACTATTTGGGGGAGGAATTTTCAAGAAAATAGAAAAGGCATTTTTCCTAAGCATAAGTAAATGTTGTATTTTCAACCCCCCACTTCCATTAGTACGACTTGTACATCCAGACAGCCAGACCAGCTCAAAAACTTAAGAAACCTGTGTCAACAGTTTTGGTGACAGTCTTAGCTTCCAGTCTTGAGATTAGTGGACACAAACCAAGTCAGTACGAATATATTTGGTTATATGACTACCTTGTACAATGAACAAGTATGAAAAATAACATTTTACAAATACATTTTCTTTCATTGTTACATCTTGCTAGTTTTTTGTTTTTTAGACATTCTTTTTTTTTTTATAACAGTTGCTCACAGACTTTTTTTGTAGAGCATGTAGTGGGGTATACATATATGATAGATAAACAATCCTACCTCATAACTGTTTTATAACAATAACATCCACAAATGAAAATAATGAATATATTTTGCAGTACAAATTTAGGGAAATTACATTTGAAAAATCTACACATAATAAATACAAGGTGTGTTTTGCTTGGTTAGTTGGTTGGTCAGTCTGTAACTCAAAAACAAATTGAATATACTGTACATTGTGGGAAATAGAAGAGGCTAACGGCCTAGATGGATAGAATTAAAAAACAAAAAAAACAATGTCAAACAGTTGCCATTTTTTACAATTATGGATACATAAATAACTGTAACTGTAAAATTCTTGAACTAACTGTTGAAATTAAATGAATTAGACAAAACATTAGTCGTCAATAAAGACTCGCTTCTAATAAGGACTTAGCAAAATATCAATTTCAGACATGCTGTCATTTTTGACAGCACGGGTGTACTAGTAAATAATCCTTACTTAATTTGAGAGGTGCGTGTGTGCGTGCCAAGATTACTCGACAACTGGCCATTGTACGAAGAAGATACTCGCCAGATCAGAAGTGTTGGTCCGTGCATTGGACATTGCCTTGTCAAGTTTGAAGTCGTTTGGATTTACGGTTCTTGATAGGGGGAGTATTCAATTCACCATAAAAATCTATGATGAACGCATATTTTGAGTTCGTAAAAAAGTGACGTGTTCATGACGCAATGTGCGTCTCTAATCATTTCAATGTGGTTTTGGAATAGAAGAGCGAGAGAAAATCGTTTTTTTTTTTCTGACGATTTCTTTCTCAAGAATGAGGTTAATTAAATTACAGTTAGATGACGTAAATTTATTTAACAAAAATCTGTTTTGATTGTAATTAATATTAACGAAGATATTTTGATTGTTGCTATTAACGACATCACGAATAAATAAAAAAAAACGGCGTCTCATTATTTAAAGTTTAAACCTTATGAAGATTTTCATGAAATGTGATACCGGGTGCATGTCTTAGTAATAATAGAGACATAAAGTTCTTTTTAATACATGTTATGATTGATGCTGTTGACCATTTTTTTACAAACGTAATTATTTTCTGTGTTACCGTCGGCTTTTCAGTAAGACTCAAGAAGAGAAATCCTACTGAACAGCAGTGACATTATCGTACAGAGCTGAACAATTACTACTGCAGTGGTGGTTTCATTGGTGAAATTCAGACGACCCTCAATTGAGTAGATCTCCACCCCACATAAGCACACACAGTGTCTATTATTATTTATATTAATATTATTATTCGTATCATCATTGTTATTATTGTTGTGGTGGTTGCGGAGGGTACAACACAACAACAGTCAGAAGGAAGGAGGAGCTTGCACAGTAGATTTGCTGGCAGTCGGCCAAACACCTCTTTCTCTCCGCCTCTCTGTTTCTCTCTCTCTGCCTCTTCTTCTTCTATTTCTCTACCGTTCTATTTTTTCACTATATTTTTTTCTCTCTTCTTCTCTCTCTATTTCTCTCTCTCCACTATTCCTCTCTCTCTTCCTCCTCTATTTTTCTCTCTTCATCGTTCTCTATTTCTCTCTCTCTTCCTCTTCCTCAATTTTTCTCTTCCTTCCTTCTTTATTTCTCTCCCTCCTCCTCTACTTCTTTCTTTCTCTCTCTCGCTCCATTTCTCTCCCTCTCTCTTTCTCCATTTCTCTCCCTCTCTCTTTCTCCATTTCTCTCTATCTTCCTCCTCTTTCTTCTTTCACTCTCACTCTCTCTTTTCATCCTTCACTATTCTCCTCTTTTCACCCCTTTTTCCTTTCAATCTCTCTCTCTTTCTATTTTTCTCTCTCCCTCTCCATCTCTCTCTCTCTCCCCCTATCTATCTATCTATCTATCTATCTATCTATCTATCTATCTACTGGAATCCCTGACAGCACAAAGCTGTGGCCTGTAATAATCAGCCATCGGCTAAGGTGCATCGTGTGTATTGATTTGACGATAGCACTGCTCTAAATGGCTAAGGCAACCACCTTCTCCTCTATAGTCAACACTTGCAGCATCACCATCATATGATCGCTGTAGTTCTACTCCTACTGCTGCTGCGACGACCTTTTTTTCCCCTCTTTTCTCTTCGCCTTATTGTCTAGAAGAAAAGTATTCTCATTTACAGTTCTCATTTTATGTTGTACTTATATTCTAGAAAAACAGTGGATTGTTGGGTGTTTTCTATCACAAGAATTAAACTCATTGGAGATAGGGTGTTGCATTCTGATGATCTTATGTTTGCTTTTTTTTTTGGGGGGGGGGTTATGAGCGTGAAATCATCTTTGTATGAAGATTGAGATACAAATTGAGAAATAAAGATCAAAGAATCAACAGAACTGATCGATATCAGAGCAAAGAAGACAATTATCTCATTTCTATTTTATTTTTAACCATCTTATTAGATGGAATATTGTGATTCGTGATTATTAGTTTTTTTTTTGCTACCATTTACCTTCATCTTAATTGTTGTTGCTTTCTGTCACCACTAAACTTGGCCTAGGTTTGCATCAACAGTGAGTAAATAAATTAACAGCGCAGATCGAGATAAAGAATAGGTTCCAGGTGAGAATCGAACACACAACCTTTTATGTCGGAACACTGCTCAAAGGTACCCAGCCTGAGTTTAGTTGTGATAAAAAGCAGCCATACCAACGGTAAATAGTAGAAAAAAAATGAAATAATGAATCTCAATACTTCTGATGAAATGAATGAAAATAAATGAAAAATTGGATTGAACAGAACGTATCCCCACTCTTTTTGTAGGGAATCAAAATGAAGATGAATAGTAGCAAAAATAAATAATAACTTGTATCTTGTTGTTCATCAGCATGTACAAGTGGTACTCAACCTTTTTTTACTTTGTGCCCCATGTCAAAAGCTCCCAATTACTCTTAAAAAAAAAGAAAGAAGAATTTAATCATATATCATGTGACAAATACTTCGCAGAAAGTACTGATAAATGAATCTTAGGGCATTGACTAAGATTTTTGTAGTTTCTTTATTGTGTGAAATTCAGTAACAACACGATTACTTAATCATTTTTATACCTCATAAAATTGATGAGTTGAGTAGTAGTTGGTATAGAATCCATAGTAAAATTGGTAATTATCAGATTATTAGATATGCCTTAGAATGAATCTATTCTGAGCCATGGAACACTTTTTGCTTTTCAAACCCTAATTCCAAATTGCCCCCCCCCCGCCCAATGTATTCAAATTGTCCCCTTTGTTGGGCATGCGCAACATGTTCAGAATCACAGGCATACGCATTCTTTCTAGCCTACTACTTGTTAACAAAAATCTATTCATGAGAATCCATAGATTAATTCTCAAAATCGATCATGTGATTAAAGTTCTTTAAAAAACGAGCAACAAACGTCCCAAACTGTTTGAAACTGTCGAACAAAACAATCAAGATAGGGCTGGAAATATTCAACATTTACTCCTTATTTTGTCTACAGTAACGTTTTGTTTGTTTTTTTCTCTTCAAAATTCCCCCTAAATACTTCTTTATATAGACGGTTCATGTTCGCAATCCAAGTTGCAAATACTAAATTGATCGCTTAGTTCATGTCCACTTTTTTCAAGAAAAAGGTGAGGGAAATAACTTATTCACTGATCACCCCTTTTTTCAATTTTTTGATTGATCACCCCCACCCCCCCAACACAGCATTCAACGTTGGTAGAATGACAGTTTCTATTGAGTGACCAAGCAAACTCGTCCATCTAATGCTTTGAAAAATCAAGTTGTGCCTCATTAAATAAGGAATCTTTTTAAATTATGTATCACTATATAATATGTTCAGCACTGAAGGATGTTGATTAATGTTTTCACTATTTAACCTGTTAAATACCAAAAAGTACCTGTATTCCAAGGGAAGTTATAAATTTTTGTCACCCATCCATGCTTTTTAAATCTTGTAAATTAAGTGGTGGTGGTGATGAGTAAATTAAGTTGTTGGTAATGCTGCCAGTGGGGTTTGAACAATTAATTCATGATTCAAACAAAAAAAACAATGAACAAGCGATTTCTCTTGCATTTTGTTGGGTGATGATCAGTAAAAAAAAATCTAAATTTTCTAGTGTCGAAGCTGCTGGACATAAACTAAGAGTCAATTGAGGGAAAAACTTACACTGAAAATTGACCCCCCTCTGACTGAAAACCTTTTTTTGTAAAAAACGAAAAAAAAGATTTTCCTACTTATTGAGAGGAGAGTGTGTTCAAAATTCCAGGTTTTTACTATGAATGATAAGGAATAGGCGAAGTTGGATGCATAGATAAATAGATATGTATAAAAATCAGATCATATGATTAACCCAAACCTAGCAACAGAGTTTGAACCAATCTGTTGTGGGTAGCGGTGGTTAAAAATGAAAACAAAAACATTGGCGATGAAGGTTTTGATACTTTGTTATTGGGTTGGTCACTATCTTTAAACAAACAATTCATTACTTTACTTTTTCTAATGATGGTTTCAATACATGAGCGTATAGGAACTCTCTGATCAAGGAGGGGCAAAAGTCTTGATTTGTCTGTATGTGTACATCATTTTGCCCGAATTAGACTGATTTACCCAAAATTCAAAACCTTTTTGCCTAACTTTTGGGTGGGATTTGCCCCCATCCCTGTCCCCAAGGTTTATACATGTCTATGCTTCAATAGCTGAAAATTATCAGTGATTTTGGAGAAATTTGCCAGTGATTTAGATTCTTTCGAACTGAACGTATATTTGCCTGTTTCTATGTATATATATATATATATATATATATATATATATATATCTAAACATGTATGTTTTTCATTGACACTTTTTTGTGCAGATGTCTATTCACCTGTCATGCTATTCCAAACTGAAACATAGAATTAAGAAACATTACTGTGACTTGATCGCCTGATGTTGATCTGACCTGTGTAGATGACTGATGAGCTCTTGCTATAGAGATGAATTGGATCAGAATTTCAAGCTTATTGATGAAAGATTTATTTTTTTGGATAATTTTAGATAAAAGATCTATTTTTGAAAGATAATTTCAGATGAAAGATCAATTTTTCATGGATAATTTTAGATAAAAGATCTGTTTTCATGGATAATTTTAGATAGAATATCTATTATGGATGATTTTCACTCAAGGTTCATACTTATAAATCAATTTATTAAAGCTTGGTGGTGGAGGGTAACCAAGAGGGTAATAGCATGAAGAATCCAACTCCGGCAGGGACAGTCTGCATTAACTTAACACTAATGCCCTTGGGAAGAGTGTGAATCCACCCACCTACCAGCTATGGGCAAAATAGCAGAGGGTGAAGTGAGTGATGCCAGTTCAGGTGCTTGCTGCTTTTAAGCCTACTTCACATTTGACAAATTGGCCGAATAAGCAGGGATGACTGGAACCAAAGCTAGCGTGAGGGCACTACTCATTAAAACTTACCCAGAACAGGTCTGGTTAGTCACTCAATAGAAATCATTGCACAACCAACGTCTCTTGACAACAGGTAGTGTTGGGGGTGATCGATTAGGAAAATTGCAAAAGGGAGTGATCACTGAATAAGTTATGCCGTTTTTGTTGGATAGGAATCACTCAAAAAGTCTGAATTTAAAAAAAAAAAAAGACAAGCAGACATAAACTAAGAGATCAATTTAGCATTAACTCACTTTGTAAACTGATCCCTCCACGAAAAGAATGTATTTGCTGGTGGGGAAGGATTTTGAAAAATTTTTAAAAACTTTTTTCTTGACATAATAAGGAGTAAATATATGAATTTTTAGCCCTCTAGCTCCATTAGTATAGTTTGTATACATACATACATACATACGTACATAGCAAGCCAGACTAATTTTTAAACTGAAAAAAACCTATGGTGACAGTTTTGGTTGACAGTTTCTAACTTCATTTACTTTGCCTCTCTTCTTATAAGTAAATTGACACGTGTGTATGTATGTTTATAGAAATGAGTTATCAGCTAGAGGTTACATTAGGAAGAGTTGAATAAAAATTTGAATGCTGTGCTTTCATGATATAGAAGTCCCTGTTATAATGCAGGTGTTAGGGTCCAAGAGTGGCAACTGTATTATAACCAAGCTGCAATAATTGCTGGGTAGGTATGGGCAATATTCAATAGTAGGTAACAGGTGAAAGATGACGTACAGCACCTATCATATAAAAACTAAGTGAGATTAGCACCAATAAACAAAGACATTTTTTAATGCATGTTTCAATCGAATAATACCATTAAAATAACTACAGTATATTAAGTATATCAAATTTCAGTATTTAGAAACAAAATATTTACATACTGTCTATAGTTATGAGAACGTTCATCAACATTCACACAGAAAGCCTGGGGTCACCACAACAAACGGATCAGTTTTAGCAGTTTCTCACACCCACCAAGATTTGTTTACTAAAGTGAGAAGAGTCTGACCAATAACTGTATTTACATTATTCCCTGTAAATGTGGGAAGATCTAACAGGAGAAACGGAAGGCCTTTTAAAGTCTAACTAAATCAAAAAGGCGAAAAAGAAAGGTCTGCAATGGCATACCATATCTAGAGAAAGATTAGCCAACACTATCCATTTTGGGAAAAAGACTTGATTATAGACAGGGAACACTGTTTGAAACTGAGAAAAATCAAAGAAGCAGCACATATCAACATGTCGACTGAGTGTATGTCAGATAAGAGTGGAGTCCAACCCTATTTGGCTTCCACTACTCAACGGGGACAAGGTATGGAAATCCAGGCTTGACATTGAAAGGAAAAGATATCCCCTGAATCCAACTTTGTAAGTGTTGCTACCATCTGAGAAAAAATTCTGTTGACCACTTCTTAGTAAACCTGAAGAAGGCAGTTGAATGGATTGTCCAAAACATGCGAACAACATGAACAAAAAATGAGTTCAGTCATTCAAAAATCTGATTGAATCAAAATATTTACATCAATTATTTGACCCTTTTAACCCACGAGCAACTGTGCCTTTCAATACTCTGTTTCTGAGCTTGTGGAGAAAAATTAGATTCATTGATAACTGAAATGTTTTTGTGTGATTTGCCTGTATCAACAGGACCACTATCCATATCTAGTGTATTTAATTTTCTGCTTAGAAACAGTCAACCAAAACTGTCAACATAGGTTTCTTCAGTTTTTAAGCTGATCTGGCTGGCTATTCATGTGTATGATGTATACAGGCTGCACCAATAAAGGTAGAGAGCTAAAAATTTAAATATCTACCTATTATGTCTACAAAAATGTTTTTGTTTTTTTGAAAATTCCTGTCCCAAATTGGTTTTTAGAGAGGAGTTGAATTTGCATTGTAAATTTATACTAAATTGGTCCCTTTGTGTCTGGTGGCATTCATGCTTGTTTTTCAAATATTCATTGATCATCTCTTTTTACAATTTCTTAATTGATCATCCCCAACACAGCATGCTGCTAAGAAACATGGGTCATTTGACAGTTTCTGTTAGATGAATCATTTCTTCTTGTTTGTTACTGGTCTTAATTCTGTGGCTTAAATAACCCCCTTGTTACTAACTCTTTGATGTGAAAATGTCCGAAAGGCCTTGCTTAGGGTGGCTATAAGCATTAAAAAAATAGATTTGAAAAATAGTCAATCCTCATGGAAAGAAAATCATGAATATATCTGAATTATAGATATATATATGAGATGATCATCTTTATAGTAAAGAAACTATTGAACTCATTTCAGTAGAAAAGTCCTTTGTTTCGAGTGGTGGGTAAGAGATATTTTTTTTTAGTAAAATTGTTACCTTTAAGTGGGCGTGTCCATTGTTATGCACAGAGAAATAAGAAATGTCAGACTTGATACACTTGATACAGACTCTTCCACTGAAATAAGTTCAGTAGTTTCTTTTCTAAAAAATAAACTCATTGAAATCTTAATATATATTTTTGCAGAGAATAACTAGTTAAATAACATGTCTTGTTAGTCTCTCAATAGAAACCATCATGTGATCAATGCCGTTTGGTAGCATGCTGTGTTGAGGGTGATCAATTAAAAAAATTGAGAGAGGGGGTGAGCAAGGAATAAGTTACTTCTCTCGCATCATTTTAGAGCAATAAATAGTAAAAAGTCTGAATTTTCCAAAAACAAACGTGAATGTTGCCTGAGCTAAGTCATCAATTTAGCATTAACATGAAGGTAGAATTTTGAAAAAAAAAAACCCACAAAGACGTTTTTTGAAGTTGTAATAAAAGCATAAATGTTGAAATTCTCAGCCCTCTAGCTCCATTGGTGTAGCCTGTATGCGTGATACATGCGTACACAGCCAGACAGACCAACCAGAAAACTGACGAAACGTATGCTGACAGTTTTGGTCGACAGTCTCTAATATCTTTCAGTAATGTTCTTTTGAGTGAGTATACATAATAATGTTTGACTTATTAAGCGAAATAACAAAATCAGTCAAGTACTTCATTGTTGTTACTCATCATTCTGAGTGCACATGTACAGAAAATGCACTGAATTACAAAAATAACTCAAGTTATTCCAACAGTTGTTCAAACTTTTGAACTCATTCGTCTACGTTGCTTTTGTTATAATCACAATATTTTGAACAATTTCTTTCTACAGCCTTCTTTTAATGTGCAACTCATAAGGAAGAAAGTGAAAAAAGGTGAAGTGTACCGTCTTTTAAGAGACAACTCCCAATGGATTATAGGGGTATGGTGACGAAGTCCCGGTTTTCTTTGCATGCATCAGCTTAGTGACACTTGCAAGTCTCAAGTCTGGTTGAAATCAGGACTTTATTCCAACAATGTTTAGGATCATCCTCTTGGCAGGGGTATCTCCACTCTAAGCTCAGAATGTATTCAATTAGTTGCTGAGTGCACAAGGAAAGTTGTCCTCATGAAGAGTTTTCCACACTCTTTGCTCATACCGGGAATTGAACCCGGGACCATTATACTATCTTAGCTGACAGAAGGATGGAGAAGGGTCACTTTTTCTTTTGACAGGAACAAGTTGTTCAATAGAAATGTTTTTCCCCAATTAAGTGACAGCGCGTGTCAGTTTACTGCAAATTTTCTTTTCTGATCAAATCTTACTGAATGTTAGAATGAGCCCATCAAGGAGCTGATCTCCCCAGGCCTCCTGATCTCTAGTTACCTGTAGAGCTACGCCACCGATAATGTGGTTCTATTTGCTCAGCAGGTGGGGTGGGGATCATAGAGTCTTCCTGTGCATAATATGGAATCTTCCTAGTTGGACAGGTTGTTGAGAATGGTATCATCTGTGTGATTCATGTTGCTGCTTGTGAATGAGCCATCAGGGCTGCTCAGTATAGAAGCTACCATTTCTTTCCTGTAAAAAAAAAGTGATCCCTCTTGTAATGACTCTTCCAAAAACAGGTCTGGTCAGTCACTCAATAGAAACCGTCATGTGACCAACATATTTTGGCAGCATGCTGTGTCGGGGATGATCAATGAATAAGTCACTTCTCTTGTCTTTCGTTGAAAAGCTGAAATTTAAAAAAAAAAAAAAAGTTGGTGCAAACTGGAGACCAATTTTAGTATAAACTTACATTGCAAAGTGACCCCCCCCCATTGAGAACCTATTTAGGGGGGCATTTTTTTAAAACTGACTGACAGTTTCTAATTATCACTGTCCTGTTCGCAGAGGGAAATAATTGACATTTTTGGTATTTCTTTTACATTATCAATCAGAAAATAACAGGAGCAAAAAAGTTTTTAAAAGTTGCACAGTGTTATTTATTTCTGCTTACAAAGTTGGAAGAAGTATATGTATCCACTCATATTTATCTATTTGTCCACACAATATCTCCAAAAGTTCTCAATGACATTTTTTCAGATGGGCTAAAGAATAATTGATAAAATTTTGGAGTGGATCAAGGAATTATTTCTCAATTGAAAAGTATTTATACTTATATATAGAGACAATAGTTCAAAATATAGACAAATCAAAATTTACTCAGTTACATTCGCTACATCATAGCGATATAAAAATTAGGCAAATATATATTAGTAGGAAAGTATCTGTTACAAACAATTATTTTCAATCAGTTTACAATGAAAATACTGTTGGCAGAGGTATATGCTTTCTCCAAGTTTTTTTTGTTTAAATATGAAAGTTATAAGGGAATTTTTAGAATTAAAATAATTATCTTCAAAATATTGATCTAAAGGTTTATTGTAGATGAGATTGTCGACTCATGCAGTGCTGATTGATTTTCAGCTTATGTGTCGGTTTTGATGGGCCTTTGTTTGGGGGCTGTGTAATTTGTGCAAAGGAATCAAAACCTTGGTGGAAAAAAGATGTAATTTTGCTTGCTTGTTATAAAAAAAGGAAAAGAAAAATCAGCAGCCACTGATCAAAACATGAATGTAGTGAGGAACAGTCATGTGACAACTTATCTTCTGAATTTGGAGGGCCAATTGGATCCCATCAAAATGTGTGTTTGCTGGAGCCTGCTTGAAGAGAATAGAAGTCCATGGATTGCCTTCCTTCACTCAAAGTCTCTAGTCTCAGACATACTCTGTTAATTGATGGACTTTCACTGCCCTGGCAATAGCCATCTTTATCTGGACTCACGTTCAAAACTCAAAGACACCAAAATTTTTCAGAGCATGTTGTGATTTTCATCAACTCTATGATCAACAGAAAATCAACATACAGAACTTGTAAGAAATTCTTCCACTTCGACAGACATACAACAACAAATTCAAAGGTCTGTTCACTGAAATCATTTTGATTTCCCGCGGGAACGCTTATTTTTGCAATCCTTTACAATTTCTCCATTCTTTACTTCTTTCTGCAAAATAAAAGAACGATATCTGTAACAAAAACTGAAGTCTTCGCATCTTTTGTTCCATTCATATTGTTTCAGGCTGAGCTGTTCTTTTGATACACGAGTATTAACGGAAATTATTCAAAATTATCCCAACATTTAGTTTACTTGGACTAAATAATTGGAAGTAATAAAATTAAATAGATTTTGTAATTATGAAAGAAGATACTGCTTATTGACGATATTTAGTTACTGAAGGTTTCCCTTTTTTTTTTTCCAATAAAATTTTACAACTTACAACTGTCTGTGATGGATGACAAATAGTTCTGCTTGTTAAGAGAGAGGTTTAGACTCTCTTCTGGATGCACCAAGTGTTGCAAGCATGATTTTTCGGCTAAAACTGCTTAAAACACGGCTAAAATCAGCTAAATCTTTTTCTACTTTCAGCTAATATTTTAAAGATGAAAATGTCCTCACTGTACTACTTTGAAGCCCACTTATCATATAAAATAACAATACTAAAGACTCCAGAACAAATGATTAAAAATTGTACCTTTACTTTCATTAAAACTGATTTGAAGTGGATTTATAAGAAAAAAATTAGTATCTGCTTCCATAAAAATATTCTCCAGAACAAGTTTCAGTTTATCGATCTTGTGTAAAGAAAAAGAAAAAATGAAAAATAATTTCCTTATGTAGTTTGATTTGCTTCGACTTACCTCCAAAAATGGCTAAAATCGGCTAATTTTCCCCACACTTTCAGCTAAATTTATGGCTAAAAATATAAATATATACATGTTTTTAGTTAACAATAAGATGAAGTGAAATTGACTAATTTTTTTTTGAATAGCCAAATTTTCAGCTATCTGTTATTGCAGATTTTTGTAGGCTGAATAGAAAGAATCGGCTATATCTAGCCGAAAAATGGCTGATGTAGCATCCCTGATTAGGGGAGACGTTCAGTGAGTATTTAGAGACTCTTCTAGTTACACCAATATTCTCTTGTTATTAACAGTCAGTCCAATGAATCCTACCCCCATCATCCTCACCCCACCCGACAGCTTGCTTTTCGCTGGTCTATTGGGCCGACAGTTTAGCCTGCTTACTTTACCCACCACCTTTCTCCATGTAGCCATTCTGAACTCAACAGTATATGTGTCCTTGACTTATAGGATTTCAGAGTATCTTTTTTCACAGTAATAATAATAATCTATATACGACAAGTTAACGGTAATGTCTCTTCTGTGTTTTAGCATAAAAACATTTTAAAATATCTGCACCTCGCTCAAATGAATCACCATAGGCTGCTAGCGAACCAGATTTAATTATCTTAAATAATTAGATCTTTTATCTAAAATTATCTAACAATAATAGATCTTTCGTTTAAAATTACCTAAGAAAAAAAAAAAAATCAGCTTGAGATTTGGGCATCGGTGGTCCCAAAATGACACTAGAGACCCTTAAGCAAAGAAACGGTTGTAGATGGTGCCTAATGGTGTTCTCATGCAAATTTTCAAGGTTGTAACCCCCAAAATGTGACCAGGAGTGCCTAGAGAGGGAGACAGAGATAGAGAGATAAAGAGAGAAGAATCTGTAGACCACTTGGCTGGTTGTCAGGGCCGTTTGTGGGGCTATGGTGATTCAATTGTGAGAAATGTGAAAATTATAGTACAAGTCAATGAACTGATAAGAATATCAGTGACACAACCTGAGATTTGGGGGTCCGGGAGCCTTGACTCCTCAAGAGGCACCATCCAACATTCAGTGATTCGATGAAAAATAAAATTGGTGAAAAACAACACCAAAGGCTGAATTATTAATTATGCAATTCATGTAAGTACAAATATATTCTTGTTATTGTATAAGGTCAGTAGAAATGCATGTAGTAGGTGAACTTCTATTTATAAAACATTTTGGGGCGGGCCCTTGGGGTGTTTTATAAATTCTCTTTTTTTTTTTTCTAATAGTCCATATATGGCCATATCCCATTGGATACACCAGTTCTCGTAACATCTCCAAAGTTGAGCGATATCGAGCCAGATGGGTGACTGTCTGAGAATACCAGGTGGTGTATGATGCAACAAGATTGCTCTACGGCCATCGTAGTCTATGCGCAGCCGCTGATTAACAGAACATCTTGCCAAACTAGGACAAGACTGTGTAACTGGTACTCCGTGAGAGTGTGCTCTTCTAGGGACTGCCTTACTCATTTTGAGTGTCAAAGATCATTATCACGAAATAGCCCCACACCCAAGCGTTTTTTGATAGCTCTTTTTCCTTTTTTTTGTTTAGTCTATGGGTTTACTTTGGAGATATTGAAGAGTTTCATTGAATTGACTGGATTAAATAAACCACTCACAGGATTTATCACCCCCACCTTCATGAGGAAAGAATGTGACACAAGGTAAATTTAATGTTGAATCACACACACATACATATGGGCCCATGAATGTGTGGGCAAGGTCAGAAATTGTCAACCTCATGAGACCAGTATCACAAAGGCATCAAAATACTTCCCCCTTTCATAGTGCAATAGGGAGATACTGTCAGGGAGTTAGAATCCCCAGTTCATTTATGCTGTGTCCTGCCTGAAAGCAAGAACACAACTGATCCCAGCCCAAAGGTCTGGTAAGAGAAAATTATATAGCTCTGAGATAGAAAAAGATAATGTACAACTTGTGACTGTGGACCCTTAAGGGTCTAACAAATAATCTTTGGGGATCCGTAGCAGTATTCCTGTTAAAACTGACATAGTAAATCTTGTGTTTGACAAACATCATCATCTGTTGCACAGTGTCTTGGACTTGTACAAAATATAAGAATTCAAATAAATTTAATCCATTTTGATTATATATGATTTAAGGATCAAAAACTGTTAGATTTTTTAGCTTATTGTGTACAGTCTAAAGAGCTTAAATTTGGAGTCTGCCAAAAAATTTTTTCCATAGAAAGGGTCCTTTAGTTTTCAAAGTTTCAAAACCACTGTCTTAGATGCAATACTAATAGGTCTCTCTCTCCTTTCACAAATTAAATTTATCTAGACAAGCCTGTGATCCATTTGGTCACTAATCTGTGTAGGTGTGAACGCAGACCTCAGATTATTATATTTCAGTTGCAAATCATCCGTACATTTTTGCATTCTGTAAATTAACACATTTTAGGGAAAACTTAATTCAATATGTCTGGCTACAAAGCATCATTTTGGTCACTTATAGGTCGCATTCAGAATTAGACTTTTAGTATTACAGTTAACCCTTGCCATTCATGTGTTTTCCATTTGCAGTTCAATCTTAAATAAAGAAAATACACTGTACAGTATAAACAAAATAAAAAGTTCAGGAAATTATAAATGTGTGTATATTTATACCATCTACCACAGACTTTTGGCAAAGAGTAACAAGTGTCGATAAAAACATGTATAATATATTAATTTCATCATAAGAATCTTTGTGTTATCAATAAGAAGAAAGATTGTAGAAAATAATCAACTAAAGACTATTTATGTAGACAATATAAACTGGGAGATAATCATGTTTGAAAACTTGTTTATACTAGCAAAGAGGTTAGTCAAATGGTATTTTAGATTCTTTTTCCAATTAAGTGATTTATGGTTTTCATTAATTAACTGTACATATTTTTTTGATGTATGCTATTCTGTATTCATTCATTTATTATTAAATTTTCAGTTTGGGAGTAGTAAAGTGTTAGTTTATGAAAAGGCTCATGGTACAAGATCTTTGGTTTTTGGGTGCTGAAAGGATGGAATGGAGTCGTAAGAAACTATTTGCTGATTTAGTGCATTCGTGACCCTGGCTTCCTTAACATCTACTAATGGCAAAGGATAACTGTAAATAGATTATGGATTATTGTAAAAAGCAATGATTCTTTTTTAATATGAGTATTTTCAGTGATTTCATAATGATAGCGCAAGACACTGCTTGAAATGTGGAACTTCAAATTCTAACACCTGAAGATATATACATTCAACAATATCATATATTTATTCAGTTCCCGATACTTGAATGGCATGAATAAAAATTGATTTGAAGGAAAACTAACTTCGAAATAAAACGGGTCTGTCCAGTCACTCAATAGAAACTATCATGTGATCAAAGTCATTTGGCTGAAAGCCATATTGTGATGATTAATTAACTGATTGGAAAAAGGGGTGATCAATTAATAAGTTACTTCGCTTACCATTTTTTGGAGCAGTGATCACAAAAGAAAGTGTGAAATTTCAAAAAGCAAGCGGACATAAACTGAAGGATCAATGTAGCATAAAATTACATTGCAACCCCCCCCAAAGTATTTGATGATAAAAAAACAAAAAGCCATTTATTCTGCACATGATAAGGAGTAAATGTTGAAATTTTCAGCCCTCTAGTCCCATTTGTGTGGCCTCTATGGATGATATATACATACATAGCCAGCCAGCCAGCCAGCCAGTCATCCAGCCAGTCAAACTTGAAAACTGAAGAAACTTACGCTGACAGTTTGGTGGCAGCTTCTAACAGAACCTCTTCTGTGAATGGTCAATAATGTTCTGAAATAACCAAATAGATGAGAATTCTTAAAGAAAATTAAACTCATCTATGGTTGGTTGGAGTCTATCAAGAATTGGCACTGTCCCCACATTCTGATGAGAGGGCCTGGCAACTGCTACATGACTAAGGAACTGGAGGAATCCCCAAGGAACCCTTCATAAAATTAAAGGCAGATGCCTTAAGGAAATTCTCTTGGACTTTCTCTGCTAACTCTAAAATCATTTCTTCTAGAATAATCTGTGAACACATATTGGCACTCGGTCAAGGCATTTTGAAATTATTCAGCTTTTGAGATACACCCAAATTTGTTTTGGAAAAATACAAAGAGTTCCCAAAGTTTTGTGTCTCTGTGAGTTAGGATTAAGAGAAAGACACTTTTTACTATAACTAGTATTAGGAACTGTCGACCAAAATTGTCTGCATAGGTTTCTTCTGTTTTTAAGTGGTTCTGCCTGGCTATCTCTCTATCAATGTGTTACATGCACAAGCTATACCAATGGATCTAACTGGCTGAAAAGATTTTGAAATTCCCGCTAGAATGAGTTCGATGGGATTTACAAACTTTATGCTAAATTGGTCTCAGAGTTTAAGTCCGTCAGCGTTCATGCTCATTTTTTGAAAATTCAGACTTTTCCAGACAGTTCCGTAAGAAGGACTTACTATTTTCTTGAAAGCAACTCCTAATTAAGCCTCAATTTTTATCAAAATTCTGGACCGTTATCCCGTGCTATATGAAGCTCATTGCTATAAAACTGCATCTTAAGAAATGATTTAATGTTTTTTCAGTGAGAGATTAAAAAAAGTGAACTCACTTTGCTATAGGGAAGAACATCCAAACAGGTAATTCAATTCAGGTTAAATCCCCCATCTCCACCCCGGCTAAAAATCCATAAAGGCTCCTGGAATCTTAGGGAAATAAGAATAGAATTTATACTTGTTCAAATACTCATTTGCTATACTTTTTGGATTATGGATTTTGACAACTCATCCATGTAGCAATGTGAGTTCACTTTTTCAATCTCCTTGACTGATTCTGAACAAGATTTTTGGAGGATAGAAACAAAACTAACTAGTTTTTTTTTTCATTTGAACAATTCAATTTTATTAAAAAAACATTTTCAAGAAATTTAGCATTCAAAACCATAAAACATGACTAAATGCATGCCCTGTTGTGGTAATTGCAAAAAAAATGGTTATTCTTGTACAATGTTCCTGCCTTTAACTCTCAGATCCAATCATTTAGAAGTAAAATAGCTGTTTGTTCAAATACATATGACAGGCACAGTACATATAAATCATTCATGTTCATTACAAACTACAGCTAACATCATAACAACACAAGAAATTTAAGGTCACAGCTAAGAGTCAAATATATAAAAACTATTATCTCTTTTCACAGTCATCATTTTCTGATTTCCAGATCTTGATAGATTCTGTCGACCCCAAGTCTCTCACTTCCTAACATCATAAAATGCCCACTTTTAGTTCTCAAAATGTCCAGAGTTTTTGCTTTCATTTATTCTATAAGAGTTCAACAGCAGCAGCAGCAGCTAATCGTATCTGCTGAGAAGTTACTTTCTTTACAAAATATTGACTCTTTGGTGAACCTATACCAAACAATTACCCCACCTTAGACATTGCGAATCCATAGGTCGTAATGAACTTGGGTGACTATCCTCTCTCTCTCTCTCTCAATAATACCAAAAGGAGTATCTGATTGAAAAATTGAATACAAAGCATATCAATGGGTCTGGTTAGTCAAGCAAAAGAAACTGTCGTATGACTAATGTCTTTAGGCAGTATGCTGTTTTGGGGTGATCAATGAATAAGTTACTTATCTAGCCAATAGTTTGGGCTGTGATCTCTAAAAATACAAGCAGACAAAAACTAAGAACCAATTTAACATAAACTTACATTGCGAATTCAGCCCTCACCCCGAAAACAATGACAACAAAAAATAACAACAACAAAAACAAAAACAAAAAACAAAACTTTTTTTTTGAGGGGTGGGTGGAATTTTCAAAAATAGAAAAAAAGAAGTAAATATTGGAATTTTCAGCTCTCAGCACCATTGGTGCTAAATACAATACGTGATACACATGTACGTATATAGCCAGACCAACATTAAAACTGAAGAAATCTTTATTGACAGTTTTGGTTGACAGCTCCCAATACATCCTTAATGCAATGCTGGGCTGATCAATTGCAATTGATCAATTTAAATTAATTTAAAATCATGAAATGCATAAGAAGTGTTATTTTTTCTCATGATGAAAAGGGTAATACTTTGATGATTAGTCAAGATAAGCCAAATACAGATGCTGTTAGTTTTGACTGGTACTTGCCTTCATCATGATATTTTTTAGTTGCTTTTATCATGACTAAACTCCAGACATCACTGTATAGCCATGTGCAGACAGCGCAGAATGGAAATTGATAGGAAGCTCCTAGTGAGATTTGAACTCACATCCCTCTTGCCAAAGGGACTCCTAGGTTATGCCCGATGGCTTTGATCACTCAGCCACAGCAACTTCATGGTTAGTAGAAGTCAAATCTCACCATCTGAACCTACCCTCTAGAAAAATTGAAAAAAATATGATGAAGGTAAATAGTAATCAGAACTATTTCAAAGGTTTACAATACCATCTATATAATAAGCATGAAAGTTTATTTGTTTGACGGTTTGTCTTGAAACAACATCGCCATTTCCTAACGAATCTTTACCATTTTTGGCACTGAGGTCAAGATGCACCATACAATGATCCATGAACAGAGAAAACCCATTTTGGGCCTCCCATGAGTGAATATCTGATGGAACTTCCATGTATTTCTCTGTTAAGATGTTTTTTCCCAAGAAGGGAAAGAATCAAGTTATATTCCAGTATTTAGATGTTTCTTGATTTTTTTTATCTAGAATTATGCAATCTTCAATCAGTGAGGGTTGAAAAGTCAACTTTTGAATAGAAGCGGCTAAACAAATCATTGCATTATTTTTTAATGCTATTCATATACTACCATGTCCAATCTTTTTTTTTAAAAAACTGCATCCTATTCATAGATTTGCTTTATTGCATCCTTATCAATCCAATATTCTTCGAATACTGAAAACAAGAAAGAATGTTTTTTGATATCAATCTTTCCTGTAACCTAGCATTTAGACTTTCTTTTCCTTTTGGTATGTTTTCTACTAATTTGACTCAATTTTACATATGAAAAAAGTCACGTGCAATTATAAAAAAAGTGACTGACAAAGACAGTCCATCACAATTAGCCATTTAGATTATTTCTCTTTAATTATATTTTTATGTCTACTCATCAGATATTGCCATTTGTGTTTTTTTTTACTTAATTTTACCTGTTAGTGTCTATACATCAGGATATTACTATAGGTTTCATTATTCAGATTACAGTTTTTCTATGTTTTCAGACATTTCTACTCAATTTTACATTTAAAAAGACGTTTTAATTATATTTTTATGTCTAGACATCAGTGATTGCTATTTATGTTTCTTTTCCTAAATTACTTTTTTTGATGTTTTTTTTCTCTTCAATTTTACATATAAAAGAAGCCATGTGTTATAATAACAATTTTGGATCACAGGAAGTGATAGAATTTTAATTTTAAATCACTTGCATTGATTTCATTTTTTAAATGATTTTTGACTCAATTTTACATATGGAAAAAAAAAGTGCAATAATTAGAAATTTGAAATATAGACATTCTTATCTTTAGACAGATATTGCTTTTTTTGCTTTCATTTTTAAAATTATATTTCTCCAAGATTTTTCAATGATTTCATGGTTGATTTTACATATTTAAAAGGCCACGTTTTAATTGACACATCCATATTTCTCTCATGGTTAGTTCTTTGTCGGATGATCACGTGTTTGGTTGAGCAGACAGATTTTCATCAAAGCACAAAATCACAGAAAAAGAAATGTCTACCGAAGAGCTCTTGCTGATTAAAAAAAAATTTTGTTACTATGATTTCTGTTTTATGTTTTGCATAATAATTAAGGATTTAAAAGAATAAAGAAAGTAAAAAAAAGATGCTATTCTTTCATTCAGTAGATTAAAACTTGCAGAAGAACCCAGCTAATAATTAATGAATAACATAGTCTCGAAAGCTTCACGAATCATAGCAGTCTAAAAAAAAAATCAACTTCAGAAATGTATACGCATCCAAGAAAAAAAAATTGCAGGTATGATTATTTACTAAAAGAAATATGCAAAAACTTGCTATCAGTTGAGTTCTTCAAGTTTAACACAAAATGAATCCATTTATATATTTGGCATCCAGGTGACGCCAAGTACCACTGTTAGTTTAATGAATAAAATGAGAAATGAAATAATTAAATTCAGATCATTACTAAATTTTTCCTCTCCTTCTATACATTTTGGAAGCCTTTTAATAAACACTTGTCCAGAACTTCTCTCACATTTTGTTGGTCAGTGATCACTAAAGAGTACTAATTTTCAAAAAGCAAGTTGGCACAAAATACGGAATCAGTTTAGCAAGAGCTTACATTGTATATTGCAATCCCCACTAAAAACCTAAAAAGTTTTTTCTAAACATAACAAGGAGTAAATGTTTAAACTCTCAACCCTCTAGCTCCTTTGGTGCAGCCAGTCCACATTCATACATACATACATAGATAGCCAGTCAACCGAACCAACTTGAAAACTGAAAGAAACCTTTCTTATCACTTTGGTTGACAGTTTCCTATAATTAAATTCAGATTATTATTTCCTATCATTTTATACATAGTTGAAGTTTTTGATAAATATTTATCTAGAATATGCCAGGTATTCATTTGGGGTCTACAGCAATTTAACATCTGGTGGCTTGCTATCTATATTGAAAATTATCACCTGTAAAGGTTTTTTTTGGATTCATTTATTTTACTAGAATTATAGAGGGTATCGATGATTTAGGTTATCGGGAAAGATTTATTGATATTGGGGCTCACAACACTACTTAAACATTGAATATGCAGAAATTTAATTGAAACTTTTGAATTATTGAATATTCATGATAATTATGGTAAAAACGTATTTATCCTGTTTAATAAAACTAATCATCTAACAGTACACCTCAATAAATCTATGGATTTCTTTAGGGAAAGAGATATGCACTACTGGAATAAATTGCCTGAATATGTGAAGAATAAAAGAAGTATTAACAGCTTCAAAAATAATATTGACAAATTTTGAGAAAATGGCATAGAAGATAGATTAAATGGTCAGTATTGAGAACTCTGCGAGGAAATCTTCAAAAGAATTTAAGTTATCAACTATACAGTATAGCAAGCCGATGTCTGATGAGTTGATGTTGAACTGGAATAAGATTTTTAAGTGTTGATAAGACAATATATTATAATGTGATGCTCATAGAAGCTTTATATATAGATGAATAAATATCAGTCGATCATTTGGTGAGTACAGCAATTCAGCATCTCCTGGTGGCTTGCAATCTAGGCTAAAAATTATCACCTGAAAAGGTTTTTTGGATAAATGAAGCCAGGTCGAAAATGGAAGAACCAGATAGAAATCATCAGAAAAGAGAGAAAGAAATCTATGAATCCTAGAAATAGAAATGATGAAGTATTTATGACAAATTCATCATTACTTACAAAATATTGATTGGGTGAATCTTATAGTCTTCCAGAGTCTAAGATTGAGAGAATTCTTTTGTAACCTTGAGAAAATTGATCTTCAGTTGCATGTTCACGTCAGAAAGAGAGGAAGACAAAATATATCATTTCAGTTGCCAAGAGAAAAACATATATGGAACAAAGCATATTTATGTAGTACTGGACCATTTGTCCAGCAAGCTTAAGACTAGAGGTAAGCTCGACTTCTAGATTTTCCAGATTTCTGGACCAAGGCTTAATATATACTTAAAACAGGTCTGGTTAGTCACTTATGAGAAACCCTTACATGACCAATGTCTTTTAGCAGCATGACCTTTGTAGGTGATCAATAAAATAGTTGGAAAAGGGGTAATCAATGAATAAGTTATTTGCCTTTTGTTGGATCAATAAAAAGTCTGAAATTTCAAAAAAACAAGCATGAACACAGCCGGGCACAAACTAGGGATCAATCTAGCATAAACCTACAATGAAAATTGAACCACCACAAAAAATCTATTTGGGGGAGAATTTTCAAAAAACAAAAACAACATTTTTTGTAGACATAATGAGTCGTAATTGTAAGAATTTTCATCCTTCTATGGTTAATTGATCATACATGCATACATACATAGTCAGCCAACCAGACCAACTTAAAAACTGCAGAAACCTATGGTGATAGTTATGGTTGACCGTTTCTATCAATGAATACTAATCGATATACTTCTATAGCAGGATCTCTTTGATCATTATTAATCCAATAAAATATACAATATGAAATATACAATGAAATGTAAAGAACACTTTTTATAACATATACAAAATAATCCATTTGAAAACCAGAGTCTTTTTAATCAATATAGATTGACTAATCTTTATCTGGAGACAATGTGACAACGACAGGAAAGTTAAAACAAAAAGTGTCCGTGTGGTAAACTATTATAAAATCTACCAGATTGAAGAATAGCCAATTCCAAGTATTGCCGGTTTTCTGGTAATTCCAGTTTTCTGGTAATTTCAGTTTTCTGGTAATTTCAGTTTTCTGGTAATTCCAGTTTTCTGGTAATTTCAGTTTTCTGGTAATTTCAGTTTTCTGGTAACTGAATTTGTACTGTAGAATGAAATGCAGTTTTGTGGCCAAATGAATTTCCTGATTGTGGACATGGTTGTGTAACTGATTCAGAGTTGTACCAGAACAGTTCGTTTAAATGTACATCAAATGAGATATTTCATCTAGCAATAATGCCCCCTGGACCTTATCGGATCACTGTATTTCTACAAATGGCCCACCAGACCAACCAGCTAAGTGAGCTACAGATTCAGTCCATATCTATGTGTGTGTGTGTGTGTGTGTGTGCGATGTGTGTCCCCAAGTGCTCCTGATCACATTGTTGGGTTTACAACTTTGAAAACTTGCATGAGTACCCCACGAGTCACCATCTAAAAACGTTTTCTTATTTGGTTTTTCCAAAAAAAAAGGTGCTTTCTTTTGGTCTCTATGGTCATTTTAGACCAACAATGCCCAAATTTTTTGCTGGTATTTTTCAAGATAATTTTAAATAAAAGATTTATTTTTTTAGACAAAAGATGTATTTTCTCTTCGATAATATTAGATAAAAGATCTATTCTTTTTAATGATTTTAGATTTTTTTACACGATTAGTTCTGGTACACGTGCTGGCTACACTGATTCGTTTATGTGGAGAACGGATATCTAAATTACTTTTAATCAAGATAGATGAGATCTAAAAGATGTAGCTAACTTGGTTTTCTTCCAGAAGTAACAGATCAACCAGTAAAGAATGAGATTATAAAATGAGGATATAAGTTTTTGCTGGGAAAAGAAATATCCATTTTTTTTAACTATTCAGAAAGTTATCTTCTATTTTGTTCAATGTGACGTGTCAAATTTACAGGAGTATTTTATTAACAACCAAAATAGTCAACATAGGTTTCTTCAGTTTTCAAGCTGGTCCAGTTGGCTGGCTGGGTATGTATGTATGTATGTATGTATGTATGTATGTATGTATGTATATATGTACATACCATGTGTACACTCCGCATCAATGGAACAAGAGAACTGAAAAATTAAATATTTACTCTTGATTATGTAAAAAAAAAAGGTACTATGTTGAAGATTCCTCTCTAAAGTTGTTTCTTTTTATGTGTGTGTGTGTAGAGTGGGTTCTTTTCACTATGTTAGATACTAAATGATAACTTTAGTTTCTGTCTTGTGGGAGAAGTAACCTATTCATTAATCACAATTTTTCCTCAATTTTTTAATTGATCATCCTCCAACACGACATACTGTCAAAAGACTTTGGTCACATATAAATTTCTATTGAGTGACTGACCAGACCTGTATGAATTTAACATTTGAATTAAGCTACTTTTAGTTCTTAGCTAATTAATACACTTCTTTCATTTTAAAGTATCAGACCTTATAGTCTAGAACTCACTCAACTTTCTATCTTTCTAATAAGAAACCACACTCATGGATTTTAGTTATGACAGAAAAAACTGTAGTATATTAGGATGCAATTAACCAAAACTGTCGACACCAACATAGGTTTCTTCAGTTTTCAGGTCGGTCTATCTATTTGGCTATGTATGGATGTATGGTGCATACAGGCCACTCCAATGGACATAGAGATCGGAAAATTTAAACATTTACTCCTTATGTCAAAAAAAACCTTTTTTTCTTCATGACCCAACCCCATCACAAAATAGTTTTTAGTTTGGGGTTCAATTTATAATAATGTAAGTCCATATTGGTCCCTTAGTTTATGTCCAGCAGTGTTCACGCTTGTTTTTCTGAAAATTCAGATATTTTGAGTGATCACCTCCCGAGAGAGGGTGAGAGAAGTAACTTATTTATTGATCAACTTTTCTCCAATTTTTCAATTGATCACCCCTAACATGGCTTGGTACCCAAAAGACATTGGCTATGTGATGGTTTTTATCAAGTGCCTATCCAGACCTGTTCACATTTTGTTTACCCCCAGTTGAAAAGTGGTATGTGTATTTGGTCGCAACTGTCTGTCCACATGATATCTCTGAAACTACTGAATGGCTTCAAAAGACATTTTGTGGAAGGGTGGACAATAGGGTAAGAAAAGGGTCACCACCCTTATTTTAGGGGTAGGTCCAGGAATTTTTTCTGATTGAGAGATATTTTTTAGTTTACATTTGTGTTTATGCTCATAACTATCCACATCTCAAAAAAGTTCCCAATGAAATTCTATGAAATTTTCAAAAAATTCTCTACGAATTTCTATGAAATTCTGTGGAGAGGTGGACAATTCAATGACAAAAAATTGGAGAAAAAATATCCAATTTGTCAAGGTGTATAAAATATTAGTTGGATTCATTGCATTCTTAAACTGATAATTCAAACAAGGTTATAAAACACATGTATTTGAGCTTATCTGTACGTGCTAAATAACATAATGGAGTGAGAGGCAAGTGTGAGTAGTATTTAGTGTATTTGCACCAAGATTAGCCCTCAAGATAAGCAGCACTGACAGAGTTTTTAATCATTTTTTTTATCTAGTTAAAATGACTAAAGTGATATATTCATAAGCTGTACATTCCAGCATATATGGTAGGCTATTGTCTAGTACAGTGGTTTCAAATTTTTGAAAACTCAAGGACCCTTCTATAAAAAATGTTTTAGTGAACCCCTATTTTTAGCATTTAGTTTTTAGACTGTACCTAATGAACTACAATGATAAGCAACTTCTGACTTTTAGAAATCGTATTTATTCCAAAGGGATTACGTACATTCGAATTCTAATATATGGAACGGGTTTGTGTATAATAATTATGTTTTAGCTGAATGATTGATGATGATGTTTTTCTGCCGCAAGATTCCCAGCGTCAAGCTCAGAGGGAATGCTGCTGCGGGCCCCAGAAGATTATTTGTCAGACCCCAATTTCAAAACCACTGGCCTAGTAAAATGACAGTCATATACAATTATTAACAGTCGATTCCAACAAAACATTGTTGATTGTTATTAGATAGAAACTGAGACAGTTACCTTTTCCAAAGGTGAATGTTTGGAAGGGCCAGGATTTCATGGTTTGTGGAGCAGTCTGCCATAATTATCACGTAAGATGATTTTCAATCTGTTGTACGAAACCATGGCTTCAAATTATTTCAGTTACGTCTTTTAGTGTTGTTAATTTAGATACTTTATATCTAAATTTAGATCTATTGCCAATTTAGATATTCAATAGCTAAATTTTGATCAACAATTTTAGATAAGAGATCTAAAATATATTGTTTTTTTTACTTATTTTTATCAAATTTCTCAAGAACCTCTGATCCAAACAACTTCAAACTTGACACTGCAATGTCTGGTGTGCTGACTAACATATATGGTAAATATCAACTAAGTACAATGGCTAGTTTTCAAGTTGTATCTTGTTTCATACACATACTCATACCCACAAATTTTTTTCTCAATTTAGATGATATTCTAAAAGCTTTATTGCTTATCATCTGAAGTGAAATGTACAACTATTGTGGGAGCCCCCCCCCTCCCGCCCAGTATATAATGTGGTTCTTGATATAAGGCAGGTGGATGATAGACCTAAACATTCTTACCTATATCATCACCTACCTGCCTCAAAGAAGATCAATAAGAACAGAATTTCCCTTTGAACCCATAAGCCTGATATTTCAGACCAAGCATAATTTTTTAAGGCCATCTGATGACAGTGGTGATTCAACTCCCACCTAACTATGTATTTGACTTATGATAAAAATTGATTTGAACTTTTTGTTTCAGGAGATTAAGGCCACCGGCAAAGGGAATCTGGAGGTTTAAGTGGTCAAGGGTTCAAAGAGTTGTTGAAAATATACAAATATTTTGTTTTTAAATACTAAAATTTGGTGTAGATTGATAAATATTGTGATTATTTTAGTGGTGTAATTTAATCAAGAACAATTATTAAAGAATGTTGTTGGTGCAGTCTGTGTGCGTGATACATACATACTTCGCCAGCCAGCCAAACCAACTTGAAAACTGAAGAAATCTATGTTGACAGTTTTGGTTCACGGTTCCTAATACTTTGACATGGCTTTCAATTTTATTTCAAGGAAAGGTTGCATACTGTAGAGTAATGGTTTGCAAGCTAAAGTAACAGATGATTTTTCTGTCTAATGATTTTGATCCTCATTGGGTGCTCCACTATTGCAGCCTTGTGCCAGACTAAACCAAGCTGGGAATTTACTATTGTTATCTTACAGTGTCAGCGAATCACCGTAGCCCCTCAAATAATCAGCCAGACTAACCCGCAAAGTAGGCAACAGATTCTCTGCTTGTATATGTGTGTGTGTGTGTGTGTGTGTGTGTGTGTGTGTGTGTGTGTGTGTGTGTGTGTGTGTGTTTGTTAGTCTCCAAGTGCTCCTGGTCACATTTTTGAGGCTACGACCTTTGGATGAGTACATCACTAGGAACCATCAGAAAACCTTTTCTTCTGATTTTTCAAAGAAGTACTTTTATTGGTCTCTGTGATTTTTTTTTGACCAACAATGTCCAAATCAAGATTTTAGATAAAAGATATCTTTTTTTAGATAATTTTTGGATAATTTTCTTATGCGCAGACTACGGTGATTCATTTGTTCGAAATGCAGATATTACCTATATAAATAAAATAAATTCACAAATGTACACAATTTTTCCCACTATTCAAGGGTACACCTATAAAAATCCTTTGGTAAACTGAAATGGTATCAAGTGAAAAGCATTTAGCATTAATTTATATGGGAAAAATTTTGAGCATTCCCAGACCCCCAAAAAGGTCAAGATGGAACATCCAACTGAGTTATCGGAAGTTGTGGTGGGATAGGTACAGAAGACTGTGCAAAACAAAAGCTGAATACCACTGTTGCTTTGCACCTTTAGGTAACAAAGTTAAAAATTTGCATACAACGAATTTTGGAAAAGCGCAGACTACCTGTATTTGAAATTTATTAGATGAGCTCTTATTGACAAATTTGTTACATTCAAGTAGAAGAGTCCATGGTTATTGACATAGAATCAAGAAAATCACACTGTAAGTAGATATTCTTTTAATCAAGATCATTGTGCAATAGGGTTATCAATTATACCCAATAAAAGAACAGACCAGCAAAATTAGAAATCGTCATAAAAAATTCAAATTTTTCATCGCAGAACTATTACAAAAAATAGATTTTTCTATTGTTCAAAAGCATAATTAGTATTATCTTGTTCCTTGTTAGCTAAGAAAAATGGCTGCGATTGGAATGAAGGATAGGTTTGAGGGTGTTATTTGACAAAGAAAGTCTCCCTGATTTTTAGTTATCAATGAAAATTGAATTATCTGGAAAAAGCCCTTCAAAAATTGCTTCCTTTTAAACGACTTACCTTTGTAAGATGGTTTTCTTCATGTTTCTGTATTTCGGATTGTTTCAGATTGCAGGGGAAACCTGTATAGCCATGAATTTTTTTGAGGGGATTAACTAATTAGATGCTGTCAACCAAAACTGTCAATTTAGGTTTCATCAATTTTCAAGTTTGTCTGGCTGGTTGAAATAGAGCCAGAGGGATGGAAATTTCAACATTTACTCTTTATTATGTCAAGGAAAAATGTTTTGTTTTTTTTCTTAAAAATTCCCCTCAAATAGATGATTAGTGGGGGGAACGGTTCAATTTACAATGTAATTTTATGTTAAATTGATCTCATACTTTGTTCCCACTTGTTTCTTGAAAATTCAGGCTTTTTTTAGAGATCACTGCCCCCAATAAAGGTGAGACGAGTAACTTATTCATTGATCACCCCTTTTTTCAATTTTTTTAATTGATCACCCCAACACAGTATGTTGCAAAAAGACCTTGGTCATGTGACAGTTTCCATCATTGAGTGACTAACCAGACCTGTCTCATAATGCTTTATCACCATGTTGCTTTAAAATAGAAATGGACATGACCCAGCTAATGAATAATATCAATCCTGTACCTATTCCAGAGATCTACATCTAATGGTCCTGTTAGATTTTGAAGAGAGGTACTGATAAGATAAACTGCATAGTTATAGAACTATTAATAGCAGTAGTAATATAGACCAGGGTTTCTCAAACTTTTTGAACTTACAGAACCCCTGAGACTGAGTGAAAAGTTCTTGAACCTAAAAGATATATATATCTTAATCTTTATTCTATATTAAGCATGGCTTTGCTAATGAAAACCAACAACTGAAGTCTGGTACAACAGACACATTTTGATTCTTTGCCCCAATACATACTTTTCATTTGAAATTGTGAATGGTTTATTTATCAATATCAGCTTTGGAGCCAAAATATATATGATGCAGAACCCAAGGTTTCCCACTTTGAGAAAACCTGATATAGATAACAGGATATTTTGTAAGTGAAAACTAAATTCAGAATTTGTAACCAATAATTATCAAATTGATTCCAAGAGCCCCAGACACCTCTTATAATAAGAGGCAGTGATGGACATGGGTATTGGGAAGTAGGTATACAGTGAAGCTATATCTAGGGTTCATCCTTGGGGATTAGAGGGGGGTCCACAAGGAATGTTTGAAGTGAAATTATACTGCTGGAGGTTCTAGGGAATTGCTACATTTTGTGAGTAATTAAAAAAAAAAGAATGGTCTATGATAAACTACTCCATTATTAGACATTGAACGTACAAAAAACTTGGAAAGTGGGAAGTAGGTATACACTATACCCTAGCATACCCTCCCCTATTTTCACTACTTGCAGTTTTTTTTTTTTTTTGTTTTGGTTTGAAATCAAATCTTTTTCTCTAAAGTGCATGTGTTCAGAAGTCTTGAGAAACCTGGTGCCTCAACAATCCAAATCATCAGACCACTGCTTCACCGTTGAATCATTCTCTCTATTCCTATAGGAACAATAATAGTACGTTTCACCTGCTTAAATATAGATGGCATTATTAGAGGAATTTTTGTGGTATAATTCCACTTATTAGATGAAATATTCTTCCTAAAATCTATTGAATACTGCTGTATATAATATCTGTTCCTTGCATAAAAGAATCACAGTAGCTCGCACATGTATCAGAAGTAATTATCTAAAAAAAATCATCAAAAATAAATATTCTATCTAAAATTATCTAAAAAATTCCAGCACAAGATTTGGGCATTGTTGGTTGAAAATGACCATAGAGACCAAAAAAAGCACTTTTTCAAAAAAAAAACAAAATAATGTTTTTTAGATGTGGCCTAGTGGTGCACTCGTGCAAATATTCTAGGTTGTAGCACCCGAAATGTAACCAGGAGCACCCAGAGACTCACACACATACACAAACGAAGATATGGACACTCAACGAGAGTAGCCCATTTGGCTGGTTGGTCAGCCATTTATGGGACTATGGTGATTCAATAGTTAGAACTACTTTTTATTCCAGTACATGTGCATTAGAGACCATCAACTAAAACTGTCAACATGGGTTTCTCTTTCTGTGTTTGTATGTATCATGCATGCCAATGGAGCTAAAAAATTGAATATCTACTCTTTATCATGTCTAGAAAAAACATATTTTTATGTTTGAAAAATAGGTTTTTAATAGGGGGGGTCAATATGTAAATATATTCTAAATTGGTCCTTTAATTTGTGTCTGCTTGTTTTTTGAAAACTCGGACTTTTTTTATAGTGACCACTCCCCAACAAAAGGTGAGAGAAGTAACTTGTCGATTGATCACCATTTTTTCCAATTTTTTAATTGATCGTCTCCTACACAGTATGCTGCCAAAGGATGATGGTAATATGACAATTTCTATTTTATGAGTAATCAGACCAGTTTGTTTTAGTTAATCCCCGTGGAAAAATTCACTGACATACAGATGGTCTCTGCTATCCAAAAGTAGCATAAAATCCTTTTGTATGCTGAAATGGCATAAAGTGAACAGCATTTATGATTGATTTATACAAGAGAATTTTTGAGCATCCCCAGACCCTAAAAATGATTAAGATGGTATATCTGGCTGAGTCATCAGAAGTTGTGGTGATGATAGTTATAGAAAACTATGGGGCGAAGAGGAGAGAAGGAAGGGGTGCATGCTCTCTCTATAATGACTCGCTGCAAAACAGAAGCTAGACACTACTTTTGCTCTCCACCTTTTCACAAGAAAATGAAAAAAGGTGAAAACTACCTGTTTTAGAAATCTCTTAGATGATTTTTTATCAACAAACTTGTTACCTTCAAGTGGAAGAGTCCATGGTTAAGTTCGAAGAACCAAGAAAATCACACAGGTCATTATTTAAGTAGATATTTTTTTTTATCAAGCTCATCGTACAATAGGATTATTAATTATCTCCCAATAAAAGAACAGACCAACAAAATTAGAAATTATCATAAAAAATTCGACTTAAATTTTCATAGCAGAACTATCATGAAGAATAGATTTTTTTCTATAGTTCTATAGGATTATTAGTAGTATTTTGTACCTTGTTAGATAGACAATGGTGCTATAGGATTAGTAGTAGTACATGTCTTTCAGTAAGACAGACAGCAGTGCTGTTATATTAGTAGTAGTAGAACATTAGTAACTACATTTCATCTCATAAAGTAGATAATAGCCTCACATGATGAGGAGTAGTAGCAAATTCAGGGGGCGTACCTAATGATTTTTATTGAAGGGGTGCAGGCAGTTAATATGCTGACTAAGTGGCAAATAATTTGAATTTCGAATTGACCACAAAGAAAAGGTCAGAAATTGGACATGGCCTGTGGATGTACACAAAAATCTCATCCATTTACCGTTTTAAAAAATAATCTTTCAAATTTGCTTGATTTCTTGGAATCGTCTTGAAATTTGCAGACAGAAAGAGCATTGGTCGGATGGGGTGCCCCTCCCCATTTGGTATACCCCTGAGCATATACCTTTTAGTATGACAGAGAATAGTACTATGGTACGATCAAATGTATATTTAATATCCGTACTAAAATATTTTTAGTGTTTTCCAGGATGTAAAATGAGCAGTTTGTTCTTTTATGAGCTTTTATATGTAGTAAATATTATACTATATATACAAGTGGATATATATATATATATATATATATATATATATATATATATATATATATATATGTAGGTAAGTCAATTGGTCTATTGCATAGTGATGAAAAAAATACCATTCATTCTACACAACAAATATTCATTTTTCCATATGACCTCCTTCCTTGTCAGTGCATCTAACCCAATGCTTCTCCATTATTTACATAGATTGAACATTATACAGTGAAATAATATGTATGTTTATAAAATGTTTGGCATCAAAACTGGACCTGTCAAAAGGGAGTCCAAGTTGGCATCCAATCGTCTCAAGGGAGCTCCACTCTCTGATCTCGAATGCGAGCTGTCCTTCACTTAGACTGGTTGCCCTCTTAAGGCTAGAGAGCCTAGTGTACCCTGCAATTATGGCTATAGCTATAGGAAGAGATAGATTCATTCCTTTTCCAAGGGCATTAGTGCAAAGTGAATGTAAACAGCATTGACTGGTGTTTGAACTCAGCTCGCAGTTCATGCTGTTGACCACTGTGTAACTTGCACCTACTTAGGAACTAGAAACTGTGAACTAAAACTGTCACCACAGCTGTCAAAATAAATTTCTCAAGCTTTTAAGCTGGTCTGGCTGTCTGGGTATTTATGTATCATGCATACAGGCAACACCAATGGAGCTATAGGGCTGCAAATTTAAACATTTACTACCAATTATGTTCAGAATGAAAATATTATTTTCTTTTTTCAAAATCTACCCAAAAAAAGGTTTTTAGTGGGGTTCAATGTACAATGTAAGTTTATGCTAAATTGGTCCCAAGTTCATGCCTGCATGATTTTTTTAAAAGTCTAAATTTCCAATGATCCAACAGATGACAAGAAGTTATTTATCGATTGATCATCCCTTATTCCAATTTTTTGATTGATCATCCCAAACACAGCACGCTGAAAGATGATTTTGCTCATGTGACTGTGAATTTAAGCTAGTGCAGCACCCCCTATACTTTTACTGAGGAATTAAATACGAAACCATTCTTTTAGCTTGATATCGAAAATGTCTCATCCTACGACAACCCCTATAAAAGCCCTGGATGCACATGGTCAAACGCTCTTTGGTACCGGCACTTCTAGCTATTTACGCTTTTGGCCTCGGCACTTGTTGCCAGCTATTCTCTCTCTCTCTCTTTGCTCCTCTCTAGAATTGGTGTCATTTTGCCGACCACCCAGCCAATCCAATCTTGACCATTTTTCCACCATGACCTATCTCTGTACTAATTTTGCCCATTTCTCTTCACCGATGTTGAGGCATCTCACATACGCACAGCCATGCAGCTACATGACTGTGTCATCACCACATACTCCAGATGTATATACACCTCTCACTCTCATGAATGAAATGGCAATGCTTTTTACTATTTGATAGTCATGATGATCTCTCCTAATTCTTTTTACTTTGAGAAACACGCATGGATAAAACTTTGTGTTCTCTGTCTATGATGGTCTGTCTGTTGAGTGTCTATCAGCATCAGAGAATAGCCTTCAAGTCATACACATGACTTGGTAGTTTGGCAAACACACTGGTACACTCCAAGCCATATGGATTCAAAAGCAGTTCAGACACCTCTGCTTCAACTCCAACGCCTGTACTATCAATGACAACAGAGCTCCCGCCTTTCACAATCTCTTCTAATCTCTTTACCTGTTATATCATATTAATGTTATCATTACATGTATTTCATTTTCATCTGTTCCTGTATTAAATGCATGTCTTATTTGTCCATCCAAATACTTGTATGTGTTCTTTTTACTTCGTTTTGTCTCCGTGTCAACGTTCATACTTGGTGCGCATTCTCTTCGTACATTTCCCTTCCTCCTTCCACATCTCTAGTGATGTCAATGCTACCATCAAACCACATGGAAGCAAAATCCTTTGTCTTCAACATCTTCACACTATCCATTCCTCAACCAGAACTACAAGAACCATCCAAAACCATAATTTCTACAAACCTTTTTACTCCAAACAAATATACCAATACTGGCCTTTGATAGGGATAAATCTTTAAGGGATATGAATTTTGCAATTGGAATTAATGTTATTAATAAATGAACTGTTAAGTTCGGTAGTGTCTATAACAGAGGTTGACAATCCTTTTGCCTCTGTAGGCCAGATAGTTAATCAATGAATGGATGGTGGACTAGATAAATTCCATAAAAACCTTAAAAATTATCATCCGTTAAAATATTATCCGTTTGAATACATCTAATTATATTTTAACTCAAATAAATGAATAATGCACACTGAAAATCATTTATGCTCAACAAGGACCCCATTTTGTAATCAAGGCATCTTTTGATTCAATCATTAAAAAGAAAAAACCTTAAAAGATAAAAATTAAGCACAGTATCCTAATATTTGCTTGTGGGCTGTTCAAAATCCCTTTGTTGGCTGGTTCTGGCCCGAGGGCTGTAGGTTGCCTACCTCTGGTCTCAAACTTTAAGAAGAGTCTTTCACATTACAACTTGTGTTTCAACAATCCAATCTCTTCTTCCCACCTTTGATGCCAGCAACATTCCATCTGATTCAATCTACAGCCTTCTTTAGATGGAATATGCAATATTCGTGAGGAAAGTCTCTTTTTCCAGCCATTTTAAAAATCATGGAACTTGCTGTACAACACATATTGCTGAAAACAGAATAACTCATTTTATAAGGGTTGCTATTAATGTTTGAATTTTCTGTTTGATACTTTTTAGTTTACGCTACCAGAAAATGATACTGGAAAAAAAAAAAACTCTCTTTCCTTCTCTCTTATACCCTCATTGATGGAGTCATAGGGTTATTTATACACCTGCATTTGTTAGAAAGACTCACTTCCGGTTTGCCAGGCCTGTCAGAGCTTTGTTCTGCAAACGGCAATTGGTATTCACCAATAGTCACCCATCTAGGTCCTGAAAAAGCTTGATGTTGCTTAACTTTGGATACACTGGTTTTCATAAGTCCACTGTGTCACCCGGGGCGGTAGCTCGTGGTATCCTCTTCTTGAACTAGGATATCTAGAATTATGATGATCTCCTTGTACTAATACTATTCATTATTCATCATGAGTCTCCCATATTATTGAATGTGATGATATAAGCCAACATTTACGAACAGTTCTTTTCATCTTCAGTTTTCAATTTTTCAGTTTTCAATTTTTCAGTTTTGACTTTGTGAAAGAAGAATGAAGAAAATGAGTATGGGTGCCATGAAAATGGTTTTAAATTTTCTCTTTAAAAAAAATTTACAATAAAAGTAGAAAGTGCCCGTCTTAAAATTTAATCACTTCTTCCTTACTTCATGGCTAACCCTTCTATAAAATTTCATTGAAATTCATTGAAAACTTTTAGGGATATCATGTGGACAGTCATGACTTAAGGGAAGTGATTGTATGTGGATCCAGCCCAAAATTTAATCACTTTTTTTTGGATCTATTGTCCACTCTTACACAGAATTCTATTAGAATCTATTGGGAACTTTTGGAGATTTACTATGGACAGTCATAAGCACATGAATAAACGTATGAAAAAAAAAATGGAAAAATCTTTCAATAGAACCAAAAACAAAAACTGGGGATGGGCACTTTACCACTGGGCCATAGAGATCAGTCATTTGAATAGGTGAGTCATCAATAAAATTAGAAATTATTCTGAAATAAAAATGGATTTCCCAATTTCAAAAAACATTTTTTGATACAGTTGTTTTTATTAAGATATTGTAAATACCAATTACTCTGATTTCTATAACATTAGTAATAAGCAAAAAATAAAATAGGTAAGTACTCCATTCAGGAGATACTTAAAAAAAATGAGCGATTAAAATTACAAATTCGTCAATATAGGTTCCATCAGTTTTCAAGTTGGTCTGGCTGGTGGGCTATTTATGTATGTATGCATCACACATACAGGCTGCACAAATGGAGCTGAAGGGCTTAAAATTTAAACATTTACAGTTTATCACATGTAGAAAAAACATTTAAAGAAAAAAATCCACACTCTAAATAGGTTTTTAGTAGAGGCTTCAGTTAGCAATGTAAATTCATGCTAAATTGATCTCTCAGTTTGTGTCTGGTAGTATCTATGCTTGTTTTTTGAAAATTTGGAATTTTTTTGGAGATCACTGCCAATTAAAAAGTCAAGACAAGTAATTTATTCATTGATCATGCTTTTTTCCAATTTTTTAATTGATCATCACCAATACAGCATACAGCCAAAAGACATTGGTCACAAGACGGTTTCTACTGAGTGATGAAGCAGACCCACCTTTAGAGATGTCCTTGCCACTCTATAAGAGTCTCTGTCCGTCCATCTGTTAATTTTCTCAGCTGTTTTGTCAGATTTGTTTGAAATTTAGTAGAAAGGTGTCCCTTGATAAGATGCTTCTTATTTATATAAAACTTCCACTTGGTGTCATGTAATTTTCGCAATATTGGCACTTAAACTTTATAGCGGATGCCTCATTGAACTTTTGGTTGATAGAATTAATAATTTTTAAATGCCATAAGACAAAAAAAGTACAAAAGTTAGAAACTATAAAATTAGCTAAATTCAAGTCATCAAAAAATTTGAATTTTGGCAGAATGATCTTTTCAACTCAGAGGTTCTTAACCTGGGGTGCGTTCACCCCTGATTGGAGCAGAAGGCAATTTCGGGAACGTGTGAGAGGAGGGTGACATACAAACGTTTTTTTGTTTTATTGACTTGTGTTCTTTCTCCCTCATATATTTATACTGCTTTTAACTTTTATTTATCTATTAAATAAAAATGCCTGTGGACACTCCATAGACAATTTACATTAGAAATATATATTCAACATTAAAATATTCATTAATTCAAATTCTAAAAATGTATGAAACTCATTAAAAAAAATTACATGCTTACCAGTACAAAGAAACATTTACGAAGCACATTCTAATCATTTATTTTTCGTAAATTCTTCTACATATTTATCTCTACATATGTGATTGCAAATCTTTGCAATATAGGGTCTTTATTTCTACTTCCTTTGGAGACAAGAATTAGAAATTGGCTGGATGTTCAACATGACATTTGGATAGTTCTCAGCACCAAAATGCCACGCATTTCAGAGTTAAATGAGAAAAAGCAACAGCAGTCAGCGCATTAAATGTTTTTATTAGTATCTTGATGAAACAGACTTTTAATTTCGACATCTGATGAATTTTAACATTTTGTTATTCAGACTTTTTGATATCAAATTTGCCAGTTTTTAAACTGGCAATTGTATTTTTAAGCCTTAAGATTAAGGGGTGCCGAAAAAACTTTGAAATTTTGAAGGGGTGCCGAGCCTTGAAAAAGGTTAAGAAGCGTTCGATTTAACCTCACTCTCCTCTTACTTCATGATCAAATTAGTCATCAAAAAGATTCTTTTGAAAATGACTGCCTTTGAGGATGCGAACTACTATTTTTTGTATTTTCTAAATTTTTATTTATTTGATTATCAAATATTAGAAACTGTCAGCCAAAACTGTCAACATAGGTTTCTTTAATTCTTTAAGTTGGTCTGACTGGCTGGCTATGTCACACTGATGGAGCTAGAGGACTGAAAATTTAAACATTTACTCCTTGATATGTCTAGAAAAAACATTTTTTTGTTTTTTAACCCTTCCTCCTAACCTCAGAATAGGTTTCAAGTGAGAGGTCCAATTTGCGATGTGAGTTCATGCTAAATTGGCCTCTTAATTTGAGTCAAGCAACATTCTTGCTTATTTTTTGAAAATTCAAACCTTTTTTGTGATCATCGTTCAACAAAAGGCAAGAGAATTGACTTATTTATTGATCATCCATTTTTCTAATTTTCTAATTCATCACCCTTAACAAGACATGCTGCCAAGAGACATTGGTCATGTGATGTTTTCTATAAAGTGACTAACCAGACCCGTTTTTAAAGATGTCAAGAAGACACAGTAATATCCGTACCTCGCATAAATGAATCACCATAGCCTGTGCATGTACCAGGATTAGTTATCTGAAAAATGATCTAAAAAAAATAGATCTATTTGAAATTATCAAAAAATACCAGCACAAGATTTAGGCATTGTTAGTCCCGAAATGACCGTAGAGATCCAAAAATGCATTTAACAAAAAAAAAAAAAAACAAGCAAAAAAAGTTTTTAGATGGTGTCTTGTAGTGTACTCATGCAAATTTTCATGGTTATAGCCCCCACTCACATGCAGTGACAAGCTAAGAAAGAAGAATCTGTTGCCATTTTTGCTGGTTTGTCAGGCAGGCCATTTGTAGGGCTACGGCAATTCAATGACATTATCAAATGGTTCAAAAGTAATCTTAATATCATAAGCAACGTTAGAGGAATTTTTCCAAGAAATTTTCCTAATGAATTTTTATAAAATCAGGCTCTTTCCCCAATGAATCTGACTTGTCTCGTTGATCCGTTCTTTCTTAAGTATATGATTAAAACCAAAATGCATAGGCAGGGCCGATGTCCATAGACCTGGAGTGCTTGGGAAGCTATAGCCACCCCTTGAATTTGACTGTGGGGGCTGAGCCACCCTTAAAATTCTGAATACCACAATGAATGTTATATCTTGAAGTACAAACTGGCTTTTTCAACATTGTTATGTAATATCAGTCACCTGTTTTAGCCATGCCTGGAAAAATATTGGTCCACAGTCCCCAGACAGGGCCAGCATTGAAAGCTATGGGGCCCCATTGGTAACATTTTTTACGGGACTCCAGGTTTTGCAAGGTCCGTAGCTTTTTGTAGACTTTTTATCTCTATGATGTAATGAAAATTTAAACATTTACTCCTTGCTATGTTAAGAAAAAACGATTTTTTAAAAAATTCTGCCCCCAAATAGGTTTTTAGAGGGGGGTTTAATTTACAATATAAGTTGATACTAAATTGGTCCTTAGATTGCTTCTGGCTGCATTCACACTTGTTTTTTTGAAATTTGGAACTTTTGGTGATCCGACAATATGCAAGGAAAGTATTTTTTTATTTATTGATCACCCTTTTTTCTCAATATTTGAATTGATAACCCCTTAATGGCATGCAGCCAGATGATGTTGGTTACGGTTTCTATTGAGTGACTAAACAGATCTGTTATTTAATTCAATTACGATAAAAAGAATTTCAAATTACTATCAGTATAAACAAACAATACTGACTTTTTTAGAATTCTGAAAAAAATTATAATCATTGCTATTTTCTATAAACCCACAATGGGGAGTTAAGTGTACGTTGCAATTAGCTGTTGTGTGTATTTGACAAGACTAGAGTAGATTACCCTGTTGTAGGACCCAATTGGTTCAATGAGTTCAAAGCCAACCCTGTGTATAGGTAGCTCAAGTCAGCTTTCCTTCCTGTTAGTTTACATTTAGCTCTGGTTGAGGTGACAGACGAAAAAGAGCATATATGAAACATACCACTTTTTTTAATATATGTATTAGGTAACTTTTTTACATTTAAAAAAAACATTGACCATAAGTGTTTTCAAAACAGTCAACACAGGTTTCTTCAGTTTTCAACTTGGTCTGGCTTGCTGGTTTTGTATGAATGTATAACACATATAGGCCGCACCAATGGAATTTATTCCTGATTATGTCAAGAAAAAACTTTTTTTTAAAAAATCCACCAACCTCAGATAGGTTTTAGTGGAGAGGGGGGGTTCAATTTGCAGTGTAAGTTTATGCTAAATTGAGCCCTTAGATTGAGATTGTTTTTGAAAATTCAGACTTTTTTTTCGTGATCATGGCCTAACAAAAGGTGAGAGAAATAACTTATTCATTGATCACCCCTTTTTACCAATTTTTCAATTGATGATCACCAGCTGGTTTACAAATACATAATTCAACTTGAAAATTTCCTAAAACACATTTTCAATTTATTCATCAAAGTCATTACTGAGGGTCCATGAGCTTGTTGAGTAGACAGACCTTTCAAAAGCCTGGGGTTTATGGGAAAATTCATGTATATAAAAGGGATCCTTGGTAATGAAAAGTTTGCTTACCACTGTTTGATACTGTGGGAGCATCTTTCCCAAATATTCTGACAGCACTCGCTATCCATGCAGAAAAACAAATCTCAGACAAACCATGATTTTCCAATAGACAAAAAATTTCAACGTTCCTCAAAGTCTCACGTACTATTTTTACATCTTGCATTTAATTTCCAAATTGAACTTTAGGGGCCGAAAGCTGACATTTGTAAAAGTACATGAAATACACATTTCTGATTTATACATACAGTTATCACTTGTCATTTGTTGGATTTCCATTTGTAGTTTCAGTGATTCACAATTCAGTTTTGAATAATTTCAGTAATTTGCGGTTCAGTTTTGAATAATTTAATGGGAATATCTGAGGGAGTTTAGTGATTAACCCCATCGTAGAAAATATGTTGTAAAGAATAAACGAAGCATAGAATGTTTAGGAAATCATAAATACAAACATATTTATAATCTAACAACTATCATAGAATTTTCACAAAGAGTGACATGTTGATAGAAATGTCTAAGACTTGTATTATTTACTCATAATGATCTTTGTGTTATTAATAAGAAGAAAGATTGTTGAAAATTATCAACTAAAGATTATTTATGTAGACAATATACACCAATTTATACTTGCCAACCCGTTAGTCAAATGGTATTTTAGACATTAAAATCTTCTTCCAATTCACTATACTGTAGTTTTATGAAATTTATGGTTTTTGTTTCTTGACTGTATATTTTTTTTTCACTGTATGTTTTACTACATTCATTTATTTGTCTAAATATTTACAATATGGGAATGGTAAATTATTTGCATATTAAAAGGTTTATGGTACAAGATTTATGGTTTTTGGGGACTAAAGGATTTGGAGAGGGTCAACAAAAATTATTTGTGGATTTTTATTCGTGCCCCCAACTCCCACGAATGGCAAAGAATAACTGTAATTAGTTTTCATTGTCTAGGCACTTAATATTCTGTTGACTGAAACATACATACATGTTGATACAACAGCTCTGCGAAGAGACAACTGGAAGTTGCCGCTTCCATGTCAAGAACCACACTGAAAAGCATGATGTGTGGTATACAGTCTCCCTCCCTGATGTATATGGAAAACAGGGTTTGGTATGCAGTTTACCCTCAATCATGGAAACTGCACATCTATTTGATCATTTATTCTTTGTATCATACATGCTCGAGAGTCGATGAAGGATTAAGGATTCGACGATAGGGTCGATGCTCTAAGAAGTTAGGAGACCCCAGTTCTAGCCCACAAAACATAGTTTTCCCCTCCAAAATTATCTATGTTTGGGTGTGTCAGAAATATAGGGAAGCTGTGTGCCTTTGCATCTGTGTGGGGTGGGGCTAGAAGAAAGATTGTCATGAATGAGCTGCAGCATGTATTCGGGGCACTAATATACTATGGATCCTTTTTTTTTCTCCGGTGATGAGTTCATCGTTTTTATTATCTAAAAAAAAAAAGTCGTACTCCCTTCGTCCCATAATTGTTATATTTTCTGTATGAAATGAACTTGAAAATGTAATAACTATGGGACAGAGTCAGTATTCGATTTTAGCAACAATCATTGTCGATGATGGTAAAAAAATATTTCAAAACGGTGTATCAACGAAGATTGAAAAAAATTCAACTATTCGAACAAAATCACTCAGGTTAATGATGCTTAACCTTAAAATATCTACCTAGCTTTTAAAGGCTTTTTTAAAAAAAAAGAAATTTCTGATCATCTTTACTTTGAGGTTTTAGACTTGTAAAAACAACCAACATATCATGTGGTAGTAGCATCATGGATGATGTTGGTATTTTTCTTTTTCACTAATAAATTTTTTTTTTTGTCACAAATCATGTATTAAAGCTTTTAGTTATCAAATTTAGGCTGATACGATAAGCGGGGCCGGCTTTAGGTACTGGCAACGCGTACAGCCACTTTAGGCGCCAATTGCTGGAGGGCACATCCTCGTGCAATCATGTGTCTCTGAGACAGTAGGACTTTCCAAATATACAAACAGGGAAAAAAGACTGAATTTTTTATTTAAAACAATCAAAATAAAAAAAATTCTCTAAGTGAAAAAAGATTTCTTTTTAGTAATATAAGATAATAACTATACTTTGAAAGGGCGCCGAAGTTGAGCTTGCCCAGGGCGCCAGGGATGGTAGACCCGGCCTTGACAACAAGCTCTTTTCTTGGATGAATGTTTCTATTACACTGCTTTATCAGTTGCTTCGCGATCTCAAAAGCATTTATATGGGAATATCACTCGAGAGTCAGTTTTGGGGACAAAATTTGGTTTTTATGTTTTAATGATATGACCTTTAACCTTCGTTTCTGTCGCAGAAACGAGTCGTTTTCGGAATGTGTACCAACCTCCTCTTACGTCTCTATGGCTAAAAATATAGACCTAATGCAGTGGCCGGTTCTAGCCGTAAGGTATCTAGCATTTATATGAGGATATCACTCGAGTCACAGGGCAATGGGACAGGGAGAAGTGGATTCATGCCTCTCTCAAGGGCATTGACGGGAATATAAACAGAGTCAGCTGATATTCGAACTCAGTTTGGCCGATTCCGTTGCCGCTACTCACAATTCTTTATTTAGCAGAAACAGTACCGACTCGGAATATTAAATAGTGAAACTTTAAAAATGCTATAGATTTTTAAAAAAATTACGGATGAAAATTCTCTTCATAAATGTGGAAAATCATATCTAGACAAAACTCAAGCCACCTGGTCACATGGTTACTAAGTTACTACTATAAGTCTAAGTGATTTCTACCAAGATGTAAAGTGGTCTTTTTTAGTGACCGGAAAAGTCATTGGAAAGAATGTGTGGTGGGCAAAAACGCCATAGGATTTTAAAAAATGTCTCAACTTCGGTTACTAGGTAAGAAAAATGCCATGGGGAATTTAAAAAAAAATAAAATTTGTGATATTTTAATTCATGGTAGTAAAATAACACATAAAAATATTTTTTAATATTATTTATCGTCAACATTTACTAATGAAAAAAACAAAACAAAATTATAACTTTTTTCCTTGCTAGAAACTGAAGTTATGCCTTTTCCCCCCTCGATGACGTTTTTTATTCCTGCCGCGCGTTGGCACACGTACTACAATAGTTGCCAGATAGTTGGAGACATTTCTGGCCCAAAACACGCCAAAATTGTTTATAAAACATCGCAATATTGCTGTGTACACACCAAAATAAGAATTGATTGAAAATACTACTGCAGCCAAGTCAACCTTTTAGTTAAGTACGAATAGCTGAAAGTAAAAGTCCAGTTTAGTTTAGCATTACAATTACATTGTAAATAGAACCTCCCACAGAACCTTGAAAATTACTTTTCAAAATATAATGGATGGAAATAGAAAATACAAGAAAATTACTTGCGAAATTTTTATTCTAAATTTTAAAATAAAATATTCGAAGGAGATGAAAAATGACCACTAAGATAAATATGGCCAAATGCTCTCCAAAAAAGCAATATTCGTCAAATTTCGCCATAAAATGGCCAAAATAGCAACCGTACCCGAGTGCGCGGCAGAAAAACGTACACCGTTTATGACTTTTTTCTTACAATCGTTTATTTCTTGGGACGATTTTAAAATTTTATTTTCTGTTCATCAAAATCATCTACGTGAATCAAGTTGAAAGTATTTTAATGGTTATTCATCGATAAAACAGGGTTAGCTGAATGGAATGATGTTGCAAGTTTAAAATTCCGCCTGTTTAACTTCAGTGGGGACTGTTAGTGTTACTGTTAAAATACGTTTTAATTTGCATTTTTTCTTCACACAAAATTCTAACATTACACCTGTATGTGCACTACTTCATTTCCATAAATTGAAGGCCGTTATTCATGTATAAGGAATATTTTTTGATGTCTCAAGCTCTCCGTTATTAATGATTAACAGAATTTCGAGATGTACACATTGTATGACAATACCTTAATTAGTTATTAACTTTGTCTGCACTCTGCTAGTTCATATTATAATTGTCAAGCTCTCAACTAATGAGTTTTGACTATATTTTCGTATGTTACAAGTTAATAATGACCAGACCAAGAGCCAGTCACGCATGAATAACACTGAAACAGTGACGTACGCAAAAAAAATGACGACGAATCCACTACCATTTCTAAAGCCCAACACAGTTGTTTTGCTCAAGTTTACAAATCCCATTTACAGGAATTACTAAAGGAGTTGAAATGGGACACTTAGTTTTGTGTGAAGAAATTATTTTTTTTAAAGATTTTTATACCAATTAGATTTTCAAGGAAGTTTGACTGTTAATGCATTTCCCCAGTTTATACTTGGTGACATTAATTTGTACAGCTATACCTTAATCGTACTACATCAAAACCCACGCTTATCAAGCAAGGTATTGCTCATGATTTCAAATTAAATTGACAAAAAATCCCTCTTTCAAAGATTCTTTCATACGATTCAATACAACTACATGATTTTTAGCCAATTTGATGTCTCATAGTGATACAATACAAATACTGTTTTAATGATTAATAGTTCTCAATTTTATAAAAGTGAAGTGAATCAGTCCGTATATTTTTTCAGATCAGTCAATTTTACAATTCATGTTTCCCGCCTATTAAGGAGAAACGGTAAGAAAAGGGTAACCGACCAATTAGAATTAAAAACTAAGAAAATAATAATACTTGGATATCAAATATTAACTGAGTTTAAGAGTAAAAAAAATAATTCTACTGTTTAATATATTTGAATTGAAATTTAATTAAAAACTCAATCCTCAAAATTATCAGTTTCGCCTAATAGAAACGAGAGTAATATTTAGTCCGTTTCAATGTTGGGTGGATGGTTGATATCGGGGTGGGGATAATGATCTGGGAGAGCGCCACCCCAGCTACTACGTTCGACTACACCAATGTAGATATATAAAATTTCAAATGATTTTACTTTTATTCAATTTTTGTGACCACTAATCAAAGTTTTCATATTCTACATCTGTCCCACAATAATTGTCACATTTACATTTATAAATATGTATATAGATGTAACAACTATTATGGGACAGCTAGCATGCAATAATTTTGACTTTTTGTTGCTTTAAAACGTCTTGGTTTCAAAAAAATTTAATCATTCTAGTCGATTAATAACTAAAAAATACGTCTTATGTACAATTTTTTTTCTTCGTATTCTGTTATTTGCAAGACAACACAATAAATAACATACAAGTAGTGTTGCCAAATTTATTTTGCACTTTACATCTAAAAATGAGTCGAAACCATCTAAATTCTCCAGATATGTATCTAAATATCTTGAAAATATTTTATGTATTATTGATATATTAAATGAGTCTTAAATCGTCAGCATTTACTTAATTGAAATAATGTATACTTTATTAGGAATATTACCTATATTATAACCAAAAATTGAATGAAAATATCTATTTTATTAAAAACTATCTAAATAGCAATTGCTGACATCTAGACGCAACCAAAGACATCTAGATTTAGATGAAAAACATCTAAATTGGCAACATAGGCTTTCAGAGTTATGACAGCAGTATTTAAAGAGGTAGTAGTAGCAGTCACGTTTTTTCAATTTCACATTATTAGTCATTTCTTACATTTCGCCACCTGATGGACTGGTTGGTATGATTTGTGACTACTACTACTATTAGTACTACTAGTCTACACTTCATGTAGGGCTATAGATCGCCTATAAACTTATTTTTGGATAAAATCAGAAAAATACTTGACTATTTAAGAAAAAAATAAAACTACAGCCCTTTGTTGTTGATCGTTGGGAAAATTTAAAGATATAAGCCAAGTTTTAAGCAAATAATCTCTTAACATAGACAAATATTAAATAAATTGACTTGCAGTCGCATGTCAGTTCATAAACAAGATTCAAAACCCTGATATTTCATTTTCATGTCATCTAAATTTTTGAAAAATCGAATTCTATATCGATTGAATCTTGATTAAGAAAATAAAATTCTTCTGAATATCAATAAATATCAAATAAGATGTGGCATTTTTGTATCATGATTCGTATTTGATTAATGCCTTTACATTTTCTTAGTTATTGAGAAAAAAAATTGGAGAAAGAAATTGAATAGTCAAATAAAAAAAAGGAGATGAACAATTTTTTTTTGCCAGAGCCAAGAAATAAAACGAATAAAGAAACAAATTGAACGCCGTTTAATTAATAAATGAAATCTAATTTGATTTTTTAATGAATAATTTTATAATTTAAATTTCATAATTTATAAATAATTAACTCAAAGAGAAAGTCAGGCTAAACTCAACTAATTCAAAACATGAGCAAATTGAAACTATTAATTCGGGTTATTAATCAATTTATACGATATCTTTGTATCTAAAGTATATAGAGTAAATAAATTGAAATAATGAAAAAAATTTGATTGAGTATATATCTGGGCACATATAACTTGGAGAAAATTTTTTGGGGAAATAAAAGCTCCTAACCGGTTACGGTGACACATGACCTCGAACCAAACCGGGTGGTTAACAAAATGGCGGAATAATGTTTCGCCTAACAATTAGAGCCGGGTTTTAATAACGGAAAAAATCAAAACCATTCTGATTGTATTAATGCATCTCGAAGACTCGAATAGTAGTTTATCGCCTCAGAGTATTTTCTTGGTGTTATTTGTCAAACAAAACCAAGGTTATCATAAGCGTAATTATCCCATCTATTTTAGGTTGGTAAGTAACTAAAGGAGTACAAATGTACTGATAGTAGTAGTAGTACTTGTTGGGAGGGTAAAGGTTGCGGCTCGTCTGGTTAAGACGTTGTAATTCACTAACCAATTAGTTTGGATTTAATTAATTCTTTTGGAAGTAATAATTAACTTGGATAACAATTTCTCATTCCACTAGGCTTACTTCAGTTGGTTCAGTTCTTGCCTCATAGTAGTTATAAAAAGAAGTTTTGCATCCTTCTATAGATTTACATAATAAGTATACTGAAAGTTGAAAGTAGCACCTTGTTGATAAGAGAACATGAATATTAGATACAACGAAAACTTTGTATTCCCTGAAATGAAATCAGTTTTCGAATTTGAGTATTTTTTTCACTATTTATCTCTGTGGGGGAGAAAAATTGATTATTTGTTGGAATTCTCATAGGCATTCAGGTTTCTATGGTCTGGCCACAAAATACCGTTTTTTACGATTTTTGAATCCTATTTTTTTTTCTCGAAATAAAGAATATATATTGAGAATAGAAAAATACTTTGAAAAGAATATTACCCCCTATTCTAAATTATCATTAGTCAACAACCACGGTTAATTTTTATTTGACTTTAGGGTTAAATTATAACTGACTAAAATTGAGTTCGGGAAATTCTAATACCTAACATTAGTACACGAAGGAAAAATTTAGTCTTCAAGTTTGCATGGAAAATATTGGAAATTTTGGTCAAAATTTGGTTTTACTGGTGTGCAGTTCCCCTTAAAGAAACAAACCAAAAATTACTTGCTAAAAAAAAGAGTCAAAACGTTTTTTATGGTAATCAAAAAAAATCGACACGAATACTTGACAACAGCAGTTTCGTACGGAGGACGCAAAGTAATGTCCACTTCTGCATTAAAGTTACATTGTAGATAGAACAGTCTCGTAGAATCTGGAAAAAACATTTTTTTCTCGAAAATTAAAAAATTTCCGGGTGTTTCGAGGGTCTAATGGATTGAAAAGCACTTGAAATTGAAGAGGAAAAAAATTTCAGTGTGAACTGCGTGTCACTAAAAACCGAAATCTCTATATAAGCTTTTCATTTTTCTCGATATCACTAAATGTTAACCAAAAATTACCAACTTACTTCACTAAACTTGAATTAATGCAAATACCGAATGATAAACAGACCAAAAGTGAGAAAAAGGCTTTTAACATCAGTTTGTTGTTGGTTTTTCTTCTAGGGTAGCTGTAACAGGCTTCGATCAGCGTTGCCAATTATGGTTCTCTAGTCATAGCTAAAACTGTCTTCAAAATGGCTAGAACTTAGCATTTCCAGCTAAAAATATCATACATATTTATTGAGAGCCCACTCATCGAATGGAATAACTATGCATTACAACTTCAGAGCAAATTAATAATAAAAACTATACATATACTCTTAATAAACTTACTAATCATCTTTTTAATGGTCTGATTTTCGAATATCGTAAATTTTTATCAGATAAATTGGAAAAAAACCCAGCCAGATCTAGCCGAAATATGGCTGATCTGACAACCCTGGCTTCGATACGAAGGAGAGAGATCTCGTGTAGGGCCTTAGGGAGTGTGGAAATTTCTAAAATATAACACATTTCATTTATTATTGTTTTAACTCAGCATTTACCTTCTCCAAAATGAGTTTGTGGTAAATACGTACCATTTTATAGAATGTCATACTTTTTGTGGACTTGTAAGTTGTCAGTTACAAATTTTAGGTTCACCCCATGGTTAAAAATTGGAAAGCAATCGTGATAGTCAGTGACACTTCACCACAAATAGGATGATCCTAAAACCGGTACAACTTAGCAAAGGTGGTCCCGATTGGGATTCAGCTGACGTCACGTATACATGCGATCCGTGGAAAATTTATGAAGCGAGATAAAACAATTTCAAAATTTTATCTATTCAAAGCAATATGATTTATATATTCATTTCTGTTTTTCATTTTATGAAATAGGAATTATCTTTTTTCTTCTCTATTAAAGCGCCATTTTCAATATCGAGGGTGCGCAGATGTGAAATTTAACACTCAGAAAAACCAGTTGGGATCACCTGTGATAAGTTGTGCCTTAAAACCTTTCTCATCCTTGATAAATTTCTTCGTTACTTGTTCAACAGTTTTAAGGGAAAAAACTGGTTGCTGGAGAGGTGACTTTTTTTAACGCTAGTTTTTCTTCGGTAAATATTCATGAGCCTCTCTCACCAGGCACCTCTCTCAACTCGTTGATATTTATACACCACTTAACTCTCACTGATTTTGCAAGGACAAGGTGATGTCTGAAGGGGAAAAATCTGTTGCATTTTTTTCTTTTCGGAGGGTAGATATGTGATAACAAGCCTCACCAACAAAGCACTCAGGGTCTCAGACGTGTTGTCTTAGCGTTGCCTAATGTATTTTTATATTTACATCGAAAATTAAATAAAAAAACATCCAGAAAACATCTAGATTCCCCATATACATGTACACACTTGTATATAAAATCTAGAAAATAGATTTCCTATTATTGATAAATTCAAGATGACTTTATTCGTCAAAGTTTACTTTATCAAAATTTCATTCATTTCATTAAAAATATTACCAATTTCATTACTAAAAATTAATTAAAAATATTACTTATTTAGTTAAAAATTATATGGATAGCAATTTCTGACACCTAGACGCGACCGAAAACATCTAGATTTAGATGAAAAATATCTAGATCGGCAACATTGGTTGGTCTTACAAAATAATGACGAAAAGCAATTCAACTCCTGATTCCAGGGAGGTAATAAGGTTTACTTGTCTTATTCTAGACAACTTTCACCAGATCATTAGGAAAGCCAGTGTTGCATTTGGAAATGTATGACTATATTGTAAAAACCAGTTATCCAAGTTGCTGCAGGAATAAAATAATATTTTACTATTCATTTTCATTTTAAGTATTGCAGCCCATTGTTAGAATTTTGATCTCAGTGATAAAAAAAAAAACATCCAAAATTTTATATGAAGGTAGTACTCGAAATATGCAATAAAATACATTTTGACAATTTTGTGAGGTACTGCAATGAATTTGAAAACTGAAAATAGCAATATTTAAAGCAAATGAAAAGTTTTTGAATTGTCTCTGACGAAATAATTTACATTGAAAAGTTGTTTTATCGGAAAATCAAACTACGACTAATTTCTTTTAGTGATTAAACTGAAATAAAATACTCTAGTGCATTATTGACGATAACAATTAATTGATTATTATTATTATTTAAGTTGAACTACCAAAAAAAAAGAAAAAGAAAAGAACGTCAATTTCATTTTTCTCATAAGTAGACAAATCTGTATAATTTTGAGGATTCTCAGAGAAAGTATATAAATATTAATTATTTCGGTTTTTTCTCTGTTATTCTGAGTTTTATGTAAAATATCGTGAAAAACATTGTTGTATTTCAAAAAATGATAAGGATGCTGGAAAAATAGTCCTAAGATAAAAAAAAAAGAAACAAAAAAAAACATACATGATAACAATTTATTGTAGAGAAAAGAGTGTTTCTACCCGGTTATGTTCACGGACAGAACCGGAGCGGAAGTGAAGCAATCAATTTGTGCGGCGGAGACGAGCGGATGTAGGCGAGGTTTTTTCGCTAACGGAAAGACCCGAGAACAACCGAATGTGAGGGTTGGGCTTGCCGTGTTTCTAACTGAGTGAAGTCAGTTGTAGCTGGGGATTGCGGCGGAACGGGTCTATGACTCTCATGCCTCCTCAACATCACACGACTTTATCATACAGAACTGTAATATGTCTACGACAAGATTAAAGTGTTTTAACAAGAAATGTCGCTTGAAATTAACTGTCCGATGAGAAAGAAACAAAAGTGGTCAGAAATCACCATAATTATCTGATGTTTGAATTGGTAAGTTATATTTTTTGAAAATTTTTTCTCTCTTAAAAGACTCACATTTGAAATGTAGTCCGGTCGGATTCTTATTCAACTCTAATATTTCATTTTTAGTCTGATGTCTGAATTGACTATATATTGGTCCATTACTTATTGAAATGCCTTTTAATGTATAATTCTAACTGATGCACTGCTTTTTTAGAATATTTAACCCTTCTATATTTGAAAAAAAATCCTTTTATCTTCGATGTGTAAGTTGGAAAATTGAAGTTCTGGTCACATAATGGGGGATGAGACCTGAAGTACTAGATACAGTACACGGATTTTATTTATGTTTAGATTTCTCTGATTTTTTTTTGTGTCAAGTCACATATCTCTTTATTTTAACATTTTGGAATATTTCTAAAAAATTGAGATTTCATTTTTTGATTAAAAGAATTATTTCTTATATTTTTTAATGTTTAAAATCGTATCGCACACTTTCCTAACTTCCCACTAAACTGTAATTATCTTCCTGAAACGTGGGGTAGTGATCTGTTCGTAATTACTATTCAATTCAGTGATTTTTTTTTTCTTTTCACTTTCTATTAAATTGAAATTGCAATAAGTTTTCTTATTTATCTTATTATTGCCTCTTAACAAATTTCAGTATTGAATTTTCCATTTTATTGTAACCGTTTTTGCTCGTTTTGCTCTGGTTGGGACACTGTCCTGTTTGTTAGTGTTTATCAAATTCAATGTACTATAATCGTTTAAGCTAAAACTTTTGGTTATCTTATCTTGACCATCTATTTGTAATATTATTTCAAATTTTGAAGATCATTTGCTATCATTTAAAAAAAATATATAGTTATTTTATGTTTTAACTTGTTTTTTTGTTCTGTAGTATTGTCCTGGGTCAGATATGTGTGGGGTAAGAGGGAGATAAGAGATTCAGAATTTTATTGTCTATAAGTTAGTGGAAAGAGATACATTATTTTGATAAATCGGCATATCTTGAATTTTGAATATTCAACTAATTATGGGTCTGGGTGGTAGTTCAAGTTTCCTTCAACTAAGTAAAAGTTATATATTAACTAGAGTTGGAGGCTATTGTGATGACCAAATTTCAAATCGTGGACCTTGATCTCTCTTCTTGCTATGTACATATTGTCTTATCATTTTTTTTCTTATTCTTTTGAGTTTTCGTTTGTAAAATTAGGTAAAAATACGTTTTTAATGTTAGTGAAAGTATCTAAAAATATTTTAGATTTTATTCAATTGGTTTCACTTACCAAGAAATATATAATTGAAAGTAATATTGTAATGGCGCTTTATTTTCGTATATATTCGATCAGCCCCGACGTCAATTTTATTTTCATTTCTTTGAGTAACGCTCGAGATTTCGAAATGATTGCCTTTTTGAAAAGATATGGAATTCAAATCCCTTTCAAAATGTAAATCTTGAACTTGTTGAATTTTTTTTTTAGTATGAAAAATTGATCCCTTGTAATCTTGATTCAGTGAAATCTACAACATGTCGTTTTCTTAAGAAGCCACGTGCTTTAGAAGTACTTAGTTTTGGCATTAAAGTTTTTGCTGTTATTTCCGTGTCGATTGTTGTTGAACAACAAGTCTATCTAACGGCATGGCTTTATGTTGAGTTTTTTTTTTTTTTGATCTTGTCTACATCTGTTGTCATGTGCTTGTGTAATGTGTTTGTGTACCTATGGATGTGTTTTGTATGATTTGTCTACTTCTACCTATGTCTCGTTATTTTCACATGAACTTTGATCTGTTATGAACATGTTTGTAATCAGTTGATTGAAACAAATTCAATTGTGATGTTTGTCTATATTCACACATTAATTTGTACTGACATTTGAGGGTTTTTTTCCCTGTATTTTTCGATTTGAAATTTCATGCCTTTCAATGTTGGTCGTGAGGGCCCGGCCCTTGAATTTTCTGTGAGTAATGTTATATTTAGATATCCTGAGATTTTGTAACGGTTGTAGAAAGTAACAACCCGAGAGTTGTTCAAATAACATGGAATAGTATTAAAACTATTTTACATATGAATTATCTAGCAAAATATCCCCTGAATTGATGCACTGAATTTTTTCTGTGTGTCTAGATTTATAGTTATATAATATATCGGGTAACATCAATTTAAAACTCTAATTACTTTTAGAAGGATCTTAGGGGATAGGTGGTTGTGATCATCTGATCTGCTTGGTCTATTAGGGACGCTTGTTAGTAGTGTTTGCCATTATTACATTAATGTGACAATTTTTGATATAATTACTATTGCTACTCCTGTAGTAATGAAGGTGATAACTTTTGATTGACGTGTGATGAAGGAAATTCTGATTCCTTAATTTTCTTGAGCATTGTATTGAGGAGTGGCATCAGTGTTGACAGATATGAAATTCCAGCATATTTAGGGACACACTGCTGCTAGTGTGTGGAAGTATGTAGTGTTGTTGGTGACAGATGGTAGTACTAGTGTTAAAAAAATTGATTAATATCAGGACTCCTGATTAGATTGTTCGTTATTTCTGTACATCTGTCAGAAATGTCATTTGGCAATGTTCCTTATGAAAACATGGGGGAACCGTTTCAGAACTCCGTTTTCCCCTAATTGTGTGGACGAGTATTGTTGGTACCAACAAGGCATGGTATTAACGACAGCTTATCATATAAATATCCTGTGCTTTTTACTTCACTGTATTGTATTCAGTACCAATTTCAGTGTTCATGCCTATCCTACAGGTCTCGTTCATGTCAGTGATAAGGCGGCTCACTCCATAACTGGATCTACTGTTGATAAAAACTGAAGTTCATGTTTACCTATGGTTGCTAATGCGTGCCTGCATGTGGTGCGTTCTATTCGAAGTTTTTGGTTCAATATTATTCAAGTCCAACAGTTTGAATGATTTTCAAATTTTGATATTTAGATTTGAACTATTAGATTTCTTAAGTATGTTTTATTAAGCGAAGTTCGTGAATCGGTATATCAGAAACGGGGATTCAGAATAGGTACACTTGTTGGAAATGGTGATGTCGGGGCCTCATCAATCTCTTTCTACAAGTGAAAGAGGGCGAAACCATCCAGTGAATTACTGTCTCTAATTGTCTAGCACTTCAGTTCAGAATGCATCAACAATGCTTTGCTCGATTATTAGATACTAGAGATATATATTCTGATGATATTGTCAGCTGATATTTCTGAACTTTTCGGGTGAACAAGGGTTTATTTCCTTCATGAATAAATAGATCGATGATTTATCGTTTTGGAAATAAAACGATGGGTTCAATTAATATCAACTAAGAGCATTAGATTATTCAGTAGTTTTTTGTCATTCCATGGCATGTATTCAAAAAGTGGCTGTAAGATCTACATCTTCATTGCCATAGTAACCCACTGAAGGCATTTTCTCGACTGTTTCATTTCTCACCCAAGACTTTTGGTTGTATCTGGTGTTTTCTTCAATTAACAACTTTTTTTGATTGCTTGTCATCGGTTAAACGGAATGAAAAGATAATTTTGAAATTGATTTCGATTTTGTATAGAGAAGCAGAGTGCTTGAAGGTAGTGAGATGTCCTGTGTTTTTGTTCAAATCCTGGCCATTTCGTATATGCATGAAAAAGATGAACTTTGATTATTTGTTATTAAAAAAAATCGATTTAGAAGTAGTTGACTTGGTTGAAAAATCTTTTATAGTCATTGTGTCTTGAAACAGACATAATTCTTTCGCTGATCATCTTTTCTAAATTTAAAATTAGTGTAGCAACTTGTCTTCAGCTGAGAGAGAGCAATCGTGTTTGTCCTTATTCCAGTGAGGTCCCTTGACTTCTGCTGGTCGGTAGCAACTGAAGTAGAGCAGCTTTTGACTCTCACATCTGAGCGTTTTCACTAGGATGAAATTTTCCCCTCTAGTCCAAATGGATTTTTTTCATTGACAGCGTACCATAATATAGAATTAAATATTAATGAATCAACAATCGTGTCCTGTTTATGAAGATGAAAGTTGTTGGATTCTTTCGTAGCATGAATTGTAAGAGTAATAGATTAACCAAAATATGTAGTGCTTTCACCATATGTAAATTAATACATTTAAAGATGATAGATATTTATTACAACACAAGAACTTTTCAGGTTTTGAATGTATGCTTTCTCTATTTTTTTCTTTTTTCCATAAAATGTATCGTAATATCTTGCTAATTGAAGATAACTTATTAAACCATTTGGAAGCTGTGTTATTATACCCTCTTCTGAGTTATTGAGAAAATTGGAAATTACTGTGACCCGAAATGAGTTCGCCAATATTTTGTTATAGATATGAAATCAAATTTCCCCTGCATCCTTTGAACGTTTTAACCATTATTTTATTCATTTATGCCAAGTGCCCGATGAATGTCGTGGTTTGCTTCCTGGAAACCACGATTGACTTGTTTCTAAGGTTCAGTGAAACCGATTTTTCTGCAGAACATCCCTGGGGTTAATTTAATATAAGTGTAGGAATTTCTCATCTAAATCATGTCGAGTTTAGAAAAATGACTTTACTCTACCGCAGTATCTTATATTGTGTATTCAGGTACTTTTTCTCAACGACGTTATAAGGAAAACTGCGTTAATGTGGAGGTTGTCGTAGGGCCTCCTCATTCGTGATAATTTGAAATATAAGGCAACCTGTATAAAATCATAAGCTAACGAAAAGTGAATTGTTTCTGTTAATGTAACTTTTTAGTTTTAATCACAATCCAGGTAGAAAAAGGACATTCGGAGGCTATTTTAAAGCTTAAATTGCAGTTCAAGCTTTTTGAATAATGAAACTTATATTTTTCAAACCTTTGTTATAACATCCCATTTTGTGTAACTTACAACAATTCTATCAATTGTAGCTCCTGATATGTGAATGTGTAGCTTTTTAATGCCTATCATTTCTAAAAAAAAAAATATTTACTAACCTGATTATTGTATCAAGTTTAGGGGGGAAAGTAACTAATAATTGTTTTATCATTACTAAGCCACTGTTATCGCTACTGTCCCGAGCAAGTGTGTGTGTGTTATTAATAGAAAGGAAGCGGGGAATCATAGCTTACTCACTCCTTGCTCTCCGGCTGATTCCCCTCCCTCCAAGTCTTTGCTTCTTACCCACATTCTCTCTCATCCATCTGTATGGCCCTCCCCTCTCTATCACTTTACTCTCTCTCTGTTCAGCGCTTCACTTCTCCCTCTTATCGTATACCTCCTCTTCTCTCTCTCTCTCTTTACTTTTCCTTCTTGTCATACAACTCCCTCTCTCTTCATTTCAGCTATCTCCCTGCCCTTCATATTCGTACTGGTTTCTCCGTTTTTACTGTCTTAACCGCTTTCTTCTACACAATATCCGTTATTACAGAGAACCTACTGAAAATTGAATTTCTTTTTATTACTCGAGGTTTTTATGTAGGAATTAGTTAAATGACTAATCTTCAGGATTCCATCCATAGAAGTCCTATCCAATCTTTAACAGTTGAATCTTTTTTACATCATTAATGTTAAAGGTTTTAATACCGTGCGAACTAGATTTATGAAATGTGCTTCATGTATGAGACTAGTATGATTTTTTTCCCTTTCGCACTTGCTAAATGTTTCATCAGAATAGTTTGCCCTTGTAAATGAACGTGAAAAAAATCTTTTAAATATTTCATTCATTTTCTTACAATTGAATTTTTTTTCTTCCTAGCAACAATTTTTTTTTCATTCGATTGCTATTGATGATTGAGTAAATGGACTGAACTATTTCTCTGTAAATGATGATAAAATATAGAGGAAAATAATCGTTTGTCTGGTGTTATACCTAGTCGTCGTCCTACATATTTCTCTCGGGTTATACTCCTCTCCCTGTGTTGTACACCACCATCACCATTTTTTTCCTTCTCTGGCTGTTGATGTGTCTGCCTTAGGTGGGAGGAATTTGTATCTCCACCCTCTCTTATTCCTTTTAGTCCACACTCACACTATATCATATCTCCGCCTGCTCCTCATCCTCCTCACAACTCAGTCCTATGTAGTACCAATATACAGCGCACTGACTCTGGTCTGTGGGGGTCCCTCCTGCCTTTTTGCCTCTTATGCCTTTCCCCTCCAACAATTTTTATTTTATAAAAATCCCTCCCCAAGTGTTTTAGTAGTTACTACTACCACCAGCAAAATGTATTACTAATAACGCAACGAACGAAGATATTTTCTTGAAATAAAAAATAAAATCTCACCAACTCCGAGTTTGAATAGAAAATTAGTCTTTATCGCTTAATCAATTTTGAGAAAATTGAACTGCTTAGACGTTTTTATTGTGTGGTTATTGATGGATATGTGATGGAAAAATTGAATTAAATCATCGATTTTATAAGAAGAATCTATTTTATAAATGCTTTGAATTGAGTATGCAACGAGAACTGAACTAAATCTGCATGGAAATTCTTTTCACGGCTATTTTTAAGCTTCTATTAACTTACTTGAAAATCTATCAGAAAAATTGCTTACTGTATAAATATAAAATTTCTGAACTACTCGCACCTTGAATGGATATGCCAATTTAGATATGAATGAATGTTCAGTTGATAGTCTTTTTGATATTTGAAATATTAATAGACTTCGGCGTGACGGTTACCCGACTTGTTTCATTTAAGTTTTGAAGCAAGGCTTAGTTTCCTTATCCAAAAACCCTGACATTGGATTGAAATTTTTACTTATACCTTTCTAGCGCCTTCCTCATCTTCGAAAAAAATTGTCCTTACAACTATTAACTACTACTAACCTGTTAGTATAACTATTTCCCGTAGATTTCACTCCTTGATGTACATCTTTTTTCCCTAATATCAATTTCAACATTTTTTGAAATTATTTTGACCTCCTATTTTTTTAAAGTTATATTTTATCTACTCCTGTAATTAATCGAGTATAACGCGAGAAATTTGACACTATAAGGGTAGCATAATACTCGAATGAAAAAACTGATAGATAATTGATTTTTAGCTACTGAAAGTGTGGATCGAATTATATTCAAGATTGCATTGTACTCTTGTAATTAAAATTTTTTTCTTCATTTGATGAAATGAAAAAAAAACTTGGTGTGTTGGAGCGAGTGTGGCTTGAGTAAAATGATGGAATTATTCATTTAGTGTTGGGTAGTCTCATTTTTATTGTTTTCTAACAGTAACACTGTTCCTTCTTCCAAGCCAGGCCATAGCAGCAATATACACATTCTGTCCTCCTTTTACCTCGTCTTTCCTACCTTTACAACTCCAAGTAGAAGCAATAGCAGCCGTGCTGATAGAGAGAGAGAGAGAAGTTGAAGCTTCAAGTCTACTACTGCCTTTAGTTCATACTGACCTAAATATTTAAGTTGACTATCGCTGCTACTACTAAAGCTTTTGCTCAACACAGCTGTATTTTTCTCCTATTGTTGTCACTACTACTTACTTGGTAAATACAAGCAGTAAAAAAAATCTTATCAATTTTATTCATCTTCATTTTATTACGGATTGCACTGTCAATGGTCATTGTAAGATTTTAGAATTCAATCACTTGGCGTCCTAAGTTCAATATTCTCCTTATCCCAATGTCAAAAGTAAGATTTTTTTTTCAACTACCGTATCTACTCGTGTATAATGCGAAAAAATGATATATATAAACTTGCAGCACTTCACTCGTAGAGGAGAAAAAGAATGAGAAAATAGAATATGCATTCATTATTGAAATGAAGTACACATGCTCCACAAACAAGTTACATAGTTGGGTACAAAAAATAAAATTAATCTACTCTACTTCATCAAATGTTTCCAGATAAATCACCGTGAAAGTGCATTATGCTACTCTTTAAAATACTCTTCCAATTTATATTGAATAATAAATTGAATATCGGTTGTCGCCAAAGGGTCCAGTCTTACGTTATACGTACCCATAGTCTATCACTAATCGCTTCCCTTATAAAATTTACTTTTTCTCCGAAACCAATTTTCGGTAGAAATGAAGGTCAGATTCAGTTGATAACCACTTAAGAGGAATATTTTTTCAATATTTTTCACGTACGTTTGCTCAACCGAATGAGTGAGGTGAAGAACAATTTCAATTGGTAAAAAAAAAATGATACGCCTTGTTTACAGATCGTTCCCCCTGGGCGTGAAATAAGAGATTCTCCAACGCGGAGGGTGAAAATGGTAAGCTATGAAGAAAACAAAAATACAATATCTTCAAAATGAACCCTTTTTATGCTTTACTGGTTGATCACAATCATATGTTTTTTCTTGTGATTGTTCATGTTGCTAGTTGTTTCCTAACCATTTATTATACTCCTCTTACATTACAGGACTTGTTAGTGATAAAAACTACATATAATACTCTTCATTGCTTCCTAAAGTAACTGTTGTAGATGTTCGTGTGTATTTGATTTTTTTTTTCTTGTCGATGAAAATAATTTTGCCAAAAAACCTGTGTGCGTGTATGTGTACGTATATGTTCAGTATTTTTGTGATGATGAATTCTTGAAAAACTCCATCTCGCTAATCATTTTGTATTTTTATCACATTAGGTTCCAGAGACCTGCTGAGTGTACTAGGAGTAGGCCTCCAAATGTATATAGAATGTTTGAAAAATATGCAGTGATGGTGTGTGTGGAAAAAAAAATGAAATTATACTGCATCACATTCACATTTCAAATTTTGCTACTGTGTATGTATGGATATTCAAATGTGGATATTTCATGGTGAAAATAAGCAAAAAAACGATTTTTGAAGATTGTTGACAAAAAAATAATTACAATTGTTGAAACGCCCTGTTTTAAGGGTTGCGGGTTGAAATATGAACTTTGAATTTGTTGAAGGAATTGAAATGTTTCTTTTATTGTCAGTTTTTGAAAAAATGGATCAAAATCCCGTTGGCTTCAAACTGGCTTGGTTTTGGTGGTAAGGTCATCTGATTTGACACAGTATTTTTATGCCTCTTGTTTCTTCTTGCTCAGAAACAGCAAACTAGACCTTTTTACATGACTATTACCAATTTTGCTCTGGCCATTGACTTGAGTTGTTCACTTGAAGGGTTTCCTCTTCAGAAGCCATCAGGATTTTGAAAGCTTCCAGCCTCACTGCAATTATATAATCATGTAAAACCCTTCTATTCAGTTCATAGGGAATCTCTCTTGAACGCAGGCTACATGAGGACTTCGCATATGTAACCATAGACATTTTCATCTGTTTTAGATGAAGAATATCATGTGGAAAAATAATAGCATGAATGATAACATTGGCTAGAGGTACTTGAAGAGAGACCTTTTTTTATGAGTGTGTCCAATGTCATTGCTTTTTTGCATGTGGTATATTTTTTCCACTGATTTTTATCAAGGTTTATGGCATTGCCATTGATAATCATGGATGTTCTATGGTACCTGTAAAAACTGCTGGATGGTCTTCCTGTTACAAAACCTTGAGAGAATTTGGTGAGTTGACAGCTGAGGTTAACAAGCCTCATCTTCCTGGCACATAGAATTGTTGAACTTGAGACAGAATGATCTCCAGTCTAATACTCATGGTTGAGCTTTACGTTTTGTACCAGGTTATAAAGTGCAAAAGTGAAATTCAGTTTGAATTGTGCCAGGTACCTAACAGTACCTTTGAAATGGGTAAGTCTGGCTTACTATGGTGTGTGTGTTATAGTGAGATTGTGAAACTAGTGGTCTTTGTGAAATACCTGAGCATTTCAGTAATTTCATGAAATCAGTGTAGTTAGTAATGATTAACAAGCTTTTGATGCTGACCATTACTACTGTAATGAGTTTGATCTTACTGGATGCCACACTATCGTGGCCTTGTGTCAAACTAAGCTGAATATACATGATATTCACTGAGCAATTGTAAACATTACTACATGGATGATTGACCTAGGGATTTTCTGAAATTACTGAAATGTTCAGAAATTTCACAAAATCCTTTGTGATTTCATGAAATCACTAATCTCACAATTTTACCATGTGTGCGATGTATAAAAATCATGTTGCCAGAGGGTCTTTGTCCTCTGCTTGCTTTCAAATGATTGTTTACCATGTTTGCTTGCAGCCTTAGCGTTTGTTACAGGAAGCCGCTGCTTTATCCATTGCCTGGGGTAGGCTTTGCCTCTTTCTGAACTGTTGAAGTCGGCTTAAGGTCTTTTAATCGGCTCGCTGAAGAGTGTCAAAATGGCTACAAATTTTTTGTAACCATAATGCAACACTCTCTTCCCTCTCACTTTCTTTTCAATCAAAAAGAAAAAGAAATAAGATCGTCAAAAGTAGATGGCATTGGCATAATTTTGAAGTAATGAACATGATATTCTGAAGCATTGGTACTTGCATATTGTATGCGTGGCAAGGGTTTCATGCACCCTTGGCAAGACTTTTTGAATATGCTCAAGGATCTCGTGTTCCTGACGAGACATAATATATGCACCCTGGTTGCATTCTGACATATTTATTTTCAGTTTGTTGTATGCCCTTAGGGCACTTGCTTTGTAGAAAACCACTTGAGTTTGCATAGTGGATAGGGCAGTTGAGTGCATCACAAGCCATCGTTTACTTTTGTGATGAAGAATATCAGTGAGGCGTGTTTTATGAGAAAAACTTAGCCACATTCTTCATTATCTAATTAGGTCTTGGTTTTCAGAACTCAAATAATATTTGAGACAATACCTGTCTTATACTGTAAGGAAGCAGAAGTTTAGAGCTGTCTATGTGTCGCTTATGAAAAAAACTAATTGTGCTAGTGACAATGATGGAAAATGGTGCACAATTCAGTGAAGGTGATCATTTTAGATTCTACTGACATCGTCGTTTGGTAGGCTCTAGTAAAAATTTTTCATGCGTGCACTCAGGAAAAATGGGAGTAAACACGTCGATTCATAATTTTTTAACAAATCACACATCTGCATGATGTCCAAATAAGGATAACCTTCGCTAAGCTGTCGTACCATGGTGGTATTGAAACCTGAAATGATGAATATGAAAGAAAATCAGCTGGAGCAGCTTAGTTATAGTTGATATTTCATGGCTGTTTGAAGATAGCGGCTACTTGGAATGGTATTTTAGGTCGGCCCATTATCCTTTTCAATTGTTAGTATCTCTTGTGTTTAATGGGTCACTTCCCCATTTCAGAATGCAATCTTGACGATATCTAGGGATGTAAAGACTATGAAACATCTATCTATAAAGGAGATGTTTTCATTCTCAGAAGTCTGCTTTATGTTTGAGCAATTGAACTAAGGCTCTAATTCAAAACCATATCCCAATTTGTGAGAGGGCAAGTAAAGGTAAAAAGCTCTGGATGACTTGGGTTAGGAGAGTCATCTACCTATGGGGCCAATCTTGCATTTTTTGGCCATTTATAAAATCTGCCATTTTTGAGTGGTGTATGTACCTTTTTAGCATTTGGTGTTTGAGGCTTTGGTATTCATTTATGCCCATTTAGTCCTGTATATGTTTGGATTTGTAAAATCATTATTTTGAATTCATCCAAGTGGCTACTTGGCATGTTCTCTCCCAAAACAGGAATTTTATACATTTATGTGTACAGAAAAGTTACAAAAATTACAAACTTTGAAATATCAGTATTTATATTATTGGACGTAGCATTTTTGTTCCCTCATGAATTTTGAGGTATTGATAGGTTTTTAAAAAAAAAAGAAATAAAAGTATATATCTTCCGAAAACCACCCTAAATATTGAATTATAATTTGAATAAGTTGAATATTAGATCATATCTTGGATGCTATATGAAAGAACAGGAATTCTTTGTTGATATTTTGGATGGTATTCGAGTGTGTTACTATGAATCTGCCTGGTCTCAGTTGGAAAAGGTATTCAATGGGGGCAGAAGTGGTTCGGTCCAATTATATAAATATTGAGCCTGCGTCTTGGGAGATCTCAGGTTTGGAACTTTGATCACCCCCTTGAATTCTGATTTGATGAAATAATGCAAGAACGCGCAGAATGCGAAGTTTATACTTGTAAAATTTGAAGCACTTTGCAAATGCTTGATGATATTAGACACTTGAAGGATGCTAAAATGGTGTTTGTTTTTCTGGTTTTGTATTGTGTGATTGATGGTTGTTTCCTGGAATGCAAACCTGCCATGTGTGATTTTTCTTTATAGCGTGGAGATCACTGCGCCGTTATCGCAGTTAGGCTGTGGAGACCGTGCCGTGTACAGACTGTTTATCCCGGGCCTCTTGGGTTCGGCATGAAAAGCTCTCACCCAAGGTGTACCTCGCTTGACTGTGGTTAGATGTGGTACCGGATCAAAACCGCGACCAGCATGGATACTCTTCTGGTTAAGGCACACCAATAGGGGTATACATGATGGTGCAGGGTTAGTACATGACTGTTTTGATAGTGTATATACAATATAAACTTTAGTTAGTGTGTATTGGTAAGTATGTGTGTGTCGGTGACAGGAGAAAGCTTGTGTTGGGAAATGCATTAAAATGTAAACAAAATGTATGAAAAATGAAGTGTGTAAAGTCAATGCAGTATTAGACATTTTCGTTTTCAAAATCATAAATTCTAGATATTTTGAAAATGGACTCTCCCTAAATCCAGTTCCTAAGACTAAATATTATCAACACAAGTGAGAAAAAGGATGAAATGCATGAAGGTCTTTCTTTAGAGGCACAGCAATTTTGATATTGCTTACTTTTAGTAGTTGTTGATGAAAATTGTATTGTAACACTCAGTGTGAAGTGAATTAGTATATATATTGGTACATTAACTGTAAAATTACCAATTTGATGTGTAGATATTCATGAGGATTTTACCATTCTTAAAAATAATCACAACTCCGCATGTACTAGCTGAGGTAGGTACATTACTAAATTTACTATGAAAACTCATGTTCAAAATGGTTCAATAGAAGAAAAATATAGGTGAACCCCTCTCCCTAACAAAGGCTACTTGCTCCATAAATTTTCCAACCAATCTAAAATGATGGAAGAAAAATTCAAGCATCAAATTTCAATTTGGTTTTTGTATTGCATTTTTCTGAAGAGTAACGATCCTGTTTTTCAATGACATTTCATTTGCCTCAGCATTTTGAGTGCATGCATGTATGATGTTCATTGTTTCTTGTGCATACATCTATATTGTATATGAAAATATGCAGTATACATGATAATAGAGATGCAAATGTACGTCCTACTAAAGAAGAGATCAAAATTTTTTCATTAAATCTTTTTATTTTGAAATGAAATGAGCTTTTATTATTCATCACATTCCATTTTTTCAATCAACTTGTTTTACCTACCTCCTTATTATAACAAGGTGAGCTTTTCATAGTATCACCCTTTTCATAATCATAACCTCTCTTAGTTGTTCAACTTGATGCTAAGTTTTAGAATTCAACGTTCGTTGAACTAGAAAAATCTGTAAAGAAAAAAAGAACTTGGTTCTTGAATTAATTGAAAAATTGATTATAGAAGCTTCATCTATTACGATCTGTGTACTAAAAATCAACATGGTAACTGATATATAAATCCAACCTCCTTAGAGTGAACATGACTTTTTTTTTTCTTTCTTTTTTTAAAATTTTTATTACAATTTTGATTGGTCACATTCGATCACTGGCCAACGATTTAACATTTTTTTTCTTTGTTGAATAGTTTAATTTTGAATATTGTTCATGCTTAAAACTAGTTGATTCTTGTGAAAGAAAATCCTGGATATTTGGATTTTCATGAATAATTTTTTAGAGGAAATACCAGATTTGTAATAGTGGAGTGGTCAATTATTGACAGAGGGAAAAAAGAAGAAAAAATCACGTGGTTCATTATTTAAATAGATGTTATTTTTCTTGCATTTTGGTTTCCTATTTTGATTTTCCATGCGATTTTCAGTGGAAGACTTGTAGTTCTGATGTAACATTGGTGCTATTCATGAAATGGATTTGAAAAAAAAATGTATTGAAACATACTGCTAGAATAAGATTTTATTGATATTCAAATTTTAGCTGTACTGTAGTAAAGTCTATGGTAGATGTATTTTGAAATGGTTTTAAAGTATTTTCGTCAGAAAATCAATTGTATATTGCATTTGGAACATGGGGACCAAAAGTTTTGGAATTCAACTGAATTTGTATTGTTTTTTGTGCCCTTTTGGCTGTAAAGGTTACCTTGAATAGTATGGTTAGTACATTTCAGTTATTACTATACATATAACTTGAAAGTCTTAGCTGGAAAAAAAAAAAAAAAAAAAACTACATTGAATTTTAACACTTGGTACTGGGTGTTTCTGAACTGAATGGAATTATTTTGAAATATTCGACCGGGCTAATCAAGGTATACCTGAACACTCCAATTTCAGCCAGAAACCTACAGGGTATTAAGATATCAACTTATCACTGAATTGGAAAATAACGGTTGATCACGGGTTTTAATTATGCCAAGGGAAATAAGAAATGAAACAGAATCGATCACAGCATTGCTATTGAAGAATGAAAAAGGATTACTTCCCTTAGTAAATTCATTTGCTTGATTTAAGGGAGATAACTTTATTCTAAGTTCTTGTTACGATGAAATTTTGTTTAATCATCTAGTTTTTGATTGTTCCGAAATGAAATAGGCCCACGTCACATAATAATAATCAGACTTGTGATATTTCCTTGTTTTTGCCGTGGAGTGCAACAATTGTTGGTATATTACTGGTAACAAAATTACTCCTGTTCTGTTGATTGAAAAGTAACTTTTCTAAATGAAGAACCGAAGATTTAACAGAACTATTGACTTACGTCTTGAATAGTAGTGGATTTTGTTCGAAACTTAGCCGGCTTTCAGGTGTTGAGCTTCAAATAATAATTGAAACTGGTTTAATATCTCGAGTGCAAGTGTAAAACAGTGTGCATGAAGATATTCAAAAGTAAAACTAAATCATGGCTTCTCATCATTGAGTCTTGGTTTGATTTTTTTTTTTTTTTTTTTTTCTTCTTTCTCTCTCCTTTATTCTTTTTTTCCACCGAAATATGGTTTAGGATTTGAAATTTTCTTTTTAAACTTTAGAATAATTTTCACTTTTGGAGATTGTTCCAGGTCAAAATCTTGAATAGGTCTCTTTATAAAAGCAACCCTAATAAATTTTAACATTTTAACATGACGCCAAGTTTGGTTAATTTTGTTGCTGATAGTTTGAAATGACCAAAAAGGATTTTACTGAGGGTCTCGTTCTGATATTATTATCAGATATGAACTAATTAACATCGACTGAGATTTCTTTTACTATCACTTTCTTGAAAGTAAATTGTATATTTGCTGGCTGTAGAACAAGATCACAAAGTGAGTGATGAACTCAAATCTATATGGTTCGTCAGACTAGCATACTGATCATTGCACTATGAGAGTCTTACTCTAATTGTAAAGTATCCATCTTAGAATGGCTCTATTGATAGCACCGATTTATCCTTCACTAATGAAAAACATAAATAGAAGAAAACCATTTTGTTATCCTGAAATTACTGGATGCAATCAATCAAGTATGGACATGAAGATCAGCTAAAAACAAACCCCACTCTAACCCAATCAAAGTTTACTGGCTTTTTAGATAGCAGTAAACTAAGAGGGTAGGGAAGGAAATATTTATTTACACTAATTTGAACTGAGTTTGTTCTTTGTTGAATTTGCCAGTTCTCAAGCACGGCTGTTATTTGTAGCCAGTAGCAATGAGCATCGGACTGGATCTTTTATTGTCAGCTCATCAAATCATCTTGGAGATGATTTTCTGATCACCAAAAAAAAAAAAAAAATACATGTATGAAGACGGTTATTGAAATATTTGCAAAGAATTGAGATTTTTGGTAAGAAGTAATTTTTTGAAAATAATGAAAATTTTTGTCAGCTTGAGCACTGGGGATTTTATTCCTCTTTTCTCCCCTGTGTAGACGGGTCTGAATAAACAAAAATATCAACAAATGAGTGTGATCACTTTGCAAAGTTTGAGAGAAAAAAAATATACTAGACTCTCTCCTAGTAAGGTTCAGCAAGATTTAAAAAATTACCATTCCTAATCTGTCCTTTTAAAAATGATACATGAAAAGGAAACTAGTATTTGAAAAAAAAAAAAAAAAAAAAAAAAAAAAAAAAGATTTTAACATAGGGTTGAGTGCTTTTTGCAAATTTCATGTCCATATCTGCTGTTAATGAAAACCGACATAGTCATATACTCCATATGAATCACATTTTCTAACAATTTTTGCATGTTATGACTAAAAATTGATTTCACAATATTGTATTATCAATATATTCATAGAAGTACTTTTCGGTAAAGTTTAACATCTACCTTATTAATTTTTAATATTTTCTAACCATTTTCTTTTACAGTCTGTATTCTTCTAACATTTTTTTTTTTTTTCTTTTCCTTTGGACTTTAGGTTGTGATATGCAGCTTGATACGATGGGAGTAAAGAGAAAATTTGACGACTTTGAATCCTGCATTGACTTCCAGTGCTATGGCAAGCAACGCCAGTCTATTTTGAACATCACAATGCAAAAGCTTTGTACCATCCCTGAACGACGTGTTGAACCATCTCTGTACCGTAATGTGCTCATTCGCAACACTCTGAAACATATTGAGCAGGAACTTCATGATGAAGGCATTGCAATACCGATGCTTCCTTCAATGGACCCCAATTTCTCATATCATAACATGGAAACTAATGATTGTTTCCTAGACCATTTGCCTGCAGATTCTGCAGATTCTATGGACAAAGGAGTCCATCATGATATTGTTAACAGCATTACAGGACTCCGACCACTAGATTACACAAGTCCAGAACCTATGGAACTAAATGATGCTGGTGATGATAGTAACAATAGTAATAATAATGGCAACAATATGTCTAGTGTACGACTTGTAGATGTGGATAACTCTTCGTCTTCTGTTATCCCCATGATGTGTTCTCTTGATCGGTTATCGACTTTTGAGGGAAGTGTGAGCATAGCTCCAATCCCGAATTCATCTAGTCCGAAAACAGATGACATTTTTGGTGACATTGATCTCTCCCCGTTTGACTTTGATTTTGCTGCCCTGGCCAACTCGAGCAGTAAACTCACGCCTCTCAGTGCGGAAGAGGTGTTACATACATTTCCTGGGGTTGGCAACTCGTTGTCTTCAGCCCCAGCTTCGCCTACGGCCGAGCCTTCCACTTACACATCACTTATTAATACTCAATGCAGTTCGTACTGTCGAACGGACGTTCTTGAAGATTTGGATAACATAATGCAAATATTGATTGAAATCTGAGATAATGGACTCTGTAACAAGAAAAAAAATTGAAATCTATAAGCACATACAAGAAAAACAAATTTTTTCCTTTCTGATTTTAGGGAAAACAGACTTTTTATTGATGCACCCATCAGAATTGTTTTTATTGGGTGATTTATAATGTTCACTTTTTCTTCTAAATCAAGACCAGATATGACACCACTATGCTGCTATTTATTTTGGATCTTTTCTTTTATCATTTTTTTTTCTTTTGTTCAATCAGCATACAAGTGAGCTGTTTGATTGCTGTCCTGTTAACTGATTCTTTGCTACAGCAGTTCTTTATTTATGAAATATATTAAGAGAAAAAAATGACTATTACTTCATTCAAGCTAAACATAATCATTTGAAAACCGAAAAGGAACATATTTCATGTTGTGATAGTCATTTATTTATTTTATTTCTTCATATTTATTTTAGTGTAGCAAATTCATGAAAGGCAAGAGAAATTTATTCATCAATTTCCCCCCACCCTATTCCCACCCAAACTTCTTTCATCCCATTATTTGTTGGAGAAAAAAGATATCATGAAATGTTGATAATGAAAAAAATGATTTAGTGTTTTTTTTTATTTTAATTTTTTTTTTCCCCCCCTCAAGAGAGGAGGAAAATTTCTTCTTGCATATATATATTCACCCTCATTCAAATCCAGAAGAAACTTCATTTTTTTTCTAAATATATTATATATATATCATATATATATGAATATATAAACTAAATATATTAACACTTGTCATTCCACCAACAGAAAAATGGATTTGAATAGAAGAAAAAATATATTATTGTCCCTGCACCCTAACTAATTAATGAAACCAATTCAAATCTGTTAACCAAGTGCATACAAACATGCAAATTCATTGGGCCCTAAGGTTGGTACAAGTGTAGAGACAATACTATGGAATGTTCTATGGTGCCGTAACTGGCCTTGACTATTTATTACAACTTGATAATTGACCTTATAAATAACAAAAAAGATATTCTGTAAACTTTTTTAACAAGATGAAAAAATTTAATCTTCAGAATTTTTTTTTAAAAATATGGAGAAAAAATCAAATAAGTCAGACATGCAAACCTAAACTATTTTATATATTCTTTGGATGGCAGCAATTGGATAATATATGTGGAATTCTGGTCTGAGTGCCATCATTTCACATATGTTATTTGAGCCATTGTTTTGTTTTTTTTTTTGTCTTTTTTTTCAATTCTGTATTACAAGTGGGAAAATACAACAGAAAAAAAGACTTTGAAATTGAAAAAAAAATATCTATACTGAACATGTTACTACAACATCAGTAGGAATGTTGCTGTGATATACTTGTCATTCGTTTTGAATTTTAAAATTCTATTCCATATGCTTAAGGCATGAACTGAAGAAAACTAAGATTTGAAAAATAAAAAAAGAGAAACAAAGATAAAGGAGAAAAAAATCAAGACATTCATTCATGAAAGAAAAATAAAGGGTCCGATATACCCAGTTAGTGCCTTGGCTGGAACAAATTTTTTTCCTTTTTTTTCTCTGGTCCCCTTCTTTATGCTCATCTTTGGTATGAAGAAAAAAGAAAACCTCCACTCATTCCTTGAAGAAAAAAAAAATTGACTTAAATGCCACATTTCAAAAGGGAAGAAAAGTTTCTTGTGATAACCAACTGCCAACGAGCATTTTACAAGTTAGATGATTCTGCAACAAAAATAGATTAAAAAAAATGAGAAAATTCCATAACTCAAAACCCTCATTTGGTTGGTAGACTAGGGAGTCAGAGGCTTAACACAGCTGCCTATTTTTCGGCATGGATGTGTTGAACTAAGATGACTACAAATTCTCAAGTGTTTCTTGTTGCCTTCTTGAGACTTTGTGGTTGATATTGTCAAACCATTCTCTCCTTACTGTGTCTTTATCCAAGAGGTTAGCCCATCTTCTGACTTTCAACCCTTTCCCATGCATTTTTTATTTGTTACCTTTAAGTCAGGGGTGTCAAACTCATCTACTATGATTGGCCAAATATAGTGTGAGGACACAGTATACAGGCCAGATGATGTAACTGAGTGATTTGCAATCACGTATTGGATGAGTACTCGTGTACGCATGAAGCTCTTGAATAAAAACAAACCTGTGACCTGTAGGCCACTAGTTTGACACCCTTACTTTGAGGTAACAATCTCACCTTACAGCCCCAGATCACTATTGAAAAATTTTGATATAAAAGAGATAAAAAAAATTGAAAAAACTTATTTCAGAGTCGGTATTCCTCTTATTACTACCAAATACCCATTGTGAAAAGGTTCTACATATGCTTCAAAATGTCCTTCCCATTTTACAATGGTGTTTATTCATATATAGCAATCATTTCTGATGAATGAAATCAGAAACTTGGACTGAATTTTAGTCTTAGTACCTTAGGGACCAATTTGGTTCTCAACAGTCATTTGACTACAATTTTATCCCTCTTCCTGTTATTTCCGACATTTGCTCGTCAGTAAAAATAAGTTATGAAGTCCCAGTTCAATTTAAGTCACCCTCCCAGTCATGTGAAAACAAATTCATTTCGAATGTTTTTCAAGTAAGCTGTATATAAATTACTTGAATTAGTTTATTAGGATCTACTACTGTTGCTAATCATTACATGCATGCGAATGTGTGCATATTTACATTTATGTATGTAAATCTATAGTAAATGTATTGATCCTCTGAATTACTACACTCAAAAATTATGGTTGGGTGCAGTCAGATCCCCCGCCATTTTTTATAAAATTAACTTCATAGCTTTTGTCTTCTTCATGAACATTTTAAAAAAGATTTTTTTATCGCTCTCTTCTTGCTTTCTTGTCTTGAGGTGACTTATCAGGGATTGCTCATATATTTTTCTGTGTCGAAAAAAATTATATATATTAAAAAAATTCACACTTTACCTACATACAATGTAAAAGCCTACAAAAGGTCAAAATGAGTGTTTCTAATTTTTATAAATTAAATTCCTTCTCAAGAAAAACTTAATTCCCAACCTGTCAAAGATCTAGTTACAAAATTGTCTTGCAAAAACTTACCCATATGAAAGAATGTGTGTACGAATGAATGTGTGCGTGTGTTTATACATATATATGTATATATGCACTCACTCACAAAAGGCCATTAACTACCATTCTTTTGGTTGCTAGCACCTGTGTACACCTGTACTTTGTTGCCCCCCTCTTTCTCAACAAATGTATCGACTGTCTTGTTTTTCTCGATAATGTGAGAAAAGGGCTGATTTTTAAATTGTCTATCCCCCTTGGTTATGGGCAGAACCTTTTTGCTACTTGTTCATTTTTACTCTTACCACCACCATTCCCTGTTGCTTTTTGGTATTATTAATTTATCAGTTTCATTGCAAGATTTTGAATACATCTGAAGAATTCTTCATCTAATTTATTTCTCTAACAGAATTTGATGATACTTTGTTTTTATTATTTATTGCCAAGGCGATAAACTATTTACTAACAGCTCCTTCATTTTGATTTTATTTTTGACAATAGACAGTGGCAAATCCTCAAAGACTGGAGGTGATAATAAAACCATATTCTAGGCTGTAAATCTATTGAGTTGCTCTAAATTGTTATTCTACACAGTTGACTAGCTTTTTAGTAAATTTATTATTAAAATTGAATATTGCCTCCCCCCCCCAAATAACCACAAAAAACCTAGGGTTCTCCTAGTATTGTTTTAATTATTAAAATCAAAATTGGAAAAATTTTCATTCCTACTGCCCACATTGTTAATTATTTTTTCCGTTTTGAATCTGTTGAGCCAGGTTTCAAGTACAGTTAACCCAAAATGTTTTGATGTATCCTATTTCCAACCCCTGCAGTTAGAGAGACCCTTATTGTGTCATGCACAATTTCTGCTCTCCCTCATCTCCCCAGCCCCGTAATGTTTTTTCAAATCACATGTCATCCAAAGATGAGCTTCTGGTTCTTTTATTTATTGAAAAAAATAAAATAAAATTACAATTGAAAAACAAAACAAAAAATAACCCAACAAAAATGATACTTTGATAAGAAAAAAAAATTACTGGAAAAAAAAAAAAAGCAATATGTCCATTTTTACAAAGGTACAGAAAGGCGTTGATTTAAAAAAAGAAAAAGAAAAGCTTTGAAAAAATTGAATAAAAAAAGCATAAAAAAAAATAAAGTTAAAGTTAGTGTAAATTTTAATCGCAGACTGTTCTGTCCCTGACCCCCCCCCATCAGCATCCCCCCCTCCATTATCTATTCTACCTTCTGGGAAATCACACTGTGACTCTTATATATTTATGTCTATTACCATCATAATCCTCTATTTCTGGTAATTGAGGGGAGTAAGATGATGTGCTGTTTTGCTTGTCTTGCTAACAAGAAAGGGATAGTCAGTCAGCCAGCAGTTAACAAAAATTGAAATATATATAAACTTCCGGAAACAAATGTCTGTCTGTCTGTCTCTTCGGATATTGGAGATGGTGAGGCATTAATGTATGTTCTTGTACTGTAAATTTAAGCTGTAAAATACATGCAGTGTATTCTTGACAAATATATGCATACATCATACATAACTCCACACACACAAGCAATTTATTTAAGATATTGAAGCTAAAAATTCTTCCTTTGTTGCTGGTTTCTCTTCATTGATCTTGAGGGTTTTCCCTGTCGAAAAGGGCTGATAACCAGCTTATTTGCATGAAAATAAATTGCTGTTGAATGACCAAAATTTAATTTTATGGTCAGTTATAATTTCATCAGGAGGTGGCATTTTGACAACCCTAGTTATGACAAGGCCTTTCCAGAAGCATAGGACTTATCTCCCTCTTGCCATCGACCAAAAACTAAAAGCACATAAAGTCAAACAGCTAATAATTGAGTCTTTATACTTTTTGAAACTTAGTCGGAAAAGCATCATTATCTATTTGGGACAATGAGAATTTAAAAAAAAATTAAGCCCTATGCTTCATGAAAGAAAATTCCAAATTAGCCTTTGCATTAATAAACGGGGTGTATATACTACTAACTCTGGTGAAGTTGAATCTTAAGTTTGTTTTAAAATGAAGCCTCAAAATGTCCTTGACTATCCGGTGTATCCTCTTGCAATTGCAGTATAGCCAACTGGGACTGTTACATTTTTTTTCTCCCATGATCCCCAAATTACAGGGAAAGAAAATTCCCAAGAAATAATGTATTGACTTAAATTTTCTTAACATAAGTTCGAACCGGTGGATTGAACTGCCTTACAGGATAATATAATTAAAAAGATTTCATACCCACCCCCGTTCTATTTAAAAATGAAAAATGTCCGAAAATTCGAGAAAAATGAGACTTTAAGCTGTAAAATACAATAAGTTTTGTTGAAATGGATCCTCTTCACAAAAATTCATTTTATCCCCAAATACATTTTGAAGGAAAAAAAAAGATTGACTGAATTTTAGCTGTTGATGTAGAAATATCAACTGCCTTTTGACTTTCCTGTCCCAAGTTGAACAAAATTACTGAAATTTGTTGAACATTGTAATACAGATGAATTTCTTCAGAGGGGAAAGAATTTCTGAATTATTAGTAATTAAATGATAAATGCTACAAAATTTTTTCCTACTCTTGTCCACTTTTGATAGGCATATTTAAAATCTAATCAATGTTGGATATCTCTGTCTTAAATCTCAAATGTAATGGCAACCTTTAATCTTTTGAAAAAAATATTTTGAAAAAAGCTGTGATTTATGAAAGTTTCTGTATACAAATGCTTAACTTCACTTCTGATTCAATACATCTACCTACCTACATTGTTTGCATTTCCACAATCTTGGCTTTTGATATTTAAAAAAAGAACAACTTTTTTTTGTACACTAATTCCAATCCCTTGAAAGGGTCTGTGTTTCTCTGGCCTCTGTTCTGCCTGTCAATTGCTCTCCATGTATGAACCACATACAATAAAATGTTTCAAGAGCAGATTTTGGCTGAGTAAGGGGTTGGGGCAATGTTATCTAAATATGCTTTGAATATAGTTGGAAAGTTGTTTTTTTTTTTTTTTTTTTTTTCCCCTCTCTCTTCCCTTTTTTTTTTTTTTTTTTTTTGAAATACCTTCAAAAGGCTTGATTTGATTAACAAATAAAATGGTTGATCTGGTTCTGAAGATGTTTTGGCAAAGCTCTTCTTTTTTCTCCTCTTCTTCACCCCCCACCCCCAAATTTCAATGTAATGTGTACATGCCAAATATATGCAAACATTGTAGAGGTAATATACAAATGACCAAATATAAATTTTTCACTTTCTAAAATGTGCACTGCATTTCTCCCCCTCCCATTTAATTTATTTCACTTTATACCCCCCCCTTTTTTTTTAAATTTTAAATCGAAAGATATGGGGGGGGAGATTAAAATGCTTTCATTGTTAAAAACCAGTTGTATATGTATCAAACTTGATGAAAGAAACCCCCACCCCCTCCGGAAAGTATGTTGAATCAAACAATACTGGTTGGTATGTAAGGTTACATATATATGATGAAAAAAAAAGAGAGAGAGAGAAAAATACCAATTTCCCACCTCGTTTCTGAGTTCACTTTCTCTCGCTCACATGGTGTGATTTTGTAAAGATGAGTTTTTAAGAATGCCGCAGTTTGTCATTTCAGATTCCTCACTCCCTGTGCAAGAAGTTTCTGACTTCAGACTGACATGCACAACCTACTTATGGCATACTTTGTTTCTATAAGTAACATATGCCTGCAGTAATCTTTTTACATTTGATGAAAAGCAACAAAAAAATCTGACCAGCTGCTAGTATAGTTGCCTGTGTATGTATGAGAGCAGCCCTGTGCAGAGTGTGGAGTCTTTATCTAATGCAAACTTGCTTAGTGATTGTGATATGTTAGATATTTTGCTCAAATGTACCTGGGACACTTCCTTCTGAAGCCTTTTGAAAGGCTCATTAGGCTAACAGTGCTTAATTAACCTGTTGCAATTAAATTGCCTGTGATTATTGTGATCCAAAAATTGCTTTCTTCATATGATTTTTTTCATTTCTACTTTAATTGTTAACTTATTGTAACCATTGGTCTTCCTCAACCACTTTAGTGCTAAAAGAATTTAAGAAAAATATCAGTTGAAGAATGTGTACATTCTGAAGTTCTTCATAAATTGGAATTTATATGAAGACAGGTAGAATTTGCATTCTTATGTTAATTGTTCAGCTCAGGTTGTTAATTCAGTTATTTACATGTGAAAAACTCGGCTCTGATTTCAACAAATTGAAATATTTTCGAAAGAAAATATATATCTGATGAGATACTCGTAGGTATTTTCAATTTGAGAAATTATTTCTCAGTTTTAAACTTTCTGGTTATTCAAGTACAAAATAGTAATTGTTAATCATGTTCATATATAGTTTCCCTTTTATAGCCTATTTGAGCCAATCAATAGAACACTAATTATATTACATCTGTCCCGTAATGGTTGTAACATTTGCATCTACTGGATATACTAAATGTAACAGCTATTATATGACAAAGGTAGTACCCCCCCCCTGTAATTCTAATATATAAATATCATGGCCTTGGTACATTTGATCAATCATCTAAGCAGAAGGGCTTGGAAATAAGAGAAATGACTTGGATGTTTGTACATAATGGTTGTGTATGAAATACAAAATTTCCATGAAACATTGTAAATAGGTTTATTTTGTTATAATATAAATAATATATATATATATATATATATAAATAAATATCATATTTAACCAAGAAATTGTATTTAGGCAACATCAAAATGTTCCCCTCCTGATTAATTGTACATAGTCCCTTTATAACTTTATTCTTCTCTTCGACTCTTGTATTTGTCCTAATTCCTTTCACCTTTTTTCTCTCCTGTCAAAACTTTCATAACTAAATTCTGCTACTTCTGCCTTAATTTTCCTACTTTTGTATATGGCATATTGTTGGTGGCGTCACAACTTGTAGATTTTTATTCTACATATCCCCACTTCATTGTATAAAGACGAAAATGCAAACACCCTAATCAACAAATCTATCTGGTTGCTATATGAACTAGCAATGAGCTATCACAGTCTTGTGACATTTCTTTCTTCTTAATGTCTGTTTTTCTGAATTTCTGGAACTCTTATTTTTCTCATTCCACTTGTCATTGATGTTTGGATGAGAAACTTCATTAGAAATTTTGCAATTTGAAAAAAAAAAAAAAATTTCCCCTCCCTCCATTTTGATGACATTTTTTTTCCCAGCTTCTTATTTTGATTTGGAATAAAACTTGACTATTTATCTCACAATGCTCGCATAAAAATTTTTTTTTTTTTTTTTTTCTTTGAGTAATCTTATTAAGAAAACACTTTGGTTTTAAGTAACTTCTATTGATACAAGAAAATTGATGTATAATGATTCCTAATCTCAGAAATTCAGACGTGAATCTGTTGAATTCTAAAAAAAAAAAAATTTGTGTTCAGAGAGGAATGTGTTGGTGGAAGTGTTGAGTTTTCAGTTACATTTTCTCTTCTTTTTTTTTTTTTATTTTTTTAAATTTTATTTTCCAAACTGTGATAGCTCATCCTCTTTTCAGTGTCTCCTGCTCTCTCTATCCATCACCACAACTTCTCTTCCTATTCTCTTGTCCGGAACACGATAGTTAAAGACTAGCTGATGCCTCTCTCCCCCCACCCCACCCCCCAACGAACCAAAATCCTGTTTGTTATTTGCGGCTGTCAATGTTCAGTTTGTCTCCCTAATTTCGTCCGAACAACTGATTGTCTATTGAAAGTTTTATTGGATAAAGGGACTATTCTCCACACCATCCCTAATCCACTCTTTGAAAGAAAGAAGAAAAATTTAAGTCTCTTGTGGGTTTCCCAGCAACTGTTTCCATTTGGACTGTTTTGATTGGATGACAACTAGTATTTATTTCTTAACTTTCTTCAAAATTGAGTTTTTTTTTGTTTTTGTTTTTTTTCCTCCAATGATTTAAATTTCTATAAAAATCTTCCCCTGCTTTCTTGTTTTACTGAAAAATTTGGAGCTATATTTTTAAGTTTTTGGCTAAATTCTCATGTTTTCTCCTTATGAACACATTTAAATTTGGAAAAAAATTTACCCCTCCCTCTCACAAAAAAAAATACCCTTTGGTATGGCAGGGAAGATGTTGCGGAATAAAAAAGAGAGAAAGAGACATGAAAAAAAAAATGAAGAGTAAAAGAAACAAACGCAAAGAAAATCTAGTGCCTTTAATTAATTGGGCTTATTTTAAACAAAGAAAAAACAAACTTAATTTATCACATGTAGACACCATCCCTCCTCCTCCTCCAGATTCCAAGGATTATGTCTGAAAATAATATTATCTACTAATATGTATTTTCCAAAATATACCTTTTCGCTTCTCTGCGCTCTTTTTACGAACAGCCTGATAATGAGGGAAGAAATGAATATTTTTACTTAAGCTTTATTGTAGATAAACAGTTATAATTTTTAACACTTGCTTTTCATCTCTCATTGGATATGATTAGAAATTAGATAAGATTTATATGCAGCAGTCAAATACAAATATTTGCCAACTTTTTCAAATTTAATTTCTGCAAGTGGATTGAAAGAAGAGAAATAAAGATACAAACCTTAATTATCATTAAAAAAATTCTTAAAAAAAAAAGGAAAATTTATTTACCGTCCGACTAATGCCACAATGCCAATTTTTTTCCTTTTTGAAGAAAGCACAACTCCAAAGTATCTATATTGTATCTCAAATATGTATGGTTTCGGATCTTTTGGACCAGCATCTCAATATTGAGGTACAAGCTTAACTCATGTGCGAAAAACCGATCTGAAATCTGAGTCATGACAGTTGCACATTTAAAGGAGAAAGAAAAATTGATTTTTAGATTTGCTATTAAAACCTTTTTGCATCATGCATACATTTAATTCGTTTCATTTTTTTTTTTTTTTTTTTTTTTTTTTTTTTTTTTTTTTTTTTCCCCCTCTCCCAACTTGAAACTTAGTTTGAACTCTTAGCATCAAATGTCAGGGAACTTTGTTTACTGTGTAAGCCTGAGAACAGCTCCTCTTTGATGACTGACATCACAACACATGCGCGCACACATACATACCCACACCTATTTGTATATTGAACTTAAAACCTCCTTTCTCTTCTCTAAACTATTTAATAAGCACTTAATCTTATTGTTCATCTAATCACAAGGGTTGTTTAATGGAAACAGTTGTTATCTCCCCCTGAACAACTTATACTGACTGGGTTCAAAGACCTTGTTGGCATCCAGATACTTTGAACTTTAGTCTACCTGATGTAGTACATGTTGCTGATCTCTGTCTTCTTAATAAACACTATCTGACTTATTACAAAAATTTGACTTTGTTTTTATTTTTGATTCGTCATTTGATTTTGCATGTATAAATCCGTATAGCTTCTGTGAGCACTGTATCATTATGATGATGCCGGTCAACCGTGGGTTTGATTGGGGATGGGGCAAGAATCATTACCACTAACCCAGGGCACTTCAGCAGGGTTTATTGAATCTGTCACAGTTTGTATGGCAGTTTTTATGATGAAATACCCTATGAGCTGATCCTGAACAGCACTTCTGCTACCATGGAAAGGGTGGGGGTGGGGGGAAATCATGATTGTTGGAAACTTGGATATTTTCACAAGAAGGTAATAAAGTGCCTATTTTTTCATGATTGCACTTCCTCGAACAACACGATTACTTACTTGCAGCGTTGATTATCTTGAGAAAATCTCAAGTAATCTATGATTTAACGGTGATGATCTGGTAGAAAATCTTTATTCCAGCACTTTATTTTTAGCGCAGCAGAGGAATAATTGGGCATTGATACTGACAACTCCATGTTCACTAGTCAAAATCATTTAATGCTCTTTTTCTTTTTTACTCATTTGGTCCCAAGCACAGGGGAAGGAGGGGGTAGCAACTTCACCCTGCCAACTCCACTTGATACTGACACCTGTGCTAGATTAAGGGAGGGTGAGAGGAGAATGAAGCCAGTAGCCCCCCCCTCCCCAAATCAGTCAACAGAAAAATATTGCCATGGAAAAAGTTTAATGTTCAATGGGATAAGTGTGTGGATGAAATTCAATTGAATTTTTTGTTTACTTACACTGGTAATCATTTTGATGGAGGGCCCCTGTTCAAATTACTGCCTGGGGTTCCAAGCACCCTTAATCAGGCACTGCTCGACAATGAATCACCAGGAAAGAACATAATTCATTTTGGATTGTATGTAAGTCTTAAAAGCAGTATTTAAACTTTTTGTCCGTCCAATACTTCTTAGATGTTTTCTTGTATATATGGAACTGTTTCATAAACCTTATTCTTGATTAATAATTGTTTGGAAACTTTAGTTGAATCATTCCCAACACAGTAATCAAAATAATGAATTAATGGTGCATTGATGCTGTCATTCATATTTCCTATAAATTTGGATCAAATAAATCTTACAATTTTTGTCAAAATTAGCCAATCAAAGAATTACGAAATTGAGGGAGGTATGGTATTTTAATTGTAGATAATTATCAAAGCTAGTAGGAAATAACATTTAGGTATCATCTCTTGTGAAGGTATATATTTTCAGGTACACAATCTATTATCTGAAATTCTGAGAACAAAAAAACCCTGGAAACCAGTCTGAAATTCAGACTATCGATGTTAGTTTTACTTAATGCCTTTGAAAGCCCATTCCTTTCAAAGTTCCCATCTTCTTTAAAAGCCCTTCCCTCTGATTTAAATAGTATCTAAAAAGGTGTAGATGTTTCTTGTTTGATTTATATTTCTCATCAGTAGCACATGCAGTGGTGATGAAACTCATTAGCAATGGCTTGCGAATGATTGCTCCATGAGTTTAGATGACTCAATCGCTAATATATCTAATACCATTTTAATTATCTTCGTGATCTCTTTGTCAAAACTGTGATTTGTAGCCAGAGGTACTGTATTGAAGTACCCTCAAAATGTTATTTCAACTCATTCAGGCTGGGTACGCTACATGACCATCATATTTCCATAAATTGAATTTATATCTAATGACCTTCAGAATGATTAGGGTTTCTCAGTAAATGATGACTTGAATTCATTCGTTATGTCCTTGCTTTATAATCTTGGAGAATAAAAAAGAAACAACAGTCCTGAATGAGTTGGAGGAAGTGGAAAAATCCAGGTGATTTGTAACTGAATAATAATGGCCTGAATGCTGACCCCACACTTAACAGCTATCTATGATATAATGACTTATCCCTCAGGGGAGATGACTATTTATATAGATAGGTCTCCCTTATTTATTTATAAATGTGTAAAAATAAAAATATAAATAAATGAATTAAAATATATATATATATATATATATATATATATCCAGGTTTATCTTAGTTACATCAGATAACATCCTTTTTCTATCAAAAGTTGACCGAATGAGCCACAAGGTCTAAATACAGTATAAAATACTTTCCAGCACATGATGCACAAGGACAAGTAAGATTTACCTGATTTTAGGCAGGACTTCTGAAAAAAAAAAGTATTTGGAAAGAGAAATACATTTTCTTCTTTGCTTTTCAGAGCACTGCTCATCAGATTTTTGAATGTCCACCCCAACACATCCATAATAAATAACACCTTATCAAAATGGATTTAAAAAAAAAAAAAAATTGCTCACTTTGTTTGCTGCTGAATTCTGAGGGTATATCTTAATTTCTAAAATTTATGCAATGTTTCATTTTATGTTAACTTGATTACTTATATATTCAGCAATATGGTTTGACCTAATAGGGTAATGGTTAGCACGATCGAAGGACATGTCTTACATTTGGTAATGAGGTACCATCCTGGGTGCTAAATTCAACCTCCTCCTATTACCGTCCACCCTAAGTTTCTGGAGTGGGAGGACTTGAAAACTTCAAGTAGGATTAATTCATTCAAGATGCCAGTCAAGGGATGTTATTTGATGGGAGTAATCAGATCTCTGTTTTCATGATGAAGGTGACCCTATTTTCAGTATAATTTAGTAGAGGTACCATATTTGCATTTTAAAGAGTGATCTCATGAACTAGGGTATAAGCTCTCAAGAAAAAATATAAGCTTGAAGTACGTGGGTACTAATTTGAAGGAATGAATTCCATTTTAAAGTTACGCTTGGTAATGCGAAATGTGCAAATGTTACTGTGTAGCTATTAGAGATGAGTATGACACTGCGAATGATCCCTGTAAATCATTGCGAACGTGAGCACTGCCATACTCGCTTTGAATAAGTCTCCTCGACTTGTAGTTTGAATGAACTTGTACCATTGAATGTTTCAAGTCGTGTAACTCACAAAACTTTAGGTAGTTAGTATAATGGAACTGGCTGGCCAGAATTACAACCCCTCATTTATAGTTGTAATATCGGACATATTTTAAAATGAGGGATCTATAGACCTGGCTTAGGTACTACCACCTCAAAAGTGTTTTACATTTAATGTTCATATTCTAATCTATAAAAATATGGGTTTGGTTGAACTTTTAAAATTCATATACTGTCACGAATTGCATTCATGCCAAGGTAACTGATAAATGCTCCTGATACAGTTACTGAAGGTCATAATAACTAGTAGGTATACATTGTGAATGATGTGGTCAACCACATGTCACATTTTGATGAGGCTTTGACCATGTATATATGACCAGTAAGCATTCATGGCAGCATTCACTGACAGTTTCTTTTTTATTTCCATGTTCATATCAAAAAAAGCTTGCTCCTCGTTCAACCCAGATGACTTGAAAAGGAGAAACCTTATCCCTTGTTCGACTACTTCTCTCTTTCTTATGCATCCAAATTAAGTGAGGGTTCTCAACTACAGAATGGTGAATGGTGTTCTATTTTCAGTTCACTAGCTGATGTTGATAACATGTGTATTGTTACAGTTACCTAGTAAGATTTTAACCGTTATTGATTTTCGACAAATATTTCTTTCAAATTAAATTGACTTTTTACCTTCATCTAAATTGTAGTAGAGTTGTTTATTAAAACCAGGTTGGGTCAAACAGAGCTTCCTCTTGGCTAGGGGATGTGATTTCTAATCTTCTCTACTTTCTGATCAACGCTGTTAGCTCACTGCCAGAGGATATTTGGTCTGTGCAAAATGTTGTAATAAAAAGCAACTAATAGAAAAATAAGATGATGGTAAAAAATAGACATGAAAATGTGAGAAAAATAGTAATGATTTATAATTCTTCATGTGATGAAATCAAAGAAGAAAAATGTATTAATTTGCTTTGCTTTTCATCACAACTTTCTGCTGTAGACTGATGGCTTGAGTGACTAAACAATGAAAGTGGCTTGAGTGACTAGAAATGAAAGATGAGATTTGAACTCGCATCCCTTTTGCCTCAGGAAGCCTGGCTCTTGTTGCCAGCTACTTTTATGGCTGGCAGAAAATCAATTATAACCCTTAACCTTACTCTCTTTTTCTGATCATTTGATGCTGTATTTGTTAATGTTTTTATATACATTAGTTGTATTACTATCTGTAATACTATTTTGATTTGATTTTTTATTAGATGAAGCATTGTCAACCATTAACTTTTTGACCAGTATTAGAAACCATTGACCAAAAACTGTCAAAATAGGTTTCTTCAGTCTCAAGTTGGTCTTGCTGGCTATGTATGTATCATGTGCACAGACTGCATTAATGGAGCTAGAGCAGCTGGAATTTTCAACCTTTACTCTTTATTGTCTTAAAAAAATGTTTTGTCAATTTTTTTTCCCTTCCCAAAATAAGTCTTTAGTGTGTGTGTGTGGGGTCAGTTTACAATGCGAGTTTCTGCTAAATTGATCTCTAGTTCTTGCCTGCTTGTTTTTTAAAAAATTCAAACTTTTTAATGATCCAACGAAAGGTGAGAGAAGTAATTTATTCAGTGATCATCCCCAACACGGCATTGGTCATGTGAAGGGTTTCTACTTAGAGACTAACCAAACCTGCTTTTCATTGCAATTACTCAACTCGGACCCTCTCGGAGAACATAGAGGGTATATTTTTGTCTCTCTCAAATTCATCATGAAAGATACTTCGCATATGATTACTAATGTCATAAAAACTGCAATTTTGGTTTGAGGTATTTATTGTGGTAACCGCAGGAATTTCAGTATTTAATTTTCATGAGTAATTGTCTTTTGTTTGTGGCTTTTTTGTATTTTTCTGAGAATATAAGTTGATATGCACTAATTCTTTAAACCAGTTTCCTATTGAACAACCGTAGCCATCGAAGGTGGCAAAGGGTTCTATCCCTTTTTATATATGCATATGTTTTCATTTTCTAGCACTTCTGGCCATACAGACTTGAAAATTGGCATCAGTACTCCATTTGACCCCTTTTTAAAATGTTTTTATTTTTGGAAAAGAAAAAGCTTTGACCTTTTTGGAGCCTTTTGATAATAATACAGAGATTCTGGAGAATCTAGATGTTTTGTGGTAGAAAACACCAGTAATGTCATAAGTAGAATTTAGTCTTACCATATTTTTTTCTTTGATGGAATTTTCTTAGGACTTCAAATTTAAATGCTATGGTTGTTCAATTATTGACTGTAATGGCAAGTTTTTTTGTCTTTATCACAATGTCGTGCACATGGTATCTATTGGCCTTCCATGGATTGTTGCATCACAATACATATATATCTCTCATACATCATATGTCCAAGAAATGTATTCTTTATGATTTATATACCAGGAAAAGAAAAAGATACTGATTTAATTTTGTCTAATTAGTTTTAAATTCCAAGATCTTTAAGGACTGGATGCTAGCGTTGGTGGAAAGAGAGAGAGATTTTAAAAGTGCAATCAATGTGTTGTGATGATGGTGTGTGTCAGAGGAACGAAGACAAGCGAGTTCAAGCTACATCAAAGGACGAATATTTTGGCAAGGTACTTTCCATTCTTATTAATTTTTGACTAGTATTCCCTTTCATCTAACTTTTTAAGTTACTATTTATCACCACTTTACTCTGGGCCATAAATCTACCAATAGTGGCTAAACAGCAGGATTGGAGATAAAGAATAAGCTCTTGGTAAGATTTGAACTAGAAAATTCAGATGAAAAGAAATAGTCGTCAAAAATTAATGATTATGTTTGACAATGTTCCATTTGATAGAAAATGGAGATCATATTGCAAGCACTAACCATTCCTATTCTTCTTGATATTATAAATGAGGGAAAAAGAACGGTTGGTAATTGGGAAAGAAGACAACCTCATTGTTATTGCCATAAAATGAGTGTTTCCTTTTGTTACTATTCATCTAATTAAGCTGATCACTAACTGTATTCAGATCAAATAGAAACTTACTTTTTAGAGTAAAGCAAGTAGAAGAAGATCAAATGGTTAGGATCAAATTATCAGTAAAATACATAGATTTTACAATGAAATAAAATGCAAAGTGTAGTAAAAGCAAATTGTATTTGGAACTTTATAAACTTCAGATGAATTGGATTTTTTTTTTTTAACTTTGTACATGTTTTCAAAAAAAAAATGAGATAAGATATGTAACAACTTTGTGCTTTATTTTATTGTGATGAATTTCGTAAAACCAAATTGTATTTGTTTATGCTTATGAGACTGCCAACGTACATGGTGATGTCATCTGGTGTCTAGGCAAAATATGTCGGTTTCAATTTGATCAATTGTGGGGGTACCTATCGTGTACATGGTCTATCACTTTTGGAATAATCCACGTGTGATACTGACATTGTAACCAATAGAAAGGATATGCAGATAAGATCGGACACTCATCTTTATTTCTTTTGCTTTTTATATTCTTCAATCCTCTTTAATTTCAAGCACGTGTAGTTTAGAAGCAATGAGGTGGTAGTAGAATATTTGTTGAGTCTTAATAGCACTCATCCTAATATATATATATATATATATATATATATATGAACTGTAGAGAGTGAGACAGACTCGGGAGTAAAGTGTATGGAAGTTAGGTTTATTTATCTATAAACGTTTTTATTAGTGGTCTAGACATGTTTCGGGAGGTATTCCCATCTTCAGTAGTTTGTGTGTGTGTACTATTAGAGGTTATAGGTTTAATATGGAGTGGGGGCGTTGATGTGGATGTAAGGTTATTGTTAGTAGGAGGTTTATGAACTAGAGATCTGTGTGATTAGAGTTATTAAGTTTGGTGTTAAGTCCATTAGGGGAGAGAGTTTTAAGTTTGTTGCTCCACATATCCTCATACCTTTCTAGAATTTTAGTTATGTCCATGGGAATACTTTTTTCAATGATAGTAAAGTTAGTGTCTGTGGCGAAATTGTGGCCAGGTGTGCAAAAGTGTAGTTCTCTGGGAAGTGGGCTGAGATTGTTTAGTGATTTAATTCTGTGTCTGTAATTGTTGAGTCTAATGTTAAATTGCCACCCAGACTTGCCTATGTATTGTAACTTGGATTTATTGCACTCTAGAAGGTATATAATGTTTTTGCTACGACAGTTAGTGCTATGGTATGTGTGGTAACTCTCTTTGATGGTAGTGCTTGTGAAGGTGTTAGTGTATTTAAGGTGGTTGCAACATAGACTATTTCTTTTGTCACATGGTTTACAGAATTTAGTGGTTCTAGGGATATTGGTGTGTGAGACTTTATTATTTATAATATTGTTGCTGCTAATCATGTCTTTGATGTTTTGGGGTCTGTGGTAAGCGATGACACATGGGTCTGTCAATATTTCTCTTAGATCTGTTTTAAGGGTGAGGATGTTCCATCTCCTATTGATAATATGTGCTAAGGGTGGGAGTGTATTATTGAAGGTGGGTATAAATGGTATGCGGTTAGGTTTATTATTTCATCCCAGGGTATTAGTTGCTTTTTTTTTATTTAGGTTTTTGTATTATCTAGTAAATATCCTTGTTGAGGGAAATGTACTGGGCTATGGTTGTGTCTGTTGAGTTCACTATCTGTAGAGCAAATTCTTCTAATTCTAAGAGCTTGTGAAAATGGTAGGCTTCTTTTTAGGTGTTGAGGGTGAGTTAACTTAAAGTGGAGGTAATTGTGGGTGTCTGTGGGTTTAGTGTAGAGGGTAGTTTTGAGGTTTTTGTTATTGTCTATGAATATGCGGGTGTCTAGGAAGGCTATGGAGTCAATGGATGTGACAAAGTCAAACTTAATTGAATCATGTGCAGAGTTTATATGCGTAAAGAAATCCTCTGATTTGGCTTTATCTCCTGTGTATATGAAAAAAATGTTGTTCAATTATCTGCCATAAAAAATGCAATTGTTGAACAACTCAGGGTAAATGTGGGATTCTTAGAATTTACCCATGAAAATAATAGCATAGGATGGCGCAGCCTTTCACTTTGAGGAAGTGTCTATTGTTGAAGTTGAAACTATTTAGAGTTAGAATGTCGTGCATAAGAGTGGTAATTGTTCTAAGAGCTAGAATGTCCTCGTCATGTTTAATGTTGGAGTATAGAGATTTCACAGTGATGTGATGTGTTTGATTTTGTTCACAAGGTCTGTATTGTTTTGTATGTAGGATTTAATTTGTGTTGCTAAGGGTTGGGTGTAGTGATCTACTTATTTAGATAGTTTGGCAGTGATGACTGATCTACCTGGGTTATTTGGTTTGTGGATTTTGGGAAGTGTATATATATATATATATATATATATATATGATTGTGTCATCTACAGACAGCTGTTTTGTTGTATTACAACTCTTCAGTGTGACTATAGACTATCCATTATCCCATCTAGTAGGATTGAAACCTTAGCTTCTGACCCGGGGGCTGGTATCCTCCCTCTGCTCCACGGAACTGGATGGTCAGTAAGGTTGAATTTAAGCAATATATTTTATGTATTCCTCATCCATCAGAATGCTCCATTCTATGTTGGAAGAGCATTATATATATATATATATATATATATACACACATACACCATAGTCACAAAGTTTGTTTGTCATCCTGTTTATGTCAAGGTGAAGACAAGTTTTCCTCCATTCATTTCTTCAAAGCTGAAGAATGTAGCCAGTAGCTATAGTGTATAAGTTTTCTATATCCAAGTTAGGCAGGAAAACCGTTTCATTCTCTTCCTCTCTTCAAAGCTGATTTAAGAGTGGAAGAGAGTAAGAGTGACTGAAAAATATGTTTGAAACAAGAAACACTAAAATATCAATCTAACCATTGATAGATTGAAATTCCCATTATTTTTAACTGGTACTGCACTAGTCTATATTATGATTCCGATTTATTTTTAGGTATATCAAGTGCTAATTATAGAGAAGTTTTCTTTATTTATCTTCAAAAGAAAGTGGTCCTTAATAAGGAAAAGGTTGGTAACCACTGCTCAGATACAAAAAAGATTTTGGTTGAATCCTCACAGGGGTTGAGCTCTATGATAATCCAGGCCATTAAATGATTATTGAACAACCAGCCATCATAGATGGTGAAAGGTTCTAATCTTTTCTATATGTGCATGTGTTTGTGTGTTCCAGCACTCCTGGCTATACTGTTTTGTCTTCAGACTTGAAAATAAGCATTGGTTCTCCTCTTGGCTCCTAAAAATTTGTATTTTCTTTAATTTTTGGAAAGAATATTCTGACAGGCTTATTGATAAAGAAACATCTATGTTCTGGAGAATCTAGATTTTTCTTCACTTTATTCTTGTTATCATAAATAGCACCTCTTCTAAACATATTTATCCTTTAATGGAATTTTTTTTTTTACATGATTTCATATTTTAATGCTACATTTGTTCTATTATTGACTATGATAATGAGTACATAGTTTTGCAAAGAAAAAATTAGGTGGTGGAATCAGTTTATTGCATCAACTCTCAAATTTATAAAACGCTGCCAATTGACAAATAAAAGATAAAAATTCAAACAGTCAAAGGGAGCTAATTTTAATCAGAAGTTATTTCCCTTGAAGTTGACAATCTTTTTTCTGTGTATGAATTTAAGAATTTAAAAAAAAAACAAAACATATCACAGATCTCCACTTTTCAGTTCATAAATTTAGCAATAACCAATGGTTATTCTTTACATATACATAACATTAACCAATGGTACATTGTTATACTTCTTTAACTCATTCAGGCCAACAACGCTTGTAAGTGCGCTTTGAATTTTGCAGCTATTTTTATTGTGGCAGCCATTTTGAATACATAATGAGGTCATCTGACCATTATATCTGCCATAAATGAAATCAAATGTCATATAACCTTCAAAATAATAAAAATGAGAGGCCTGAATGAGTTAAAATGAGGGATCAGTTTCTTGTTTGATTAAATGTGAGATTGATCCCAAACTTCATGTCCATCACAAAAAGAAGATGCGGATATTAGTCTTAATGGCTGGTTTATTGGTCAATCATTCAAACAGCAGGACAGAAAAAAAAGATTGGGGAAGGTCGGAGAAAAATAGAGAGTAGAGATCAGAGGATAGCAATGCATGGCACAAATTGTTGAAGGCAGATAGCTTTGTTTAATTGTCCATTTTAGTATATATATATGTATATATATATTTAAAAAAAAAGATTTCATTAATTCTTCAGCTCATGTTGCCCAAAGCAGATGGAAATTCTGGAGAGCTGGTACCAGGGGAGGCCATCTCTTTCTTTCGCTGCAGGGTGATGAATAAATATCTTTTGAATTATTTCTATAAATCTGAAGTTTTTGTGTGATTCTATAATGGTGGAGCAGTCTGGAAGAAAGAAAAAAATTATTTAGCAAGAATGATTATGAAATGACAGACATATAAATTAAATTAAAATACAAAATGTGACAAATTAAATGCAAATACTTTTTTACATATCGAAATCCACAAAGTGCTACCTAAAAGTTTGGGAAATTTAAACCCGGTTATCTCAGTCAATCATGTGGGAGTAAGGGGCCTTCAATACGTTAAATCTGTATATATTTTTGCTGACTCCCTTGAACCTGTTCAGCTCCATAAAACCATAATTTTGTACCATGAGCCATTTGTTGAGAAAACTTTTTACCATTCCCAAATTGTAAATGTACTAGACTTTTCATATTTTGTTTTTACGATGCATTATAATAATAATATTATTATTATAATAATAATATTTTTATTATTACAATAATAATATTTTTATTATAACAATAATAATAATATTATTATAATAATAATAATATTATTATAATAATAATAATATTATTATAATAATAATATTATTATAATAATAATATTATTATAATAATATTATTATAATAATATTATTATAATATTATTATTATAATAATATTATTATAATAATATTATTATTATAATAATATTATTATAATAATATTATTATAATAATATTATTATTATAATAATATTATCATAATAATATTATTATTATAATAATATTATTATAATAATATTATTATAATAATATTATTATAATAATAATATTATTATAATAATATTATTATAATAATAATATTATTATAATAATATTATTATAATAATAATATTATTATAATAATAATATTATTATTATAATAATATTATTATTATAATAATATTATTATTATAATAATATTATTATTATAATAATATTATAATATTATTATTATAATATTATTATTATAATAATATTATTATTATAATAATATTATAATAATAATGTTATTATAATAATATTATTATAATAATATTATTATAATAATATTATTATTATTATAATAATAATATTATAATAATATTATTATAATAATATTATTATAATAATATTATAATATTATTATAATAATATTATTATAATAATATTATTATAATAATATTATATTATTATAATATTATTATTATAATATTATTATTATAATAATTTATTATTATAATAATATTATTATTATAATAATATTATTATAATAATATTATTATAATAATATTATTATAATAATATTATTATAATAATATTATCATCATAATAATATTATTATTATAATAATATTAATATATTATTATAATAATATTATTAATATAATATTATTATAATAATATTATAATAATAATATTATTATTATA
>OY735223.1:27003974-27128974 GCA_963457665.1 Thysanoteuthis rhombus
AATAATATCATAATAATAATATTATCATTATAATAATAATATTATTGTAATAATAATATTATTATAATAATATTATTGTAATATAATAATAATATTATAATAATAATAATATTATTATAATAATATTATTGTAATATAATAATAATATTATAATAATAATAATATTATTATAATTATAATATTATAATATTATTATAATAATAATGATATTATTAATATAATATTATTATAATAATAATAATAATATTATTACAATAATAATGATATTATTATAATAATAATAATATTATTACAATAATAATAATATTATTACAATAATAATAATATTATTACAATAATAATAATATTATTACAATAATAATAATATTATTATAATAATAATAATATTATTATAATAATAATAATATTATTATTATAATAATAATAATATTATTATAATAATAATAATATTATTATAATAATATTATTATCATAATATTATTATCATAATAATATTATCATAATAATATTATTATCATTATAATAATATTATCATTATAATATTATTATTATTATAATATTATTATTATTATAATAATAATATTATTATTATTATAATAATATTATAATATTATTAAAATAATATTATTATAATAATATTATTATAATAATAATATTATAATGATAATAATATTATTATCATAATAATATTATTATAATAATATTATTATAATAATATTATTATAATAATATTATTATAATAATATTATTATAATAATATTATTATTATAATAATATTATTATTATTATAATATTATTATTATAATATTATTATTATAATATTATAATAATATTATAATAATATTATTAAAATAATATTATTAAAATAATATTATCATAATAATATTATTATAATAATAATATAATAATAATAATATTACATTAATAACATTACAATAATAATATTATTATAATAATAATATTATAATAATAATAATATTATTATAATAATAATAATATTATAATAATAATATCATCATAATAATATCATTATAATATTATTATAATAATGATATTATCATAATGATATTATAATATCATCATTATATTATAATAATAATAATATCATAATGATAATATTATCATCATCATAATATAATAATTTTATAATAATAATCATATCATAATAACAATATCATCATCATCATAATAATATTTAATAATAATGATATAATAATATTATTATATAATAATATCATAATAATAATAATATAATAATATTATATAATAATATTATTATAATAATAATATAATGATAATATTATTATATAATATTATTATATAATATTATTATAATAATAATAATATTATTATATAATAATATTATTATAATATAATAATATTATTATGATAATATTATAATGATAATATATAATAATATCAGTATATATTATCATAATAATAATATTATAATAATATCAGTATATAATAATATCAATATATAATAATAATATTTTATAATAATATTATTTCATAATAATAATATTATCATAATTTTATAATAATATTATAATATTATAATAATATTATTATTATAGTAATAAGGATATTATTATATCCTCATAATAATAATATTATGATAATGATTATATTATTATAATAATATCAATATATTATTTTAGTAAATATATAATCATGATAATATGAATATAAATATAATATTATTAATTTAATATTATGATGATAATTTTAATAACAATATTAAATTAATATCATTATTATAATAATAATATTAAAATAATAAAAATAATAATTTAATGTTATTAATATTATAATAATATTATAATAATATGAATTGTGCTAGAAATGTTCACCATGGCCTAATTGAGGAGTCGGGGAAAAAAAACACTCACTCAATTGGTGATGTAGAGAAGAACCACAATAGTAATATGATAGGTGAAGGTGAGGGTTAGAGGAGAGGAGAGGAGGGCTTAAGACTTGAGGAGACTTACTTTCATTTAGCTTTCAATGATACCACTGGGCTACTGTTGTGAAATTGCTAATAATTATGTATACATGTATATGAAGTAATCTTTTTTAGGAGCCTCAAAAGTAAAGTCCCCACAGGTCAAAAATGTTTGAAAAATTATGTAATCATTTTAGTAAAATAGAAGGCCTTTTCCTTAAGAGTATCAAAGTAAAGTCTACATTCAGAGAAGATGCATCTTGTCAAAGTTATTTAGATAACAGTTCTGCAGTTTCATTTCAGGTGAATCATTCGGTCATCGAGAAACATCTACATATACAGTAACCAAATATATCCAAATGTATTAAAACTTCCAAAATATTTTAGTAGAATAATTAGATTTCACAGAATATAATTAAAAAAAAATTGTTACACGTATTTCAGTTAGATTCTAATAGTAACTTATTGTATCATCTGTATTGACCTTGAATGGTTAGGACATATAGTGTTGCCTAATAGTGGAGGGAATTTAGTTAGGATTCTGTCTTGCAAAGTGGAGCACGGGTTGCATATCACTCAAAGCAGTAGTGAGCATCAAAACAAATTTTTTTGCATGTTCTACTGATCGCGTTGACTAGTATGACAGGTGGTACCAAGCTTTCCTGTTTCAATCTGTTCATCAGCCAAGTTACCAAGTATTTCTCGTGTCTTATTAGACATTTCACATGTCTTTTGAGATCATTTCTCTACAAAAATAAAGAACCTCATTTTCTATAATATTGTTTTTCCATTGTCAAAGCAATTTTGCATCTTTAGTTTCCCGAACTTTTGGGTAGCAAAACTACAAAGTACAGTAGCGAGAATAGTAATTCTATACCTATTCGTTCAGTATTGATCAATTTGAATCAATTTTTACTTCAAACAGAAATGAAAACATTGTACAACAGAAAATTCAACCAACAGTATGAAAAATATTTAATTGTTAAAAATAATATCATTAGTGTATCATCAAGTAGTTTACCGTTGCCATCAAAAATAAATGTTTAATAATTTTACAATTACATTGTACTTAGAAAATTTTAAAAAACCTTATGCTGCTCAGCACTTTCTTGTTTATATTGAATATTTCCTGAATATTGAACTGATCTAAATATTCTTTAAATTTTCTGCACGTTCCAATTTTTGAAGGATACGTTAATGATGAAAGCGCAAAAAGGTTGGAACATTTTGTAGAAGAACAGTAATAATGTTTTGTAGGAAAAATTTCAAGGTAAAATAAAATGAAGATACAATCTTTTGAATTCAACATAATATAAAATGCTATTTCTACTAAGTTACATCACTGGATGTCACCACAGACATCCGCAGCCACTCTATGAGGGGGGTGCAAAACGATATATATTCGGGAGTTGGTGGCATAAAAGGATTAACACGATTTCAGATTGTGCTATTATGAGGGTAATCAGGTGTAAATTTTCTATGGGTTGTGGGACCCCAATTAATGTATTTTCTGAATGAGCATGGATTAAGGAGAGTTAAAACTTGGCCAAGATCCAAAAATGTTGGATGCCTGCCTCTCTGGGTTACGCATGATGAGTGTTCATAAGAGATGAAATCAGCAAAGATAAAACACAGTTCATAAACAATTTCAGGTAAGTTTGGTAAAGATCCGAGAAGAATCCAGTTTCTCTTTAATGATCAGCTGCTCTCAACTTGTGGTCTAATAAATTGTCTGCATGTGACAATGATTTCGTTCTTAGTTTAATATAGTAATAAAGATAATTCACAAATTCTGGAATTTTTATGCTTCAGAGATGTCCTTTTTGCATTAATTATTTTACATTACTTCATCATTGTAAATGATTTGTGATACTTTTTCAAATGCCCGTTGGTGTCAACAATGACAAATGCACATTGCTAAATATTATGTTTGTGGATTTTTGACTAGTATTTTCTTTCATCCTAATTTTTAGTTGATTTTGATTTCAACTTTACTCAGACCATCAATATTCAGCTGTGAATAAACAGTACAGGTTGCAAATAAAGTATACGCTTTTGGTAAAACTTGAACTCACGTTCATTTTATTCCTGTACTGTGCTGTTTAGTTGCAGGTTGAAAGCCTTAGTAAACTTGTAATAAAAAGCAACTAAAAAAATGGACGTGAAAGAAAATACTAGTCAAAAATTAATACTAATGGTTACCAATATTTCATCTAATGGAAAATGAAGACAACAGGTCTGGTTGGTCACTCAAAAGAAACCATCACTTGACCAACGTCTTTTGGCAGCTTGCAATATTGTGGGGTTGATCAATCATAAAATAGGAAAAAGGGTGGGTCAATGAATACGTCACTTCTCTCACCTTTTGTTGGGCAGTGATCATAAAAAAAGTCTGGATTTTCAAAAATGAGTAGAGGAATTTTTCAAGAAGAAAAAAAAAAAAAGAAAAAAGTTTTTCCTAGATATAATAAGGAGTAAAAGTAAAAATTTTCAGCCCCCTAGCTCCATTGGTGCAGCTTGTATACATGATACATACATAACCAACCAGCCAGATTAGCTTATAAACTGAAGAAACCTATGTTGACAGTTGCAAGTATAGTGTACTTCAGCAGTGTTGCCAACTCAAATATCTTTTATGCACTAAATCAACCTCAGAATGTGCTAAAAAAAAAAAAAAAAAAAAAAAAAACTGTCTGCCTTTTATAGCCATTCTAATAGCTCAGAATGTCCAAGTTGGACTACAACTAGAAAATAGCTAAAAAGTTGCTAAAACCAACAAAACATAGCGCTAAAAAGTGGCTAAAGATAGTGCTAAATATGGAGTTTTTGTGTTGCCAAAATAGGGAAGTATTGAATTGGCAACACTGTACAATACACTATGAAATTATCTTTGTAGTGAAAAAGTTGAATATGAATTAGTCTTTTCTCAATATACTATTTTTTATTATAATTGCTATATTTCTAAGTGCAAAATTTTGATGTTAGCATATTAATAGAGTTGTGATAAAATATGAGAAGCAATGAAAAGTGAAGTAAAGACATAATTTATCACCAGTAAAAATTTCTCTAATTGATGAATGATTAACCCTAATCCCTAACCCTAAGTTATCAAATTAATCACCACAAACCTCTGTATAAAAGCTTTTTTTAAATAACATTCCTGAAATGAAACAAAGATATTATTACCAGTAACAGTTGCTCTGGTCCAGTGGTTTTCAAAACTGGGGTCTGTCAGATAATGGTCAGGGGGCAGCAGTTTAAAATTCAAATTAATTCCAGGAATTTAAAATTAGTACAACTAAGCTCTTTTTGTACAACTTACCTTTGTGTGCGGGTTTTCTCCAAGTTGCTGTATTTAAAAAGATAAATAACGAAACCAACTGAATGATGAACATGGTATGAAAATTAAGACGTCAAATATTGACCCTGACATTGTGAATCTTGTGGCAGAGAAATAGCATCAACTATCGCTAAAAAGGATTATTGTACACAGATCTATACCATATATAAGAAGTTGATTAAATGTAATCCATTTAAAGTGAAAACTTATTATTGTAGTTCATTGATTACTGTCGAAAAGTTGAATAATGAAAATAGGAGTCCACCAGGACCTTTTCTTCCTAGATGGGATTCTAGAGTTTTCAAAATTTTGAAACCCCTGCTCTAATCAATGAATAACCCTAACCCTAAATTATTCAATCAATCATCAAAAACCTTGGTATAAGGACTTAAAAAAAAAAAAAAAAAAATCGTATTCCTTTGCTTCTCGCATTTTACTGGGAATACATTTTTCAAGTACATTTTCTCATTTTGTAAAATCTTGGATTTGTAGCTATATAAGAATGATCTAAATGATTGATCTTAAATCAAAAGTAAACAAAATATCGAAAAAAGAAATAGCTGTGATCAGGGATAGATTAGCAAAACACGCTAGGATGTTGGGGCCCAGAACATTGAAGGGTCCACAAATAAATAGAAACAGAACTTTATCACTATTTTCTTGGGAAAAAGATCAAGCATAAATAAAATAATTACTTGATATATTTAGCATGTAAATAAAGATATTTTATAGGTAAAATATCTCTTTAGGTTATACTAAGGGATACCTTATTTTAACATTTGGAAATAACTTATTACTATCTTTATAACTTATTGTATATCTTTTGCTTTTCTTTCCTTTAAATAAGAAAAAATGTCTACTTTACTTCAATAATTTCTTATTTATTCAAAATTAGAAATTTGAATTTACTAAATAGCAAGTTTTCATTTACTTGAAAATCTGTGATATATATATATATATATATATATATATATATATATATATATATATTGGTGGGCCCCCAAATCATGGGTTGTAGGTCCCTAGTGGCAATGTGATAATACTTGAACACTGACTGGATGAAAACTTACCACAATGAGAGCTCCAGCTTTATTTTTCTTCACAGCATACATGTCACCCTTAGAGAACTGGATGGTACCTTTCTTTCCACTTGACAGATCGTGAGTGATGCTACAAGATTTCAAATAATACATACAATAAATGTTCATTATTTTGGAAATATCTTTCATTATTTAGATTAATTTGTAAGTAGCTTAGCTAATAATGAATATGAATTAGAACATAAACATCTACATGGGACATATAGAATAATTTATTTGTTGACTAATAACTAGCAAATAAAACTGGCTATTTTTCTGTTGTTAATTTAATAAGCTTGACAATGAATCTCCGTGAAATTCTCAAAAAAAGAAATCAGATGAAAAATCACTGGGTTTGTAAGTTTTCAGAAGAGCAAACTCAATCTTCAAGTACAAGAAAATCCCATTAATCCTGAAAAGGAGCATTAACAATTAATGCATCCTCCTGATTGTCACCTATGGAGCTGAAACTTGGAACCGGATCAAAAGATCGGCCTTCAAACTGAGAACCATGCAATATGCACGGGAGAGACTCATGATTAATGGAGAGATCAGAGGACAGCACAATATATTAGAGAAAAAACAGGACCAAGAGATATCCTAGAATTCATTCGAAAACTCAAATGGCAATGGGTTGGTCATGTTGGAAGAATTGCAGACAACAGCTGGACATCATGACTCTCAACATGGATCCCCAGAGATCTTATGCACAACTATTGCTGGCAGAAAATAAGATGGCATGATGAACTGGACAAGTTCAGAATAGCTCTGTGATGCCCATAATAGAGAGGTCTGTCAAATCTTTGGGAAGGTCTATATCCAACGACAGATGCAGAAAGGCTGATGATGATGTTTTGCTCCTGTATACTGAGTTTAATCCTTATTTGATGGTTCACTAATGTACTTATATCATATGAATTGACATGCATGATAACTGCCCAACAAACCATTTTTAGACTTGATATTTTAGTTATTTTTAGAGCTACAATGCTAGGTTTTTCTAATTCTGAGGTTTGAACACTCTGCATTATGGTTCATAGAGTGTTCAAGTCTAAAAAAAAGAACAAAAAAAAAACTGAGTATGGTAGCTCTGAAGGTAACAAAAATATCAACTTTTGAAAAAATGGTTTGTGCAGCTACTCATATCTTATTTTATCATGTTATGTATTTTCTTTTTGTATTATACAGCAGCGTAGTTGAGGGAGGGAAGATATAGGTGGGGTGAAGCTAATTGAATATTCCCCCCGGGCATCCAATGGAGCAGGTCCCCTAAAAGCCTTATGAATGTTAGTTCACCAACTGCATTTCTACTCAAATTATACAACTGCTATTCCCCTGGCATTATATTATTTTCTGAAAATAGACATTGGATGATAGATCATCTTATTTATTGTAATAGAAGACAGACTATATATATTTACCAAGTTTAGTCTTAAGTCTTGCACAGAATCACATTAGTAGGGTACCAAGTAAGGATTAAACTTGCTAAACTGGTGCAGAACCAGCTGTGTCACCAGACAACCAACCCTAATAATTCATTACTCCTAATTCCAATGTTGGCAAAAGCAACCATCTTTGAAATTACTTGGGTATTTGGAATGAAATTAAGTATTCAGAAAGTAATAAGATATTTTGCTGCTATAAATTATAAGCCAACCAACTAAGGCAAGACCAGGGTTAAATGGTACGAAACAATGTCTGAATTTAGTAAAACATCTATTCTATCATCCATTGTTTATAGTCTATAGTAAAGTTTTATAGTAAAGTTTAAACCCATAAAGCATAGAGACTCTACTGAGTAACATATTCGCCATTGCTTGCTGTATGAATTTCCAAAGGGTAGTATCACTCAGGCAATGAGAAACATTTGTGAATGATAATGATGGTGATTACACTATTGATAATTGATATTTAATTTAACTTCACTTTGAAAATACCAAATTACTTTCCAAACACAAAAATACCTAATTTTTCACCGAACAACGTAATATACGAATATGTAGTAAAATCGACACTTACCTGTCTCCATCGGCAATTGTTACCAGATCACTTTTATTGCTGGCAATGACAATCTTTGTTAAAGCTTCTATTAAGTAATCACTCTGCAGGATCAAGTCTCCCTGTTGAGCAAATAAAGTAATTGAAAAAAAAAATTCAATAAATGAAACAAGATTGGCTGCTTCAGGGTCAAATTCCACCCTGAATGCAACTATTTGAGCCTCTAAGTCAAATTTTCAAACGAAAAAAAAAAAGTTTTCCCTTCTCATTAATGGAAGTGTGTATGTGCCAAATTCCAAGTTTCTACTATGGACGGTTAGGGCTGAGAAGAGTAGGGAAAAGAGACAAAAAAAGAATTATTGTTAATATAAAAAGAAAGAAAGAAAAAGGAAAAAAATTCTAATTAAAAGATTCTGTAGCAACACCAGATGATTCAATCTAGCATCCATAGCTTTCTGTTTTCCCTTTATTTCACTCTTTCTTCCTTTCGTCGATTAATGGTGTAAGAGTAGAATCTATCATTTCAGACTCTAAACTTGTCATTGTTGTTAGGTTATGAAAATGAAGCCAACTCTGTTGAATGTCAAATGTGTCACTTTCGTAGTATTTTTTCATTTCATCTTTTCTGATGGAGGTGCAGATGGCTGAATGATTAAAGCATGGAAAATTAAATGAATAGGCGAACCAAGTTTGAACTCTGGCTGAGACAGTTGGCATTCACTTTGCACTAATGCTGTTGGGAAGGGCATGAATCAATCTCCTCTCCAGTTATTGTTGAATAGCAGGGCAGATCTAGCTATTCAGTTTTGTTTGGTGAGTTATCTCGGAGATGCACAACTAATTTTAAACCAGGGAAGTCAAACCCCTCATCCAGTGTGGTGGCATGCAGGCAACGGACAGAGTAGGGGACATATTCCCAGTATGTACAGTTAAAGGAGCCCCAGTGAAGCATCGATGGGCTTAGTAAACCCGGAGTTGATTAGAGGAGAATAAAAACAGGGACAAAGACACCTTGTGTACTTGTGGAGGATTTAAAAAAAATCTTATCAATTTGATGCATTGCAACTTTTAATCATGAATAAATGTTTTCTACTTTCTTCACAACTACCAATGTCTAATTTATATTTACTCATTTATTGTAATATAGTGCCATATCTTTTTCCATAAATATAAGTAGATGGATTAGTTTTCTATGAGATTCAAGATTCAAACAAATTTTAGTGAGAGAAAGACAACTAAAAATCAAAAATTAACCCTGTTAATAACATTGCAAATAGTACATTTTAGCAACATTTTTTCCACTAAAAGTTATGTAAACTCACATCAACCACAATACTATATAGTACATAACCTCACTTCTGATCATTTTTTAAAGAAAAATGTATGGAAGAAATGACAACAGAAAAACCAAAAATGACAACAGAAAAAAAACAACAACAAAAAATAATCACAATAACAACAATCTACAAAAAACAAAAGACAACAAAAACAGCAACAACAGAAAACCAACAACAAAACAAAAAAAGACTGTAGAAAAAAACCCTTCTTTCTTGAATTTTTCCATTCTTCATTTGTTACAAATTTTCTTTGGTTTGTTTTCAATACCTTCATAGAAAACTCTATCAAGCCCTTATGGCTTTTTCATAATAGGAGAAAAAAAGATGATTAAAAACATGAAAATCTGATTATTCCCTAATATGATGGAAATATACTTTACAAAAAACAATACTTACAGTCTTTTCAAGGTCATACACAAAAAAAAACTCATTAAAAATAAAATCAAGAATAAACAGTTTACAACAGTGACATCTTTAGCATGTAATAAAGTTTCTTAATCATGGGTAGAGGAAGTCATATCTGATCACATGACCTCACACAAGTGGAGGAAGTCATATCTGATCACATGACCACACACAAGTGGAGGAAGTCATATCTGATCACATGACCACACACAAGTGGAGGAAGTCATATCTGATCACATGACCACACACAAGTGGAGGAAGTCATATCTGATCACATGACCACACACAAGTGGAGGAAGTCATATCTGATCACATGACCACACACAAGTGGAGGAAGTCATATCTGATCACATGACCACACACAAGTGGAGGAAGTCATATCTGATCACATGACCACACACAAGTGGAGGAAGTCATATCTGATCACATGACCACACACAAGTGGAGGAAGTCATATCTGATCACATGACCACACACAAGTGGAGGAAGTCATATCTGATCACATGACCACACACAAGTGGAGGAAGTCATATCTGATCACATGACCACACACAAGTGGAGGAAGTCATATCTGATCACATGACCACACACAGGTGGAGGAAGTCATATCTGATCACATGACCACACACAGGTGGAGGAAGTCATATCTGATCACATGACCACACACAGGTGGAGGAAGTCATATCTGATCACATGACCACACACAGGTGGAGGAAGTCATATCTGATCACATGACTTTGTAGGATTTCCTCTGATATGTGTTCTTGTTAAAATTCATTTTTTAATTGGAGTTAAAAATCTTTTTCAACAACCTTGAAAGAATCATAAATGCTTACTAACTTAGTTTCAGGCAATTCAACCTCAGTCCATCTTCAGATGATCAATTTCCACGGCCCTCTTGAGGTGAAAATTGTAACATCCGTAAGGAAAGAGTCTCTATTATAGAAATTAATTTGCCAAAATGTGACTACATAGAAGATGAAAAAGAAGAGGTTGAATTGTCCAAAACAAATTTGTACATTGAGGATTCTTCTCAAAGTTATAGACAATAATAAATGCGGTTTAAAAATGTGTGGTCAGAGTATGAGCCAGTTACATCAGAGAGTAAGATATTTCTAGAAAAATGAAGATCTTAGATTTAGAATTGTGTCCCAAAAATACCATCGGTAAAAATCTTTGGAGAAAGTACTGAAAGTGTCAAGTTAGAAGAAGTGTGAGAAAAAAAAAGTTAATTATGGTTGACAACACTTTATCTGATCAAATTCTGAGAATATACACAGCCTTGTAATATACTGCAAAAACTTTGTGTGTGATAGAAAAAGTACGAAGAGGTTAGAAAAACTGGTTAGTCACTGAATATAAATCATTATATGACCAATTTTTTTTTGATAGCATACCATGTTGGGGTCAAGTGATTAAAAAATTGGGGAAAAATGTGATTAATGAATAAGTTACTGCTCCTGCCTTTAGTTGGCGAGTGATCACTAAATAAATCAGAATCTTAAAAAAAAATCAGGCATGACATAAACTAAGGGATCAATTTAGCATAAACTTACATTGCAAATTGACCCCCTTAAAATCTATTTAGATAGGGAATTGAAAGGAAAACATTTTTGTCTAGACATGAGTGAATGTTGAAATTTTTAGCATTGAAGCACCCTGTGTACTTCAGAAATACATAGCCAGCCAAACTAACTTAAAAAACTGAAGAAACCTATGCTGATAGTTTTGGTTGATGATTTCTGAGACAGTTAGGACAGGGCTTCTTAAAATAGGGTTCCAAACCCCCAGAAGAATTTTTGAGGGATTACAGAATCCCCCAAGAGGATGAAATGTCCAAACTCAATTCAACATTCAGCGCACAACATCATTCTTCAAGATTTTGTGCTCTTATTAACTTTGAAAGCCAGTAACTTATGAGTTTGTTCATGTAAGGAATAAAATTGACATGACAACACAACCGCAAAATTCAAACACTATATATATATATATATATATATATATATATATATATATATATATATATATATATATATATATAGTCTTTGTAACTATCATACCTGTACATAATTATTGACAGTTGACCTAGTTTTCACCAAAAAATACACTAAGTATTAATTAGGTCAAAACTGGGTTAGTGCTCGGAATCAAAAAATTGAAAAAAAAAAAAAAAAAAAAAAAAAATTGACAATAAAGGTTCTCATTTTTGGAAATTTCTCATCTCATTCTTTTTTTTCCATAAAATCTCATTTTGTTTCTCGATTCATTCTTCCAGATTGTATGTAAGATTTTATTTCAGCTTTTTGTAAGGTGTTTTACCTTAACATTAAGCTAAATAGTTTGACATCGTTTTTGATTGAGTACTGACCTATTTGAACAGTGTAGCCATCAAAGATGACAAAAGATTCTATCTTTTTTTTTTCATACGCGTATGTGTTTGTTTTTGTGTTCCTGGCCGTACTGTATTGTCTGCGGTCTTCAAATTTGGTATCAGGTATTTCACTAGACCCTTTCTAAAGATGTTTCTATTTTTAGAAAAAAAAAAAAAGAAGCTTTTTTGACCTTTTTGGAGTCTCATTCTGATGGGCTTGATAATAACATCTAGATTCTCTAGAATCTATATATTTCCAGATTTTTTCGTCCCTCTATTTCAGATGTTCTCCAGTGGAAAACACCAGTGATGTCATAAATAGGAATCATTCTAACCATATTCATTCTCTGATGGAATCTTTTTACATTTCAAATTTTGATGCTATGGTCCTTGATTTATTAATTTTTTCAATGAACAAATGGGTTTTAATGATTTTGGAGCTAGGCATCAACTATGGTACCTATTACATTTTGTGCCATTAAGTGGGGTCGTGAAAAAATTTGTATGATTTGAAGGGATCACAAGTGAAAAAAATTTGAGAAGGTCAGGTTTGGGAGAAGAAAAAGAAGCAACATTCATGACGGGAATATAAACAAAAACATGCATAAATTGTGTGCAGAACTGAATGGTGTTTAGAGTAGGGTTTGGTAGATAAGGAAATAAAGACAACATCCAAGTCACGTTAACAGTCAAAATAAGCAAAGCCACTAAGCCTGTACATAAATTGAGACAATATAGTCCCAAATCAGAACATATATGCATTATATCATAAAAATATCACATAGAATCATATATACATATGTATAGATATTTTATAGTAGTATATAATATTATAAAAGTCATTGCATCTTATGAATTAAAACAAAATTATTTTTGTTATTGTAACACACTATTTTTATAAAATTTCACAAGTTTTTACCTTTTAAAAGTTGTATAAAAACAACTAAAAACTGAGATAAAAACTAGTCAAATTTTATCAAATTTTTTTATCTATTTTATTAGATGAAATATTGTAAATCATTATCATTAATTTTTTACTGCTGTTTACCTTAATCATAAAAAGCAACGACTATTCAGATGAAGGTAAATAGTAGCAAGAAAATCAATAATAATGAAAATTATCTTTGTTATTGTTATTGGATGGAATATTGTAACATTATTTTTATTAAATTTGATGAAGGTAAAAACTAGTCAGATTTAATAAAGATAAAATTATGTTTGTTATGCCTCGTTTGACCCACTGGATTATTTAACCTTCAATTGCACTTTGAAATATTTCTTGGCAAGAATAGGGACTTGAATCATATTTTGTTTTATTATGTTGTACATCACCTATCTTTATTATATTACCTTTGATTTATCGATTCTCAGAAAATGGACATTGGTTATATAACTTACAATAGAAAATGTTATATAATCAATGTCTTCCGGCAGTGTGCTGTGTTGGGAAGGGGCGATCAATTAGAATTTTGGAAAAAGGGGTTTATCAATGGATGAGTTACTTTTCTCAGGATTTGTTGGGTAGCGGCCACTAAAAAGGTTGGAATTTTCAACAACCATGAGTGAATGCTGTTTGGCATAAACTTACATTGCAAATCGATCCCCCACACTAAAAACCTATTTTGGGAAGAAATTTGAAAAAAAAAAGAAAAGAAAAGAAAAAAAAAGAAGGTTTTTTCTAGACATGATAAAGAGTGAATATTGAAAATTTCAGCTACTTAGCTCTGTTGATACAGCCTCTACATATGATACATTAAAGCCCTGGGTTGTCATTTTTGGTATTTTTTGTTCAATTTCTTCGAATTGTTGAGCCTAGGGTTGACAATATTTAAATCAGAATTTTTTTTCAGTGTTTTAAAGTCCAGTGTTGCCAACTGAGATGTTCTTTTTTCTTTTTTCGAAATTCTATATTTGAGATTGCCTTCGAAAATTGAAAAAATCATCTAAATTGGCAACCCTTAGCCAGCCAGCCAGACCAACTTGGAAACTGAAGAAATCTATGTTGACCATTTTGGTTGATGGTTTCTAAGACCAAGATAGTAAGAAGTTCTTCATAGAGGTAAGTTCACCCATGCTGGAGACAAGTCTTTTATCTGGCACCACACTGGGTCCACTGACACCCAACAAGAAAGAGTTTTCGTTGTTTAATAACAAAACCGTTAAAAATTGTTAAACCATAAGAATTATACACATAACGGTGTCATGTATTGCAATTTATATTACTTGATATCTTTATGCAATCACAATGTTATATAATACTATAAAATTAAACATTATATACACTGTGTTTTCAAATTAACGCAAAATTCAAAACTCTTTGAAATAAACTGATCAGTTTTTAAAAAATGAAAATACAGGTAAGAATATCAGCCAATCAGCTGACTGTAATTTCAAGATAGGTAATTGATAAGTTTCTTTCAAAGAGTTATTTCCCTTCTGAATGTTGCATTAATTTGTGAACACCCTGTATATCACTATATTTTCACTATAAAAAAAAATAAATGAACTGTAACACCCATTATATTTGTCATCTATATCTAAATGTTTTGCATGCAATTCTGTCATTGTCAGTCAAAGTAGTCTCTGAGGCTACCTGGCTTATATACTTCAGGAACATTCATTTTTCAATTTTCATTCACTAGAAAATTAAAATCTCCAAATTAGGAATAAAAAGTTCTCTTAATTTAACATTCAAAAGATGAAATTAAAGGAAAAGGCAGTCCTTGATAATGATGTTTTCTAATCCCAAAACTCTTGGCCATTTAAATACACAAGTGATTTTCATATTGGTTAGATAATTTTAAGAAAGGAATTCATTTTTTTTTTCTTCAAAAGATAAGCTTTTTAACTTTCAAAATTTGTTCCTTAAGGTTTTATTTAGTACAGAGAAAATCACCCATGTGGGCAAAGGAGTTATGAAATAGAAAAATCCAGCTCCCTTTCAAGGGGACCTCAATACTCTAGGCAAAAGCACTTGAAACCTATGCAATCATTATAATAAAAATGTCCTGTTAGAGAAGAGTTAAAAGAAAGAGCAACTCATCATCAAAGTTATTAATGAAAATCGTGAAACAAGAATTTCTTAATTCTTTATTCACAACTTGCTAACGTTCGTATGTTCTGGCTATCATAGAGTAACTGATTCCAAAGTCTAGGCGCTTTATTGCTGAAATTCCTGTTCATGAAAACAAGTTCCAAGGTCAAATCATATAAATCTCTGATGTTAATTAGAGTATTGAGTTCAAACGGACATATATCATGTCAATTTTTGAATATTGTAATTAAAATTTTGAGTATAACTCTTCTATCCTAAGCTGATGTAGATTGCTACTGCCTGTCCTAATTGACTCACATTTCCTACACTTCAAAACTAAGCGGGCAGCAGCATTTTCAACATCTTGTAATTTGTTAATTAGCGATTTATTCAAGCCAAAGAGAAGTGAATTACAATAATCCAACCTAGTGGTAATAATTGAGTGAACCAGTTGCTCAATTTCATTGTTGGAAAGTAAGTTTATACAGGCTGTGCTAAAAGAAATGCCCGATTACTTCCGAAATTGGAAACCGAGATAGAAGAAAAAGTTACCACCATTGACGCTGAACTCTGTCTGAATGTGGGCAGATCAGTAGCTCGCTGACATGATAAATTCATTGAAATGGATGGCTGTTCCATTTAACCCTTTATCTAATGACACCTTGCATACATCTGTGGTTTATTTGATCTGTACTTTGTTTATTGCATCAATAAAATTGTTTTGGGACAAATTCGGGCGTTACTTTTGGGACACCCTAAATATTGAATTAGGAAAATCTTATAATAATGGATTGTACATAAAGTAGTATTGAGGAAACAAGAATTGCAGTTTCAATGATCGGTCACCATCCCTGGTGGAAGAAGAAGAGGAGGTAGTCTTTTTTTGAGTCAATTGATTCTCATGCATGTAAAATAATGTGATATGGAAATATTCTGCAAGTATTATTTTCAATAAAAATTGTAAATGGCCATGTTTGGCATTTTTTGGCCATTTTTTACTTTTTTTAAATGACACATATATAGACCCTGGACATTATAATATGATATCATTAGCAGCTGGTAAAAAAAAAAAAAATTGATCGAAATATTGTTAAATATAACTGGGTCCAAGCAACCAAAAAGTGTCTTATAGACAAGCGTGGACTCATCTAAAAAGAATCTATTTTTGTAATAGTCTGTTTTTCTTAACAATATTGAAGATAAAGTAAATTCTGTCTTATATTTAATGTATCAGAAACAGTTTAGTTTAGAGAAAGATATTTCTCATTGTACTTATCTTATTATCTGTTCTTGGTAAGTTGCATTCCTATGCTCCGTAAAGCAGTTCGCGGGGAACATACAATTGCCAAGATCTAATTTGTTTTAATCTATGTTTGTACTCTTATCGTAAATACAAAAAAAAATCTATGAAAGCCTCGTAGAAATGAAAACCTGAATGTTCCTGAAAGATAGCATAACAACACCAACTTAACAAATTAAAGAAAAAAAAAATGAAATAAAGTAGCCTACAAGACAAATGTTATCAAATCTTTCCTTAGTAATCTTGGCTTTTTTTTTTTTTTTTTTTTTTTACAACATTGCAGACTTGTATTTTTTGTTTATTTTTACCTTGTCGTAGTCTGGGTCATCATCGTCCCCTCCTGACTGAGGTGCGTAAGTGAAGCAGTGAAGAGAGAAGTGAATGAGGGTTAGGCATACATGGCTGATACAAACCAGACAATTGCAACATGATGGGGTGAATAACAAAGGAAAGAAATTGAAAAAAAAAAAAAAAGAAAAAATTTTTTTCACACGTTTTCTTAATTCTATTATACACCAAATTCTCAAATAAAAAAAGGATAAAGTAAAGCACCTCTAAGGTCTCCTAGTAAAACTCAATATAACCAAGTGAAGACTAGCATTCCAAGGGAAATTATGAATCACAGTATCACCATATATGCTGCTTTTTACCTCATAAATTAAGCAGTGGTGGTGGTAAAATTAAGTTACCTTGATGAAAATGCTACCAGTATTATCAGAGTCAAAGATTTTTGAGAAAGCAAAGCAAACAAGAAAAAAAAAAAGGCAGGTCTGGTTAGTCACTTGATTGGGTGATCAATAAAAGAATTGGAAAAATGAATAAGTTAATTCTTTTGCCTTTTCTGGACTGTGATCACTGAAAAGTAAGAATTTTCAAAAAACAAGCTTGACAGAAACTAAGAAACCATTTTACCATAAACTTTCATTGTCAATTCACCCCTCCCTAAAAACCTATATAGGGGTAAAATTTAAAAAAAAAAACAAAAGAAAAAAAAAGGACTATTTTCCCAACTCATTGAACAGGTGTGCGTGTGTGCAAAGTTTCAAGCTTCTGCTATGAACGGTTAGGGCTGCGTGAATTCTGGGTAGATAGATACATATAATTAATGTCAGAACATATGAACAACCTGATTCTAGCAACATTGATTTAACCCCTATCTTGTTGGTAGCAGTGACTTATTAATACCACTCAATGAAATCAAGTTAAGATTGGTACCATCAAGGAAAGAACTATAAGTAAAGATGAGCAAAAAAGCAATGCTTTACAATGTATCATTAAACATTTATTTTCCAAACATGGGCCTGTGCCATTCCAAATAGGTGGTCTACACAGGTCTACCCTGGAGTTTACCTTAGATCTCTTTGAATGTTGTAATAGCTTAACCTAACCAAGAGAAGATCAATACCACCCAATTAAACCAAGTAAACATCAATACTAACCAATTGGACCAAATAAACATCAGTACCACCCAATCAGACAAAGTAAAGATAACATTCACTAAAACTATTCAACTGTTTCTTGAGCATGTTTTAGAACAATCAATCAAAGGCTTCCAGATTTAAGACAATGTTATGACGTGATTTCAAATCTTTTAAATGATACTTTAAAAAAAATCTGGGTTACTTTTTGGAATTAGTAAATCTTGTGATGTAAGTCATAAGCTAACTTGAGCTGGTCATAAAAAAAACTCTTTTGTTTAGGACAAAATGTATGGAGTCAGGAATGTCTTATCTCATGGGCACATGTTCCATGCAAATAGCTTCCTCTCAATAAACATCCTTCTGAATGCTGACATTTTAAAATCCAGAGTTAAAAATGCCTTATCCAATATTGGGCTTTGGAAAAAAAAAGTTCTCTAGTTGCTCCTCATTTTTTAGTGTTTCTAACACTTATGTCATTTTATTTCTCTTTGCTTTTTTTATCATTTTTACTTTGCATTTTAAACATATTATGTTTAAGTATTTTCAACTTCACAATTTTAACATCAAAAAACTATTTTTTTTCTCAGGTCTCAATTCCATGGCATAAACAGCTCCTTTCTTACTTACTATTTGATGTGAAAAGAGGCTGAAAGGTTGTGCTTAGGGTAAACAAAAAATAATGGGCACACTAGCAATTGGCTGGGGACCTTGAGATTCTTGAGGCCCTGAAATTCAATTTGAAAAAATAATAATCAGGATTCATATTACTGAATAGCAGACACAGAGAACCTTCTCTAAATCTAGGTTTACGTACATACTTAAATCAGTTCTTGACTCTCCATTGAATCCATGCAATAAAGCAGGATTGGTGCCACGGCCTACTGACTAAATCTAGTAATTGTTTTGTTTGGGAAACTCAAATATTCTCACAACAGCCCATAAAGAGTAACTAAAATTATTATCATATAATGTCAATGAAACCATACACATTGAGAGGATTGGGAGAACATACAGTATAAAGATTTTTACTGGTGCTTCACAATTTGACATCTGTATCATTACCAAACAGAAAACCTTCTTGGAAATTCAGGATTTGGAAAAGACAAAAAAAAATAATTCAATTCTTCCATATCAAAGAGAATCATTTTTAGAAATTGAAAGAAAGAATTTTGGTTCAATACCTTGGTACCATTCTCTTCAGTTGATACAATGGCAACAAATATTCCATCTGTCAAAGGGCTGACCATTACACCTGGATGGAAATTAAAGGAAAAGTAAATGATGTTATATGGATGGGCATACAAGAGAGAGAGAGAGAGAGAGAGAGACTGTGTTTCTTGCCTATGATTGCATTCTTTCCAAATACGTAATTGTCTAGTCTAATGCCATTTAACTTACTAGTTTGGCAACTCTTCCAAATTACAATGTTAGTTAGCCTTTTTAATCTCCTCGATTGATTCTGGACAAAATTTCATTGGGATAGCAAAACAATGCTTGGTTTGATTCATTTAGCAATTTATTTCAATTTTTTAAAATCATTTCCAGAAATTTAATGCCTAAATGCATGCCTTGTGCTGATTGCAAGAAAATTTGTTTTTTCAAGCATAAATTCCTGTCCATTCTAATACTGATGATAGGTACTGTATATATGGATACACATTGCAATTGAACAACCATAACCATCTAAGATGGCGAAGGGTTCTATTCTTTTTTATAGGTGTGTGAGTTTAGTTTGTTTGTTTCAGTACTCCTGGCTATACTCTATTGTCTACAGACTTGAAATAAGTACTCCACTAGAAGCCTTTCAAATTTTAAAAAAATTTCTGGAAAAAAAAGCTTTTTTGACTTTTCCTGGGCCTTATTCTGACATATTCATTAATAAAATCTAGATTCTCTTTTTACTCTATTTTAAATGATTTCCAGTGGAAAATGACAGTGATGTCATAAACAGAATTTATTCTGACCATATTTATTCTTGGATGGAATTTTTTTTTTTACCGGACTTCAAAATCTGAACTTTACAATGATATTTGATATAATTCTTAATTTTAGTTTATTCTTATCATAGTATGAACTATTGTAACATTATTAATTTTGACTAGTTTCTATCTTCATCTTAATTTTTAGTTTTTTGTCGCAACTTTGACTCATTCCATAATCCTACAGCAACAATTAAATAATGTAATCAGAAATAAAGAGTAAGCCTAAGATGAGAATGGAACTCACTCCCTCGAGCCAGAAGGAGTTCAGTATTCCTGGCCGTTTTTCACCATTTGGCCATAGAGGCTATGATTATACAGAAGCTGATTACACTGATTAATCATTAGTATAGGATTACGGTCAGCATCTTAGTCATGATGAAAAAGCTACTAAATATCAAAATGAAAGTTGATATTTGTTTGTTTGTCCATCACCTGAAAACATTGGCTTGTATGGGTCATATGTGAAGGCCTGCCAACAAATCGATGCATTGCCCAGTGACTTGAGGCCCGCAGTTCCGGTAAGGGGCTTCAGAACTGGTCATTGGGTAAAAATGTGCAATTGGGGACATGTTGTGAAACTTCTTGCAGTCTTCCTGTTTATCAACAAGTCACAACGAAAAGGAAATCAGCTAATCAAAGGAGAAATGAATGCAAAAACTAGTCAAAATTAATAATCTGAACTGTGTTCATAATCTGAAAATCCTTTCATGACTGACATGTAGATCAGATAAGTATGAAAGTAATACTTACGTTTCAACTGGGAATAGGTTATCTTATCTTTCACTTTGAAATCTTTTTCATTCAATACGTAGAGAGCTTGGTCAGAAACGATTAGGATCCGATTACGTGACTTGTATCCGTGTCGGTCATACTTCATTACAGGAGTTGCATACTATTATACATAAGAGAAAAAAAGGAGAGGCTTTAATAAATATATATAACTCAATAGAAACTACTACATGATCAACATCTTTTGGTGGCATGTTTTGCTGGAGGCGATCAAATAAAAAATCAGAAAAAGGGATGATCAATAAATACGTTACTTCTACTTTTTGTGCGATACTAAAGGGTTGGAATTTTCAAAAAAGAAACATGCATGTAGCCAGACATGAACTAGGGATCAATTTAGCTTCAACTCAAATTATAAATTGACCCCCCCCCCAAAAAAAACCCATTTTGTGGGAGAATTCTGACCTCCCCCCATATTTTCTAAGTATCATCATCATCAGTCTTTTAATGTCCGTTGTTGGACATTTGGACATAGACCTTCCCCGGGATTTGCCACACTTCTCTATCATGGGCATTGCGGAGCCAGTACTTTCTGAATTTGTCTTGCTCATCTCTCCATCTAATATTCTGCCGGCTTCAGTTGCGCATGTGATCTTGGGGAATCCATGTTGTGAGTCATGATAAAGAGTAAATGGTGGAATTTTCTGTCAGTGTGGCCTGTATGTGTGATACATACATAACCAACCAACTGAAACAACTGAAGAAACCTATACAGACAAATTTGTTGATGGTTTCTCATATGTAACAGGTCTGGTTGGTCACTCAACAGAAAGTGTCACAAGAACAATGTTATTTGGCAGCATGCCTTGTTGGGGGCGATCAATTGAAAAAATTTGAAAATGGGTTGATCAATAAATAAGTTACTATTTCCTTTTTTTGTTTGGGCAATGATCACTAAAATTCTGAATTTACAAAAAAACAAGCGTGCATAAACTAAGGGATCAATTTAGCATAAACTTACATTTTATATTGAACTCTTCCACTAAAAATCTTTCAAGGTGGGAAATTTCCAAAAAAGGAAAAAAAAAGAAGAAAAATGTTTTTCCTAGACATAAGGTGTAAATGATTATATTTTCAGCCCTCTAACCCCATTGATGTAGTCTGAACACATGATACATAGCCAGCCAAACCAACTTTAGAACTGAAGAAAGCTATGTTGACACGTTTCTTACACCAATAATAAGCAATTCCTGGCTAATTTGTTATGGTAGCTCTTTTTAAAATTTAACCTTAACATAATTTACTACCAAGTTCCAAGATTATGATATTTAAAGGCATATAAGACGCATGTCCGTATTAGACACACTTCAATTTTTGCAGACATATTTTCGGAAAGAAAAAAGAAAAAAAAGAAAAGAAAAGAAAGCCCTCCACACTATCAGGTTATTCTAAAGCTCTTATCTATTCAAATCTATATTAACCCTCACAGAGGCTGGCTGTTCACATTATTTGCATTACGCAGTAATGTTTGTAAACAACTGATCAACCCCCTCCTCGCCAAAAAATAACAGGACTTATAAAAAAATACAATAAGTTATACAAGTCATTCTATCCATCTATTCTATGAATACAGAACATAATTTGTTTTAATCTGATCTTATCTTCTGCAGGATTCTCATAATTATAATAGAACTAGTTAATTGTTGTTTAAAAAATTCATGGATATTCAAATTTATTTGATATAAATTTTTTCTTTTGAAAAACTACCTAACTCATTTCAGTGGAAGAGTCCATTGCTTCAAATTATCACACTTCATTTATGAACGTGACATCAGTAATCTCCATTTTAGAATTGTTTTGGTTTTACTTACCAGAATTTCTTCTTTGTTTATTGATTCATTGATGAAAGGTTTCATCATGGCTTCATGGTGAGAGGCTAAAAAAGGAAATGAAATTTGAAGATTTGTACAGATGATAACGATTGGAAAAACATTACGAAAGAGAATAAAAATGGAAACGTTTGCCGTATTAGTTATCATCATCAAAATTTCCTCATTTAGACACTGGGTGCTTTTAGAGGGTTCCTGCCTATGCTGATAATGTTAGCATATTGAAAACATGAATTCCTTTTTTTGATTTCTTATTTCTCGTATCTGAATGGTAGATTAACCTAACATTGTCTCCATCTTTAGTCAAAAATTTCTTGAGAATTCTTTTTCTTTGGTGGATGACAATTGTTTCTGAATGGAAAAATTAGATAGTCTTATTACAACAGTTATATTTTAAATATTGTATTTCACAAAAATCAGATATAGGCATTGTTTATATTATCTTGATTTATTTCTTTATAAGGTGAAGCACTGTCAACCATTATTAATTTTTGTCAAGTATTTCTTTCTCTTTAATGTGAAAACTAAGGTAGCTCAATCAGCAGAGCAGTTGCCGTACGTAGGAAGGCTTCCTGAGGTAAAGGTGCGAGAGCTCATTCGTTATTTCTTATCTACCATAGACTGACAACAGCGTTACCAACTCTTGTAATTTTCATATCCAGAATTGAGGCAAAAAAATCTGAAAATATCTAGCTTTTCCAGAAAACTATCTAAATAGTTATTCAAGATTGGGACAAAAAATATCCCAAAATATCTAGATAACAGGGCCAGACCTTTTTCAAATATTTAGAAATATCAAGATCTAGCCAAAATAATCTAAAAATATCTGGGCCACATTAAAAAATATCTAAACTGATATCCAATATCTTAAAACAAATGGATTTGGTGAAATTTAGATATTTTGGATAAACTTTCTAAAAATATCTCAGTCCCATTAGAAAAATATCAAAACTGATATCCAATATTTAAACAAACAATCTCATACCTATATGCAACAAAAAATATTTGAATTTGCATGTAAAATATTCAAGTTGGCACCTCTGCCTGATGGTCTGAGCAGTTGTAATCAGAAACAACTTAAATCAAGGCAAAAAAATACTAGTCAAAAACTAATGTTTGCCATTTTGCTCTTTAAAAGATGAATTTGAACTTGAGCATAATTTCATCAATTTGCTGATGGAATATTGATTTTACAATGTCTTGTTAAGAATTTTTAGGCTGAAATCTAATTTTGTTTCAGAATTTTGTTCTCATTAGTTCAGAGTTGCCTCTCTCAAAATACATTTATCACAGTTTCACTTGAAAAAATTCTGTAACTAACAATCTTACATAACTCCATTTATCCTCTCAAAATCCCTCTAGGATTAGGAGTTCAAAGCTTGAATGCAGTGAGTCTACATTAATTCATATCTAATGGATACGTAATTGATCTGCTTATCTCTTGGTTGGACTTTTGAATCCAGCAGGATTCACTCTATTTTATATACCAGTTCCCTAGCATGACCATTTATGAAAAACCAAGAGAAATAGACTAAAAAGTGACATGGGGTAAAATGAAAAGATACTACACTTTGCCCTCATACACACACAGACCATAGAACCAATATTATTAAGAATTTGATAATTTTCTGTAAGAAGAAAAAGAAAAAGAAAAGAGAAGTGTTTCAGTTTCATGCAGGCAGCCATTTTAATTTTGTATTCCTAAAAATCTTAAAACTATAGTAGGCACCCAATTATAAATAACATTGTGCAATATTTTTTTAATAACGTTTTTTTTATTCCCGAGTCAAAAGTATTGAAAATGTCAATTATCGACTCCAAACTTTGGTTTTGCAGGCAGGACTCTGATAATTTCAGATAAACTTATTTCCAATTAGACAATGGGTAAATTTGCCCATTGTTAGCCACATTAAGAAAGAAAAACAATTATATATGAACATTACTATCCTGGCCACAAAAGCAAAGTTTTAATGGAATAAAGGCCATTACACATAAACAACCAGAAAATAACATTCACTACCCATGAACAAAAATCCTATTGCTCAGTGTAATAGAACTCATAATCTTATCCTTTTTAATTAGAATTTTTTTTTGACATAAAAAACATTAAATCTTACTTTCCAAAATTTATAGATAAGAATACAGATAATTAAACATGCGAGTAACATTCATCTAGTAGTAATCCAAATTATATTTTATCAGATAATCTTATCTACATAACATCCTGTTTTTCTCTAAAGACTTCCTGTGCACACGCACAGATAACAGATCCATGGGGAAAATAGTTTTACTTACCGAGTCTATCTTTGACAAAGAATTCTTTGATGCTGAATGGATAGGATTCTTTTTTCCCTCGAAATATTCGCTCAGCGATCACTTTTTCATCAAACTAGGAAAATGAAAATGGTCAAAATAAATACTTATAAAACAAGGAAACATCCAAGGTACATATACCTCTGCCAACATAATTGTGCCTGGATCCACCCCAAAAGTTGATTACATCTTCCGTAGGCTATTGTCCACCCTTCCACATAACTTCATTGGAGTTGGAGTTCATGGAGAACTTTTGGAGATATAGTTTTGACATATATGTGTACATAAACAAGTGTATGAAGAGGAAAAAAAATCTCTCAATCCAAAAGATATTAGTGGATCTACCCCCAAATTTAACCAATTCTTTCTTACCCTATTGTACACCCTTCCACAAATTTTCATAGAAATTTCTATCTTACTTTTGGAGATATCGAGTGGATTGACTGACAGAAAGACATAGCAGAATACCTATGCCTCTCCAACTTCATTGGCAGACATGAAAAGATAAAGGTTTCTTCTTATGATCGATTTTGTTTTTCTTCTGTTGGCTTATATTTAGAATCTATTGACAATTTTAAAAGTGAAAAGCTAGTTGCTGAGTAGGACTCACCGATCACCCTATTTTAACAGTTGACCAAGTTTTCCTTCTCAATTCTGGTTGGAGTGTTTAGGTAAAGTGTCATGTCTCTTAAGAGACAACCTGCATTGAAGTATGATGGTCAATGACAAAGACCGGTTTCTGTTGCATGTTTCAGCTTAGTGATCCTTGCAAATCGTGTCTGGTTGAGACTAGAACGTCATACCTACAAGTTTTTACGATCATCCCTCGGCACGATGCAAGTCCATTGCAGGGATACCTCTACCCTAATCACACAGCTTAGAGTGTATTCAATTTTCTGCTGAGTGCATACGGAAATTAGTCCAAAGGAAGAGTTTCACACACTCTTCTCTCATACCAGGAATTGAACCAAGGACCATCTGTGTGTTAGGCAGACGTGCAGATCATTACACTATCTGAGCAGACGGTTGGAGTGTTGATATAACCTAAATCTCCCTGGTGTGGTTTCTTTTTTTCTGATTGTGAATAAATGTTTTTATAAGGTGACTTTGTACTCCAGACTGAAGCTAATTTCCTTTCAATTAAAGGTAATAATTTTAGGTGTTCTTTTTCTTTTTGTTTGTTTTTCTACTTCTTTTTGTATATGTAGTTAGTTATAAAGTAAAAAAAGTTTTTGTTTGTAATATTTTTAGGCGAGGCGAATGGAAGATGATACTCCCCTTACAGTGGTTTTCAATGTATGTTATTTTCTTAAAAAATGACGTTTTCTCGTTGCCTCTGATTCAGTAGGCCATGGTTCATACTACTGCTGGGTCATACCATAGACTTTGAAAATGGTAATCAATACCTCTTTGCAAAGCACTCAGCAAAAGGACTGTGATTGAAGAACCTCTCCTCTGAGGCCTAATCGCATTGTATATACCGGTTTTTGTGAGATCACCAAAATTAAGCAATATCGAGCCTGGTCACTATTGGGTAATATTAGTTACGATAAGCTGAACATAGCTTCAACAGACCTTGCAAGACAGAAATGTGTCTTACTAACAGTTGCCTGGGTGTACCTGAGCCTAAATAAGATTGAAAAATGATGAGATCGAAATATCTTTGCCAAGATAGTCAGGTTCTAAGAAGAGGTGCTGAGTGCAGATTCAATATATTGAATCATTCTTATCCTTATTCATTTGCTGCTAGATTCATTAAAAAAAAATCGTTTTTTTTTTCCAAGACAAATATCTCTGGTTCCAAAAAAGGAAAACAAATAATTTTTATACTTAAAAGTGCTCCTGACATTCTTCTTATGAATGAATGAATACTGAATGGGATAAATACTTCTTACAATAAAGATAATTCTTATAAAAGTTTTGAACGTTTTTTTTTTCCCCCCCATCACATATCACTTTTCCATCAAAATTTCTTTGGCAAAAGAGGCTGATATGGCTAGTATAAAAAGTAGCACTCTCTCTCAATATGTAATTATTAGAAAGAATCAAAGTTTAAACCTATTGTTTACTAAATTCTACCCATGTTATCACAGATCTTATGAATAGCTTCTATAAGAAATATTTTTTCTGCATTCTTATCCTGAAAAATGAATACAACTTACCTGAACTTTTCTCTCTGGCGTTGTGTTAATGCAATATTTAAGCACCATGTTTTTCATGCATAACTTGCAAAGTAATGAAGAAGTCTGGAAAGAGACAAGAGAAATCATCATTAAAAGCATTCATATTATTAGAGTAGATAGTATAGCATCAGACCTTCAAGAGTAGAAGATCCAATGAGGATTGAACCCACTGATATTTGGAAGATCATTTCTGACCAGATGAACGTAGACACGATGCTCTTGGCATTGCTCTGTATAGTCTCGATCAGATGAATTAGTGTGAGTGTGACCGAGTCAAATTTTCTTATTTCTTTGCAACAATAGTTTTGAGGACTGAAGAGAATTTTTGAGGAAGTGCTAGCCTCACATGTTTATGTCCGAGGCTCCCTATGTTTAATCGACCTCAATGTCACATCCTGTCTACAGATATGTGCAACCATAGACCAGTGGGCCAAATTTGGCCTGAGGCAATAATTTTTGTGGTCTGTGGTCAATATAAGAATTCATCTAAAATCTTATGATATTTTCTCAGGAAGTCAATTTTATGATTTATATTGTAAAATTATTATTGTTTCAGCTCCACATATCAATGATGCAATAATTGTAATTTGTCAAAAAAAAAATTCAGTGCACATTCTGCAAAACAATCTACATCTCTCAAGTGAATGTATAGCCCAAATAAAGATGAAAGATGTCTTATGTGACCCTCTACATAGAAAAAAACATGTGTCCTGAACCACTCTTATTTCATATTTATTAATATAGAAGTTTTGTATCAGACGATAGATTGAGGGAGAGCCAATGAGGATTGAACCCATTAATAACAGGCCAGCAGTTTCAGCTTGCTCATCATTGCTATATGAATCGCTTTTCTTCATATGATCTTCATAGATTCATTCGTCTCTACGTTTACGAACCATTATAATATGATTCAAGACTGAATATATATCCGTACCTCACATGAATGAATCATTGTTGCCCACATGTGTACCAGATCTAATTAACTAAGTAAAAATATCTAAAAACATCTAGAAAATGAAGAGAAAATATCAGTGCAAGATTTGGGCATTGCTGGTCCAAAATGATCATAGATTCAAAAAGGCTATTTTTTGAAAAAACAAATAATCATTTTTAGATGGTGCCCAGTGGGGAACTCATGCAAATTTTCAAGGTTGTAGCCCCCCAAATTTGACCAAGAGCACTTGTATACAATGAACAGCTAAAAGAGATGAATCAGTGCCCACTTGGCTGGTTGGGTGGGCAGGCCATTTGTGATTCAGATGATCCGATATTCTTAATATCTCTAGCCTTTATAACAATGAATGAAGGGTCGTGCAAAAATTTGTCTGATCAAAAGGGGTTGTGAAATGAAAGTTTGAGAAACCCTGGTGTAATGCGTTATCGTTTGCAAATTATGGTTCAAACTGGTTCAGGCACTTGATGCACACGATAATCCTTACTGATAGTACTCACCTTTTGTAGAAGCTCTGGGCAGTGTGGCCATGATTTGTCCAAAACATTTTTTGGCAGTTTGGGCCTGAGACCCAAAAGGTAGTTGTATTTTGTGTACTGAATAAAGTCTCGATTTTCTTCACAGGCTGGCTTTTTGCGGTGAATGAATCCTTTGATGAATCTGAAATCAACGAATAACACAAAAATGTCCAATAAACAGAGTACAGTTATTTTTGGAATGATCATTCTGTATTGGCTAATTTTGAATTGCTAAAAGTGGCTAGATTTGTTGAAATATAGCTGGAATTACGTAGATTCCATTTCCAGGTTACACTATTTGCTCCAAAATCTCATGTGGTTCTCCAAAGTATAAACATACAACATATTGAAATTATATTGATGTTCACAAATAATGTTATTCTTGGTCCAAAGATCTAAACATTAAATAATGTTATTCTTGATCTAAATGTTTAATGTTATACCTTTTTCTCCCTGATGTTGCAATATTTTTTTTCCAGTTTGGAAGAAGCAATGAGCATGTAAAATTCTAAAGATACTGTTCTTTTCATTTATATAGAAATATCTATTTAATATATATATATATATATATATATATATATATGATAATAATAATGAGATTATAAGTTACCTTAATTTATTTCACAACTAAGTTTCATGCATTATCAAGCAAAATATTTACTTTTCAAAATGGTTGTTCAAGAAATCAGAAAATTTGTCAATCAAAAAATTTCCTCTGAGTAGAAATATAGATAGTTTGAAATTTAGTTGATTCTCACAAATCAGTTGTTGAGAAATGGTAGGATATCATATGTACACTACTGGATTGAAGTGATCTAAAACATTTTGATCTCTAGTTATGAGGATAATCAGGTTTCATTTAATCTCAAGTTTGATTAAAAACAATCCCTGTTTTAATCCATTTTTATTATTTCAAAACTCATCTTGGGTTTTACTTACTTTCGAATGATAAATACTGCTCTTCTTCGTCGTTCCAACAATCTTCGTGCAAGGTATCTTCGTAACCAACATTGAATAATGATCGCTGCATTGGAGAGAGAAAAAGAAAAAGGTCAAAATAGAAAACATGGGAAAATGAAAAAAGGTGAAAATTTAAGGTGAAAAAATGTTGACTTTAGAGAAAAATGAAGGGAAGAAAGGAAGAAAGAAAGAAATGCTAATAGCACCTAAATAAGGGTAGGGGAGAGGGGCAACGCACCCGCGCGCGGGGCAGAAGGAGAGGGGCAACGCACCCGCGCGCGGGGCAGAAGGAGAGGGGCAACGCACCCGCGCGCGGGGCAGAAGGAGAGGGGCAACGCACCCGCGCGCGGGGCAGAAGGAGAGGGGCAACGCACCCGCGCGCGGGGCAGAAGGAGAGGGGCAACGCACCCGCGCGCGGGGCAGAAGGAGAGGGGCAACGCACCCGCGCGCGGGGCAGAAGGAGAGGGGCAACGCACCCGCGCGCGGGGCAGAAGGAGAGGGGCAACGCACCCGCGCGCGGGGCAGAAGGAGAGGGGCAACGCACCCGCGCGCGGGGCAGAAGGAGAGGGGCAACGCACCCGCGCGCGGGGCAGAAGGAGAGGGGCAACGCACCCGCGCGCGGGGCAGAAGGAGAGGGGCAACGCACCCGCGCGCGGGGCAGAAGGAGAGGGGCAACGCACCCGCGCGCGGGGCAGAAGGAGAGGGGCAACGCACCCGCGCGCGGGGCAGAAGGAGAGGGGCAACGCACCCGCATGCGGGGTTGGGGCTAGACATAACATTTAGGCCGGGAGAGTCCTGCAGAGGAGGATAGAGAGGTCATATCAAATGAGAGTATCATGAAATTATCAATTTCACTAAAATTAACCCCACTATTGGATAAATAACTTTTACTCTGTATGATACCCAAACAAGGGTTTGAACATGCTTGCATAACAGCAATAAAATTTCATGAGAAAAAAGTTGGGGGAGGGTGCAATTTTCAGACCTTATTGGAGATCTTCTGGCATGGAGAGGAATAGAGAAAATGAGATTTTCCACCATAAAATGAATAAAAAATGAAATGACTTACTCATAATCCTTAACTTTTGGTAAATTTTCTTTTGCCTGTAGGCTTTGAATTTGGCTTGGATTTGAGTGGCTGTAGACAGAAATAAAAAAAATCTATGAATTTAAATTGTTATATTAACAGGAACAGAGTAGAAACAGACTAATAAGAGGGCTGAAGGGTGTCCTAGTTGACAGATGGAAGGTTTACTTCTGTAAACATATACAATGTTGGAAAGTATGTACACCATGCACTGAACATGCTCCATCATGTAACCATATAAAATCATTGAACATTCAACAAGGTTAAATAGTTCAGGAAGATCTGATTTCCTAAACTGTTATAAGTTTGTTTACTTTTGAATGTGGAGAATTAATTACAGTAGTATTTTTGAAGTGATCCAGAAGCGAACACGGTAACTTGAAAATGGAGAAAAGTTGTTGCACGATGCCCCCAAAGTGACTGGAGGACTCAATTTTGTAAATAAATAAAGAGAGGAACACTTCTCAGGATTTTGAATCAGTTTTGTTTCTTATTTCTGTTACTAGTTTTCTGTGCCGTCAAAATGACGGCATATATGAGTTATACGGATATATATTGCATTTTATATACATAGATAATAGAGATTTGCATTGCAATGAGCTGCAAGAATAACATTCTTTTGACCGCAAATGGATTTATTTGTTTTTCTTACTTTCTATTTTTCTATTATATTCAACTATGTAAATCAAACAATTAAAACCTTTTTCAACTATGTCAGTTGCACAAGAAAACCCATTTAGCTACATCAGTCGCACAGACAAAATTCTTTTTTTGTATGGACGAAATCCTATTCATTGCATAGAAAAAAAAAAAAAAAAAAAAGACACCACAAAACTATTTTACGTCAGTTGCATCTCTTAGCATGACAGAAGACATCTGCACATTGTTAATTATCATATGCTGGGTTTTTAGATAGAACCAAACACTTTGTAGTCCATTGTTTCAATCACAGAGTCAAACCAGCTTTTGGCGATCATTCTTTTCCTCCCAGCTTTCACAAGGATGTAGATCTTGGGAAGCAACCAACCACGGAGGTAAATACTCAAGAAAATATATATATATATATATAGCTCTTCCATAGGAATAGAGCACTCTGGTGGATGAAGAGTTTCTGCGTAAATGAATATATCGCTAAAATTCAGCCTTAATGACCACCCAGTTCTGTAGTCCAGAGGTAGGATATTGGCCTCTGGGTCTGATGTGAGGGTTTCAATTCTGCTTCGCAGTACTGGATGGGTTAAAGTCTATAGCCACACTGAAGAGATTTAATACATCGAAACAGCTGTCTGTGAATGACACAATAATATACATATATATATATATATATATATATATATATATATATATATATATATATATATTAGTGTGTGTGTGAGAGATAGAGAGTAGGGGAAACTGGGGACATTTGCAATATTTTCTATATTTCTCTCAGTTATTCAGAGACTATTTGGATTAAACCAACCAACTTTTTATACATCAAACTTACTTCGGTCAGCTAATTACTTGTACAATCCAAAGATTATTACATACGACGTATCATTCACAATTTTTATTGGAATGGAAGTAGTAAGATGTTGCAACTGACCCTAACCCTGATGGGGAGAGAGTCTAACTATGCATCTGCAATATGAATGTCATCACTGTTGCAGGTTTCTGATTGGAGGAATAAAGCTTGTTGTAACCGTCCCTGTCTCCCCATTTCTTACTATTTCTATATAAACTAATTAATTTGAAAATAAACTCTGTCAGTCTGGTCAATTGGAAACACGTGGAGTTTTAATGAAGGTAGTTCTGACCTGAATAGGAAAAAAAATCATCCATTTTGTACAACTTATGTTGGAAGACAATATTGTTTAAAATAAATTGAAAAAAAGAAAGCCAGAATGATATTACATACCCAGAACATTTTTCCGTTGCTGGAAAGCATCTTCAGTGGCAAACAGTACTCGTGGAAATCGAATGAAAAGTTTTGTCCTAAAAGAAGAAAAAAAAAAAATAAATAGTATCATGACATTGACATAAGGAAAATTTTATGAGTGTAGATGTAAATTGAGAACCATGCAACGTGCACATGAAAGAATTATGCTGTGCCTCACATGGAGAGACCACAAGACAGCATAGTACATCAGAGAAAAAACAAGAGTCAGGGACTTCATAGAATCCATAAAAAATTTCAGATGGCGGTGGGCTGGCCATGTTGCAAGAATGGCGGACAACCGGTGGACATCACGACTCACGCCATGGATCCCCCGAGATCACACACGCAACCAAGGCCAACAGAATATTAGATGGAGAGACGAGCTGGACAAGTTTAGGAAGTACTGGCTCTGCAATGCTCATGAAAGAGAAGGGTGGCAAATCCTAGGGAAGGTCTATGTCCAATGATGGACGTTAAAAGACTGATGATGATGATGTGTGAGAGAATGTTCCGATAGCAAGCTCAGCAAATATATTGGCCAATATAGATTAAAAGACAGGGATACATAAGTCTGTACCTTTGAAACCAATCAGAGTTTTAAATTTTAGTAGCTGTTTTTTTCTAACTTTCATTATTTTTGTACACTTACTATTGTCCTTTTTTTTTATTAGAAAAGAAAAAAAAGCAAATGAAATAACACAATTTTCTGTCATCCGAATTGACAGATTTATAAAAAAAAAATTTAAAAAATCCACATACAAAATTCAATGTGTATTCATTTACAGTTTGTGTGTGTGTAACATTTTTTGATGAATGCTCAGATACTACACTCTGATCCTAAGCAGAAATGCTGGGAAGTGACACCGATTCCAGGCAGAGGGCCAGGGAGTGACACTTTGATTTGAGTGCACAGATAATCTGATCCAAGGGGCAGAAGTGCTGATCCATAGAAAATAATCAAGTTATTTTTTATGAGTACTATGCTAGAAAATAAATTAAAAAAAAAAGATGAAAATGAGCAGGGTGTTTTCAGCCTTATAGCTCAACAATAAAAACAAGCATTCCAAGGGAAATTATTGATCATTGCCACTCTTATATGCTGCTTTTTACCTCGTAAATTGAGCAGTAATTAAGGTACCTTAAAAATACTACCAGTGTATTTATTTAAGAAAAAAAAAAAAAAAAAGGTCTGGTCTGATAGAGTGATCAATAAAATAAAATCCGCAAAAAGGGGTGATCAATGAATAAGTCACTTTTCTCGCCTTTTTGAGGCTGTGATCTCTGAAGAGTACAAGTTTTTCATGAAACAAGCATGAATGTTGGAACTAAGGACCAATTTACCATAAACTTATATTGTAAATTTAACACCCCAATAAAAACTGATTTGGGAGGAGAATTAAAAGAAAAAAAAAACAAAAACAATACAATTTTCCAACTCATTGAGGGGAGTGCGATATTTAAAGTTTCTACTATGGACGGTGAGAGCTGGGCAAATAATGGGATCAGGGTTGGATTAAAATTGCATGGGGTACCTGGCTGTAATTCAAACAGGGGCCTCTGGCAGTAATCCAAATGGGGGCCTTATCATCAAAATGATTTCTAGTATAAGTAAACCAGAAATTCTATTGAATTGTAATTCTATTGAATTTCATCTGTAAACATATTACATCATACATTTACAAACTTATCATGGCATTTTTTCTAACTCACTTTGGGGTTCCCCTAAATATTGGGAGCCCACCCAGCATCTATCCCCTTTATCTGGCCCTGGCAGTGATTGAAAAAGAGAAAAAGCAATTGGCTATGAATTATATCCCCCAGCCCATCACCAATTTTCAGTTGTTGGCAATATTTACAGCTCTTTAATAGAGTTGATATTTATTGGTATAATTTTTAGACAGACCAACAATTAGTGATTGTCTTTGCTTTGATTTTTTTTATGTAAATGAGGCATCAAATGTCATCGACCTGCTACAACAGTAGTTCTTGACCTTTTTTAACCCTCCTTGCTCCACCCCTTGACAGCCCCTAAAATTTAATGTACCCCTTACTATCATAAAAGGGATTTTATAGGAGGCAGATTATTTGCATTGAGAAGAAAAAAAAAGCCTCTGTGTATGAACAAAAATTGAACAATCATAGTCACTAAAAGTAGCAAAGGGTTCTATCCCTTTTTACATGTGCTTATTTTTGTGTGTTCCAGCACTCATAGCCATACCGTTTTGTCTATAGACTTGGAAATTGGCATCAGCACTCCGCTAAACCCCTTTTAAAAATGTTTTTTTGATTTTGGGGGCCTTGTTTTGACTGGTATATTTTATCAATAACATCTAGAATTCACAGAATATAAATGTTTTAAAAAAAATCTATTTTTAGATGTTTTCCAGGGGCAAACAACAGCTAGATTCTCCAGAATCTAGATGTTTGTTATTTTACTCTATTATAGGTTTTCCAGAGGAAAACACTTGAATCTATTTTGATCATATTTATTCTTCAACAGAATTTTTTTTTTTTTTTTTTACATGGTTTCAGATCTTAAAGTTATGGTTATTCAATTATTGACTGTGATGGTGGGTTTTTGTAATTTCTCTGTGTGAAATTTAGTAACAACACAAATGATCTCTTTGGTTTTATACTTCACAAAGTTAATGAATTAATCATTAGTTACTACAGGACCTATAGTAAAATTGGTAAATGCTAGAATTGTGTAATTAAGAATTAATAGTATCAAAAGAGTGTTATGAAAAGAAAAGCAAGAATAAAATTTGACAAAGGTTTTTTAGTTCTGAAAATATTTGATTCTGGAAGAAAATTTACGAAAAATAACATGGATGATATAGTACAAGATAACTGCACATGAACAATTGATAAAAGATAAAGATTTATTTTGATCCATTTTTCCTACAAGCTTAGTTTTATGATTGATTTCAAGTTATATGCACTAACAATTCAATGTTAGCAATATGGCTGTTCATCGTAATTTGAAGCAGCTAGGAAAAGTGTCAAAGCTTGGAAAATGACCATTGCAAATTGCTTGCAACATACTGATTGTTTGAGTCGGTGAATTCTTGGCAAGTCCAGGACAAAGTTATTATTGGGGATGAGGAAAGGATCTTTCAATTTTTCAGTTTTGTTAATTGAAGACCAGTCAAAATAAAGAGAATTTATATCTAGAATATTCTTAAAATATAAAATTTTTGCATTTTTATAATTTTGAAAAATCAGCGTTTATATATTTCAATTATGTTCGCTAGTAGAGTGTACACTATTTAATTTACATTCGCTTCCAAAAATAACATTTTAAGACATGATTGGAATAATTTATTTTCTAAATGACCTGGAAGAAAAAAAAAGATACAAAATTTATTCAAAAAATTGGAGAAACTTCTCAAATTTTGAGAAATTCATTTTTGACTAATTCTCTTCATTTTATGGAAAAAACACATTCAAATAACTATTACATCTAAGAACGTAATGTCCTTTTTAACTTTGAAAAGGATATTGTTCAGGAAAAATTCAACCAATCTTTTCCCCAAAAGAAAAAAATAGAAAAAGATTCATATTTAACAAAATCTGCTGATGGTCATAAATACTCCTTTTTACCAGAGTACCTACTTGACCAACATTGTGATCCAATATCAATGCTCTTGACCACAACGTTCTCACTCAGTATATAACTCAGAATTTTGTGATAGAAATAGAATGAACAAAACTAATAAAAAATTAATTGAATTAAATATTGCATTTCCCAGCGTTGGATACACTATCTTCTTTTGAAAATAAATCTCAAAAATTCACCCTGCATCTTCAAGGCTGGAGATTACTCTTGTCGTAGGTCTATCCTATTTTCATTCAAATTAAAATTAGGGTGCGTCCCAGAAGCTGGAGCGTCCTTAACACCAGGAAATACAGTACTTCGAATTGGAATTCAAATAATTTTCAGGAAATTGTTAAATTGTTAAAAATGAAGAACTTTTAACTAAAAAAATTCAAAGTATTCCAAATTTATCCCCCCTAACATAGTTATAAAATTTGACCTTTTCTCAGTGTAGTGTCTCATACTTATCTCATTATATAATGTTCTTTTTTTTTTTTTTAAATAATTGATCAGGAATTTTTCAAGTTAGAATTAACAAGTGATAAGTAAATTGGATTCTTTGAAATCAGATACTAAAGAGACTTGTGAAAATATCAAGAAAAGTTATCTCCATTTATGGCTAAAAGTGGCTAGATTTGTTCATAAAAAAAAAGATCCAGCCAACTCAATAACTAAAAATATCAAGTCTGCTCAAAAACACATTCGAAAGTACCTGAAATGTTAAGAACTCATGAAATTTCATATCAAGGCTCCAGAAAGTATTATTGCACAACATATTGATCAGAAATCAACGTAATAATGAAAATATATAAAAAGTATAATTATTATGATTTATAGATAATATATATTTTAAAATATGATTTTAGAATTTTATATTTATTAAAATTTGATTTTTAGATAGCATATTCACTAGAATTTAACCCAAACATCAGTTAATAGGGGTTCTAAAATTTCAGGAGCCTTTGTATGGTTTTTCAAGCATATTAAATATTTTTAGCGATTAAGTTAGCAGAAAATGAGAGAGATATTCATAGAGGGGAATTTAGCCCTTTTCAGCCATTCTTAGCCGTAATGGGAGATAACTTTTTTTTCCGAGGGCCACAATTCTTTCTAAGAGCCTGCTTTGCAAGGATAACCCAAGCAAATCGTAATGGGATACTCGAACAGATTGATAAGTGTAAATGAATATCAAAAATATGTTGGGTTTTATTTTCAAGGCGTGTGCTTTCAAAGTGTGTGTATATGTGTGTGTGCGCATGTGTGTGAGTGAGCGCGTGCCAACCAGCACGCACTATGAAGCCAACGAAGGAGCGTACGCTTGTGCGTGGGCCAAGGGGAGGCAACTCGAGCGCAAACGGCCCATGACCCAGCTTAGTCAGTGCGTTGCGTGGTTGGCTCCTGAGTCATCATATTTCTGGAGAAAGAAGAAACAGTTTTCACATCTGTTACTCATCCAACAACATTTCATACACATTTCCGGAAGAATCACAGGCAAAGGAGAGAAAAGGGCAAAGACGCATCGCACGCCCGCCCCCCATTTTCTTTTTCTTTCCCCTTTCTTCTCTATGTAACCACTTCGCTTTCGTTTTTTCCACCCCCCAAGGCCCCTTCTTTCTTTTACAACACTGCCTTCGTCACTTTCTATTCTCCCCTCCCTGTTATTATTGTCAGAGCAAAAAAGTTGCAAATACCCCCTTCCTCTTCTTCCTAGTGTGTAACAACAATTGAAAAGAACTCCTACGGAGAAAATTATAATAATAATGAGAAGAAGCTATTGTTTCAATCAGTATGAATAATAAAATTAAAATATTTGTATTGGTGTAAATAAGATTCATTATTAGTGCTAAATACCATGAGTAGCAGTTATTTAATAGTTATATTATTAAATTACTAATATTTTCAATTTTATTTCGACTACAATTATATAAGTAAAATGGTCACAAAACTGAAATACATTCTGTCGGACATAAAATGTCCAATCTGATGATATACAAAACTTGGATACTGATATCTATAGTTTGTGTGTGTGTCAGAACTAATTATCTAAATTGAAAAAAAAAAAAAAGAAGAAGATATACCATCACAAGGTTTGAGCAATTTTGGTCCAGATTGACCATAGAGACCCCCCAAAAGCACCCTTTTCAAAAACAAACAAACAAAAAAACAAAACAAAACAAAATCCACCCCCTCAGTGTCTAGTGGTATACTCATGCAAATTTTCAACGTTGTGACCCACAGAATTTAACCTGGATTGCCTGGTGACGCACAAGAGACATATGGACATTCAAAGAAAGAAGAATCTGTCCATTTAACTGGCTTGATGGGCAAGCCATTTGTGGGGCTACAGAGATTTGATAATGAATTAATAGTGCCAAAAATATGAATAATTATAGTAAAAGATTAAATTGTATTGATGTAAGCAATGGATCTATTTACAGTGCTAAATACCATGAGAAGTAGTAATTGAATAGTTGAACAACCATACTCATCAAAGATGGTAAAAGGTTCTATCCTATTTTCATAGGTGTTTGTGTGTTCCAGTGCTCCTGGCCATACTGTTCTATCTTCAGACTTGAAAATTGGCATCAGTACTTCCCTAGACCTCTTTTTTGATTTTCGAAAAAAAAAAAAAAAACTTGTCTGAAGCCTTATTTTGACGGGTTATTAATATCAATATTTCTAGATGTTTTTAAAAAAAATTTTTTTTACTCTATTTTAGCTGTTTTCTCATATTTATTCCTTGATGGAATATTTTATATGACTTCATAATTTGATGCTGAGATAGTTCTATTATTGATTGTGATGGTAATTATTAAATTACAAATATTCCCAAAATTATTTTAAGCATTATTATTGAATAGGAATAAAAAAAATATTAAAATAGTTACAAAACATAGATACTGATAGTATTAATTCTATCATGAATAATAGAATTACTAATCATGGTAATTATACAATTAGAAATAATAATTGAGATTTATTTAGGACTAATTTTCTTAATGAATAGCGAGATAATTAGTAATTACCAGCAGAATTCTTGTCTTTAGGGTGAGTTATTTGACTAGTTTTAAAAAGAATTTCATTTTTTTTCTAATAAAACAGTATATGAATAAATTTAATCATTTTGCAATTTGAAATAAATATTTTGATATAAAGATTTAAAAGTAAAATGCAAAATCAAAAAAATGGTAAAATTTACTTTAAATCAGCGTGTGATTAAGTTTGTTGATTTATTTTGCTGTATGAAAGGAAAGTATTTTGAAAAAAAAAGACATAGATTTATAAATAAACCATGAATGTCAGTTTGACATAATGTCAGTCAGCTAATTAATAATTTCAAGAAAAAAAAAAAAAAAAAAAATTTGCCAGAAAAGTTTTCAACGAAACATTCATCTGTGAACCCCCCCAACACATATCAGCAGCAGTTTTGGATACATCTACCTACTTATTTCAGAATCATGATTCAGAACGAAGGATAAAGAGTAAAACATAGGTAATCAAGGCAGCTCCTGCATGAACTCATGATACAAATTACTAATGGTTTCAATATGAAGTCAGGTGATATTGATGTGGGTCATTTTCGAGTATGTTAATCCTATTTGGGGATTAAGGCTGGCTTGTGCGTTGTGTGGAAAGAAAAGTGAGCAGCATCACCTTTCACTCACACTCATAAGAAGATGAAAGGGTGTACGGGAAAATTAGGTTCATGCCTTTACCAAAGGCAGATAATTTAAAACTAGAATTTGAACTATGGTTTAATTTTCTGGTACCAAGTAGATCAGAGCATCTCAAACTATCTCCACTCGAGATCCTTTTTGATGAGATGAAAATTTTCGATCCACGATCCCTTGCACATTGTTATAGGAGCAATAGATGATGAGAGACCTCATTATAGTCCTGGCTTGAGTTCACATTGAGAGTGTACAAAATTCTGTTACTAGTGCTTTTGAAAATGCTAGAACAAACTCAGCGAAATACATCAAGCTATCTTAGGTGATAAAAGATTTTGAGATGTAATACACTTGTTCTCAAATTTCTCTTCCACATTGTCAAATGGATACAACTCTGTAAGTATTGCAAATTGTTACCAATACTACATTGATTCAAGGAGATAATGACACTTTTATATCAAATTAATGAGTTTCCCTTCTCTTCGGTGAGTACAAAGAATGGAAAAATAATAATAACATAATACAAATTGATGCTCAACTTAATTATTTGTGCTGGTGTTAATAATAATTGTTTGAAGATAAACAAGTTTATTACAATAATATTAGAGATAAATCCCGCTCAAAGCATAGAAACAATTGCAGTTAAAGATTAATTAAAGTAGAATTAAACACTTGTATTTGCTATTGAAAACATAGGAGCAAACAAAACTATTAGAACAAGGGCAGTGTTCATTCCAAAGGTGCATTTTTGGAAGGGAGCCTGACTTAATGGTTTGTCAAGCAGCCTGCCATAATAGTCATGTAAAATATTTTACAATCCATTGCACGAAAATACAGCTTCGAATTATTTGTTGCTTAGATTTAGATATTTCATACCTAGATTTGGATATTTCATACTTAGATTTGGATGATTCAGACATTTTAGAGTTAGACATTTTCGATGATTTTGATTTTGATATTTTCGATTTCGACATTTTCCATTTCGATTTCGACATTTTCCATTTCGATTTCGATTTCGACAATTTCGATTTCAATTTAGATATTTTCCATTTCAATTTAGATATTTTCGATTTCGATCTAGATATTTTCGATTTCGATCTAGATATTTTAGATTTCGATCTAGATATTTTAGATTTCGATCTAGATATTTTAGATTTCGATTTAGATATTTTAGATTTAGATTTAGATGATTTAGATTTAGATATTTTAGATTTAGATATTTTAGATTTAGATTTAGATGATTTAGATTTAGATATTTTAGATTTAGATTTAGATATTTTGGATTTAGAACTTGATATCTCGATTGAGATCTAGATATCTTCGATTTAGATCTAGATATCTTAGATTTAGATCTAGATATCTTAGATTTAGGTCTAGATATCTCGATTTAGATCTAGATATCTCGATTTAGATCTAGATATCTTAGATTTAGATCTAGATATCTCGATTTAGATCTAGATATCTTAGATTTAGATCTAGATATCTCGATTTAGATCTAGATATCTCGATTTAGATCTAGATATCTCGATTTAGATCTAGATATCTCGATTTAGATCTAGATATCTTAGATTTAGATCCATCAGCAATTTAGGTATTATAGACCTAAATTTTGATCTAAAATTTTTGATAAAAAGATTTATGATCTGTAGTTTTTCTATCTATTTTTACGAGATTTCTCAAGAACTGCTGACCTAAAAAACTTCAAACTCGACACTGCACTACCTTGTGTGTTGACTTATATATTTGGTAAATGTCAACTTTGTACAATAGCCAGTTGTTAAGTAAACGTGATACATTGGATTTCCTAAGAACCACTGATCCTAACAACTTCTAACTGGACACTGCAATACCTGGTGTGCTGACTAACATGTAAAGTGAAAATCACTTCCATACAATGGCCAGTTGTTGAGTTATCTCGGTACATACATACACAGATTATAGTTGGGTATGAGTGAACAAATCTATTAGAGTGTATTTTTAGGGAGAAAATACCAGGATATCTGCTGTTAAGGCTTTTGGAGTATCTTCTCTTTATATTGAAGAAGAGTATGATAATCTCATGAGCTGCTGATTGAACATTCAATTTCCACTGATTACTAGAATAAAAACTAAAAAAAACTTGTGCCAGTCCAAATAAACCAATTAAATAGCCTAAACAATTTATTCAAATTAATCTGGATTATCTTTTGTTTTGGATTATCATGACACTATACCATGTGAATCAGACCACATATGGGTAACTATAGGCCCACAAGCCAACATCATTTTTTGTTGTCTGTGGCTAACGCAAATACTTGGAGTCTCATAATTTCTCTCAGAAAGTCAACTTTATGATATGTTACAAGATTTCTATTGTTTTGGCTAAACAAATCAATAATATAATAATTGTAATTCATGCATTTCTCTAAAATGGAAATTAAGTACAGTTTCTATAATTTGATCAGCATTTTTTAAGTGAATATGTGAGCCAAATGAAGATGGAAAATGTCTTATGTGGTCCAGCAGATCAGATAGATTGTCCCTACCTGATGGAGATCAGTGATTCTCAAATGTGTAGCACCTGACTCTCAGGGATGGAATTCCCTACAGAGAGGAATTTTAGCCAAGAGAGGAATTGGGGAGGAATTACAGTCAGGGGGGGGAGGTATGATTGAAAGTATAATGGTGAGAAAAATTACTAAATGACAATTCAAAATGGGGGAGTTATTGAGGAAAGCTGGGATCATAAGGGGAGGCGAATGACCCGGGAGTCAGAGAAACACTATTTTAGACAGTAGGTAATGGGTTAAATATTTTGGAGTTAAATACTCTGAGCAAAAATAGAGCCCATTGAAAACCTGGTAATCACAATTCAAAGTCTCCTAATGTGTTGAATATCCTATTGAAAACGTTTAGGCCCTACATGACCATTATAGATGAGTTGATGGACCATAAATCGACATTCATAATTAGAACAATGCTAAGTTTATAAAGATAAAATCTTATTCTTTGTTAATTTCTCTTTGATTTTGTGATTAAAATGCAGTCATTGGCATTTTTTTCCAATTTTGAGGCTTCTGTTATCAAAACAAAAGGTCCAAATAATCAGCTCATAATACTTAATAGAATAGCTTGATTAGTACACTTAATTTGTTCAGAAATTTTCCATGCCATTCAGAACTACAGTTTAGGGTCTTGTAACAATTTAAAGTATTTTTTTCCAGTTTATACTTAGTTAAATTCATTTGTTCAGAAATACCTTTATTGTACCATATAAAAAAAAATGCGCTATTCAAAGTATTCTGGCAAATCTTTAAAAAAGAAAAATGGAAAGAATATGACAAGGCAGCTGACAGCAATCCCCCCAAATTCATTGAATCAAAGGTAGAATTGATCTTTTATGATGGAATATACAATTTTGCTCTAAGGTCATAGAAAATCAGGGAAAAGGCTTGAACAATGATTGAATTATGATGCTATGGATTTATATGAAAAAACATTTTGTCAAAGGCATGTTGGAAACCTTTGCATCAACCTAATATCAATATAAATCCTATTCATTGTCTAATATTTGGAATCTAAAAATGTGCTCCCTTCAAAGAGACACATACTTTTTTTCTGTATTCATCAATATTGAGAAAGAATCAAAAGTCAAACATCATTCAATACTTCCTTGTTTTTAGGATAAAATAAGAATTTTGAAATCAGCTATTATTACCTCTCCTGTTTCAAAATGGCTGCCAATCCAGCTACAGGGTTAATATTTCTAGAGTTGATATTTCTTTTGCTATGGTTAGGGTTATTGCTGTCAGCTTCTTTGACTTCAAATGTCATCAATGCCTGCCACTCTACAGCTGTAGTGGCGGCCATTTTCAACCGGGAAAAGTCACTTCTGCCCCGAAATCTAGCGTGAGTGATTACTCAAGTTCTATGACTGTTAGACTTTTGTATGTTTGTAAAAATGGAAGGGACATCATAGGAACATTTGTACACAAAAGAAAAGAAAATTTATGATACAAGGTTTGTTCGGAAAGTATCTGGCCATTTTGAATATATCCTGAGTAGGCTGCACAGTCTTGATGTAACTTGGCAACCAATCAGAGGGAACCTTCCTGCGAATGCAAGAACAGACCTTTTCTTATGGGGTTACTCAGTCATCAGTGGGATGTGACTGGATGGGCTTGTGTGTTGTATGACCATTACATTCAGAATGTCTGAATGAGTCAATCGTATTCCATGCAGGTTTTTTCTGGCAAAACATTGCATCATCCATATCTGACATTCACCCCCCTCACAGTCCAGATTTAGCCCCCTGAATATATCAAACTTACCAAAAAGACTAACCCACAAGAGAATCTGTAATTCTTTTCAACATTTTCAGTCTTCAGAGGCAAAAAAATTCACCAAAAGTTATATATCTCTGAGCAGACGAGGTACGTTTGACCAGTAGGAGCAGAGTGAGACAACTGTGTAGTACCAATACCTTCTTGAGATATTAACATCTGCTGTCCTTTATCAGACCTTATAGAGTAAAGTAGAATTAAATGAGATGGTCTTGATAGAACAGGAGTTGCACCAAGTTATGTTTGGCACTAAAGATGAGCTTTGGTTTCCGGATACATGAAATAATGTCCAGTTTTCAGACTTTTTTGATTGTCTGAATTTCAGTGAAGAGATTGTTGATTACACATTTTTTACATTAACAGGGAAATGCTTCAACTCTTAAATTTATATGGAAAAAAAAATTACAAATCTTAAATCAAGAGGAATAACTTTCAATCAAACTCACTCTCCTTGCACTTTCAAGTAAATCAAACATTTTTTTCCAATTCAATCCATGAATGAGTTCCATTTGAAAAAAAAATTGTTTCCATTGAAGAATTCTGCTGTGTTTAGGAGTGGTTTCAAGCAGTTCAGGGATTTAAGAGTTCAACTAAAGTTTGAGAGTGGATAGAACACTGAATATAAAAATTGAAAATGTTTACTTACTTGCCAAGTCTGTAGTCATCATCTTCATATTTAAGATAAGTAACAAGACATCGAACACCTTCCTTGGCTGATCCCTTGAATGCTGGCCATGTTGTCGGACATAAGCATTTATATCTGAGAAAAAAACAATAATAAAATATAGGGCTCTTATGGAAAAGTGTGGATTTGTATCTGCCTTTTTCTTTAACAATTTTAGCTGAAGTTTATCCTAATTTGTGAACAGATTGTTGTTGAATGAAATATGACAGAATTAGAAAGTTGGTGTCCAGTAGTTTAGAGCAAGGTTAGATTTCAATAGAAATATTGTACATATTTTAATAATCATTCATTATCATTGCCATAGACCCACAGATGGCTACCTAACCTACTAACCAAGTGGGCAACAGATTCTTCTCTCTTTGCTCGTCTGTATGTGTTTCCAGGCAATCCTGGCCTCATTTTGGGGCTACAATCATGAAAATTTGCATGAGTTTACCAATAAGCACCATCTAAAAACTTTTTTTCTCCTTCAAAGAAATGCTTTTTCTGGTCTCTATGGTCATTTTGCTCCTACGAGGCCCAAATTTTGTGCTGGTATTTTTTAGATAATTTTAGATAAAAGATCTATTCATTTTAGATTGTTAGTTCTAGTATTCATGGGCCATGGTGATTTATTTAAGCAAAGTATGTACATATATATTCAAAATTCATTTCAATCTAACCATGCAACTTCGGTGTATTAAATTGCAATGGGGTTGAAAGTTTCTAATCATATATAGAATAACAGCAGTATCTGTCACATTTAATAATTAGGGTTTTCGTTATAAAGTTATCTAACAAAACAAATTAATCGACAAAAAGTTGAAAGCAGAAAAAATTCACATGAAATGAATGTGAGCATCATCCCACTTAGTCCAATGAAGACCAAAATGGATGAAAATGCAGAAAATTTTGGAATTTTCCACCAAAAAAACAAACAAAAAAAAAAACAAAAACATTTTTACCTTTTTAAGAAGACTTCATAAGGTCTCCTGTAGGCAAAGCCAGCCCTGCGCACCCGTAAGTTCTCCATTAGACCCAGATACTTGACTTGATGACTAACAATTTGATCATCAAATAAATCTGTAAACAATTTAAAAGCAGAAGATAAATAGAAAACAAGAAAAAGAACTGCAGCACTGTTTATACAATTCTTGTCAGTATTTGTCCATTTTTGTTTGTATTAAAACTATTTCTTTCCAATTGAGTTTTCAAGTTGATCCCCTATAAAATGTCCAAAATAAAATTAAAATCATTGCATCAAAACTAAAATGAAAAGTATAGTAAGAAATACAATATAATTCATTGTGAAATAAAAAAATTATAAATATATATATATATATATGTGAAGTGTATACATTAATCATAATCACTGTATAGTCTGCTCTCTTTCCCTCTTGCATTTATTTTACTTGGTATTTAACTTGAAAAAAAAAAAGAAGAAAAGAATCCTGTGATGTAGTGTGACAAAAGGAAAACTTAGAACTCAAGACTCATCTCAAACTCATTGAATTTCAATATTCATTTCCTTAGTTCTTTTTAAAATTTTTTTATATATCATTAAGCCTTTTCTTGGACAAATATATAAAAATGTTCCTTGATAATTGCATCAATTTTAGAGACTATCATAAGGGTTAAATATGAACAAAATAAGCAAAAAACTTCACAAATGTAAGAAATCACTACTGACATTAGTGTCCACCATAAAAATTGATCTGGGCATGTGGGTTGGGAGAATTCTAAACTCACATACATTCTTGTCATTGAATATAGATAAGCATTAACACTATTGTTTGAAATAACTTCTATTTTTTATTTTAATTGTATATCTTTTAATCATTTTCAAAAGAGACAGATGGAATACTGAAACTCTCACTTTTTTTATGTCTTAATTTCTCAAAAACAAGGGATCCTTGAAAAAAAGTTCTTCATAACCCCTTTATACAGTTCTTCAAATGTCAAATTTGATGTGATACAACTTAGTATTTCAAGAACTCTTAGTACCACAGAAAGCTAGACAGTATATATATATATATATATATATATATATATATATATATATATATATATATATATGTATATTCCATTATATAATTGTGTAAGCTAGAGAGTGAGATGAAAACTACCATACTGTAAAAGGGGGGTTATAGTTAAAAGTAATCTTTACAAAACTTAAATTTGAAATCACTTACTGGCACGTTGGAATTTATTTGGTTTGATGCAGCGAACATAAGATGGTTCCTTGGACATTAGAATTTCCATTAATTGGTTTAAACTAATTTTGAACTGTGTGGCTGCCTGCAAGAAAGAAAAATCAGTCAAAAATACAGAAGACATTCACCTCTGAAAAGCAACAATTTTCCCCACAAAAAATAGTTTCATGTGTATTTTAGAACTAAGGTATTATTTCTGACAACTGGTACACCTGATAGATGAATTGTTCAAATTATTTTATGAGTTAAACAATTGAGATTTTTTGTGTAAAATAAATTGTTAGGAAAATAATCACAAAGTTTGATTTTTACACTTCAAAATATATCCTTGTTTGTCAAATATTTACAGGTGAAATAATTGAATTCTAGTTCATTTCTGGGTTTGCCAAGAAAGCTGCATATTTTGCCTTAGAGTCAATGATAGGATTTCAAACCAAATTAAAGCTTGAATTTCGAATGCTGACTTTCAAGACAGACAAGTTTTCTCACTTAAAAGATTATTACTATACTATTCTTTTTCCAACTTCAATTGGTTTTATACAGAAATAAGTTTCTATTACATCATAGCCAGGGGAGTTAATCCATGATTTATTTTAAAGAGTTACCTCCCTTCTTGATGCCCTCATCCATGTATGCCTCAGCAGTTCTATTTAGAATCTGAGTATCTGTTCGCTTCACCTAAGATCAAAGTGTGATTTCTTCAGCCCATGAAAATTAGGGAGATAATGAAAATATAATTGAGTTACCTTCAACAGGATATAACGTTTATACAAGAGAAAAAAGTACGTATAAAAAGGAATCTTTGCAAGTACAAGAAAATATTTAATCATGATTGATATTTGAAACTAAATGAGAATTCTATGAACTTGCAGTATCCAGTATTATTTGATGTTATTTTCTAAATCAAGCCTCAAATTTCAGTGAGGCTTAAAATGTACATCATTTAACATATAACTTACTGTTTCCGGGCGTTTCTTACTGTTGAGTTCATCTTTATTGAAGCACTGGGCTATGATGGGATTCGTAGCTGCAGCCATCACCTGAAAATGAACCAATGGGATAAGTGAATAAACCTTATAAAAATGAATTGAAGGATTATTGTAAAAGTTGGACGCGTAATATTGTGTGTATAACATGACATTGATAGTTGTTATAGTACATAGATTCTGTAAATAGGAAATAAAGATGAATCTTTCTTACCTCTTTTAAGTCTCTGTATAATAGGTCATTGTTTTTGTCCAAAAAGCCTTGTACATTGTAGGTAACTTCACCAGCATAATGAATCAATCGAAATTGCTAAAATAAAAGAAAGATACTTCATGAAATATACATAGTATTTAAGCAAAGAATTGGTAAATCTTTTTATTTGAAAAGTCATTTCAGTGGTATGTGATACACTGCAAAATAAATTACTGAAAAACAATGTCAGGGAAATCAGATAACCAAATAATGAAGAGACGTGATTGTATGCTGAGAGCATTTCATGAAATTTTCAGAAAAAAAAAATTATCAAAACATGAACCATCTTTGATTATACAAGACAGTCACAGAAGTCTGATTTGGACAAAATGAATCAGAGAAGTAATAAAAATTGACTTGCAGCAATGGAGGTTAGGGTTAGGGTATCTGATTTTTTTTGTTTTTCATTTTAATTGGTGCTTTTGAAATCTAGTAGGCAATGATATTTATAGAAACAATTCTTATAAATAAAATGTCCACTTACATCTCTTTCAATTGTCTTCCTGGTGGCAGTGTCAGCAGATAAATGAGAAATAAAATGAGCATGGGCGGAGTGGGTCTGAGATAACTTTTCTAAAAATGTTAGATCTGTTGGTTCTCCCGGCCGGACACATTCTTCATCCTTCAAAAGAAAAATGATGTATTTAGAGCAAGACGAGAGAAATTTGAGCATTAACAACAATGATCACGTGAACTTTTTCTTCAAATTCAAGATGGCTGCCATAGTTGGGATTTGACAGCATAGGATATCAACTCATTCTTAAACCGCCTAAATACATATACAAATTCAAGCACTCTTTTAACAGTAAAATTTTCTATATCCAATGACTAAAATTATAAACCTGGATGATAAAAGCACCAATATGACACACACACACACAAATACTTGAGGGTAGACAATTCTTTCATCTAAACCGAGTTACTTCCTTTGAAAATTGTCACTTCTATTCAGCGGGTTTTATGGTGCTGTCAGTTTTAGCATTGCAAATCTTATGCAATGAATTTTGTGTGCATAACCTCTGCTAATGATCTTGTACATGACTTAATCTGATAGGAAACACAGAGGTATCATACGCTGCATCAAGTGACAGGTATTGTTGTGAGCAAATCAATTAGTAGTACATAGTATCCATGCTAAACTAAAGACTTTAATCGACATACTTCTGAATATCAAACATCAATACCAAATCTTTGCACCAGGTGGTAGATGTGACCAGTAGCACCCAGAGACACGCCCAGAGACGAGCAAAGAGAGAAGAATCTGTAGACCTCTTGGCGTTTCCATATTCAGTGATATCCAGTCAAGGCATTATTAGATAGAAAGAGAATGATACAGTGTATAGAGCAATAAAATAATGAATGAACGTTAGAAATAGATGAATCTTACCATAATAGCTATAATTCCAATAGGTTTACCTTCAACCAAATCACAGATTACTTTGTTATTGAAAAACTGGACAGGTTCCCACTGAAACAAGAGAATCACATTTATAGAAAATTTGGGTGCTGAACTTGGAAAGAAAAAGAAAACAAGAAAGTTTAAATGCAGCTGGTAACCATTACTTTTACTGCCTAATATTCACTGTCAAGGGAAGTTATAAGAATTGACACAAGATTACTTCCCTTGGTAATTCATTTTATCGGGACTGAGAAAAATTCGAACGAGAAAAATTTCAAAATAATTTATTGGAACGAATTTGAATCAATGATTCATTGGAACAAATTTTCCATTTTGTGCATAATTGAAAATAACTCACTATAAAAAATGTAGAAAAAACATCCCAATTTATTTTAGAAACAAGAATAAACTTATTGATAAAATAAAACAAATAGACAACAGTAGTCTCTAAAAATTCTGTGGATAGTAATTCAGAAAAATTAAGACAAAGTGAAAAACAAATCTTAACACATGGCACAAGAAGTTCCATGTTGAATATCCCCCCAAATCAGATATAATTGATCCACTAAGCTCCCGTTTTAGGAAATACTGACAGAAGAAAACACTTCCGTGCACTTGAAACTTGGTATCTTAATTTTAAATTTTATTGAACTAAAAGTAGCTGCAGCAATCTTTTACAGTACTGTATATGAATTTATATGTTAGATAAAAGATTCAATTCGTGATGGACTAATGATAATTATAAAATTACATTACGAAAAACTTTACACAGATGATTATTGATCAATGTTTTCACTGCTTAATCAACTTGCAGATAATGATTCTTTGCAATTTATTTTCTTGTCATAAATGATGCAAAAAGAAATTACTTTAAGTATACTTAAAAAAATTACTCAACTTCTCGGAGTTGACTTGAAAAAAAGGTAAAAAGGGAGATAAATCCAGATACTAAGTCACTCATTGCAAGGGAGACAATTATTGCAGAATTTTCAGCGAAGTTTCACTTACCTCGATTCCCTCCCTTTGATACTCGTCCTGCTCAGATTTCAAAGTCAACTCAATGAAGAGTTGCTGTAATTTTTCATTACAGTAATTAATACAAAATTGCTCAAATCTAAAAGAAAGAAAAAGTGAACATTGGATTATTATTAGTTCAAATTATTGTCTTAGAGTGTGTAATCACACATATGAAGTCCTATTTAGAAAAAATCTGTCTACATAGTTAGGTCAGTTAAATAGAATAGCAACAAGAAAATTTTGACCAGGCAAGGTGAAAACCTGCACAAATAGGCAGTTACTGTTTTCTAGCATGAATTTCGATCTATGTATTTTGGAAAATTAGAATAAGAAGCTTAATTTGGCTAGACTGCAAGAATCAAATTAATTTAAAAAAGTTATTTTACAAACATTATACATTACACATGTATGGCTATAATTGAAAAAAAAAGTAATGACATTGGCAAACGACTGAGAAAGAGGGTAAATGAGACAATTTGCTTTGATGTTGACTTATCTCAAATTCAGTTCATTCTTTGTGGTTTTCAAACAAAAATACACGTGAAAGACTATTTTTACACTTATGTGAAACTTTAAGTATATTTTTGCAGTAAATGGATGTGCTGGTACTGTAAATAATACAAAGAAAGGAATAGGTAAACCAAGTTCAAACTCAAACTAGTAGATTTCGCGTTCACTTCACACGGCTCTTGAGATAGGTATAAATCCTCCCCTTCAGTTATTGGTAAATAACAGAGGAGTTGGCACTTTTCAGCCCTTAGTCAATCATGGACATTGTGTTGGCATTCTTGCTGCATGATAAGCTATAATAGCTGCAAACAATGATTGGGTCTCCATAGATCATTTGAGAAATGGTGAGAAAAAGGGGAAAAAAAAATTCTTACATGTGTCATGTGACACAATGAGCAGCCAAATTTTTCAGAAATGTACTTTTCACTCCTTTCATCATTAATCTCTGAGCTTCAAGACTTGATACACGGTATCTAATGATGATGGTAACAGAGTGAATTGGATGGAAAGAAAATGAAATATACTCACCCATTACCCTCAAAGATTTCAAAACCATAAATATCGAGGAGGCCAAGCAACGTACATCTTTCTGTTGACTGGAGAATAAAGAGGACAAAGAGAAGCAATTAAGAAAACTGGTCTGTTTTTGTCACTCAATAGAAATCATCACGTGACAAATCTCTTTTGGCTACATGCCATGTTGGGGGTGATCAATTAAAACTTTGGAAAGGGGGGGATCAATGGATAAGTTGCTTCTTGCACATTTTTTTGGGCAGTGATTGCTAAAATATCTAATTTTCAAAACACGAGCTGTCACAAACTAAGCAATTAATTTAGCATAAAATTACACTGTAAATTAAACCCCTATCTAAAAACTATTATTATATAGACACATTTGAAATGATCTCCTGTAGTTATACTCTTAATGTATCACTCGGCCTAGACAATGTGAATTGAATAAACAATTGAGGAAAATGGAATCGAACATGTGGCCAATAGGGTAGCCTCAAGGTAGTGATACTCTTACCATTAACAGTAAGGCCCCATGTTCTAGGTAATTGAAAGAATGATATTGATGAAAATAAGCAGAAAAAAAATCAAATAAGAGAATCAATAAATTCACGAGACACAGATATAATTGATTTATATTTCATTTTTAAATCTTGTATCACAAAAAACAAAAAAATTGATATTAGAGAAAAATATTAGAGTTACCTCCCATCTTACATGTCAATCATTAAGGATAACCATGAAAATTTTCTACCAGTGGTGTATGATGCTTTGTATCTTGGCTTTGCCGTGTGCTACGGATGCACAAAAAAAAAAAAAAAAGAAGAGTTTCATAACCTCACTCAATCATTGAACAAATAAAGATAAGAGAATCAATGAAAGAAAACAAAATCTGGATTGCACACATTTATCCACTGATAATAGTGTTTAATCCAAATTCAGTTTTTCATTAATTCTGCAATCAGGACCACTTTCTCTACATTGTGCCAAACTATCCATTGCTTTTGAAAGACACTAAAATGTTTTTACGTTTTTGTGCATCCATAACACAGCCAAGATGCAAAGCACAATACGCTACTCATTTTTGTCAAATGACATCAATTGTGAACCATTATTAATTTTCTTCACCAGTATCTTCTTTCATCCTAATTTTAGTTGCTTTATGTTGGAAAAACTCAGGTGGTCAGTCTACAGCAGTGAGTGAATGTGGATCAGAAATAAAGAATAAGCTCTCAGTGAAACTCAAACTTATGTCAGATCTGCATAGTTCGCTCATTGATATAGACTGACAGCCCAAGTAGTTACAACTAAAAATTAAGATGAAAGAAAATACTTGTCAAAAATTGATTATGATTGACACTGCTTCATCTAGAACAATAGAATCAAGGTGATTTAGCTGACATGAATTGTGCCTGGAAATCTTACCGGAGTTGCGAGAGATGCATTAATTTTCTTTACAATCCAGGTAAAGAGTCTGTCATAGATTCCCTTGGCAAGGGCATCTCGTACATAAATGGCTTGTTCGGAATTCAGAGGAGTTTTCATCTACAAGAAGAAAAAAAAAAGGTGAATCAAGAAATTAAGGTGTAAAAGACCCACCCTGAAGTTAGATTCTTGGTTCTGGGTACGGCTGGTGGTAGAGCAGAAAAAATGATAAGGGGATTTGGGAGTCGAAAAGAAAATAGCAATACATTTTAAAAGAGTCACTGTGAAATAGCTGAAATGCTGTTTGATAATATTATCTGATAGTAAATGTTAGTCTGTTTTGATATTTACCATTGCTAAGAAAATCTTCACTGTATGCTTTACTATATTCATTTATTTATTTGTTCATTTTTGGGAATGGTAGAGTTTTTGTATTGAAAGATTTATTGGGTTTTGGGGACTGAAAGGGTTGGGGGTTGTGTCAGTAAAAATTATCCGTAGATTTAGTCCATTTGCAGCCACCTAATGCCCTTATCTCCGCATATGACAAGGAATAACTGTATATGTGTATGGTTAATGAGTATTTTTTTGTATACTAGTGGAAATATCAGTGCCTAACAGTCCATATTGATTAAAACAGACCCAAATGACACTGATTAGACAAATGGCATGTTAATCTATGAGATAACATAGTGGTTGTATGGTCAATTTTAAACTAGATATTTATGCATCATAGAGGACACAAGCGTCTAAAGGGCAGGAAAAAATATATAAATAAAAGTTACCAAAATGTTTTTGATAATGTAGAAGCCAGTGTTGAGCAAGTGTACTTTTATGTAATTATAATAATAGTAAAAATACATTAAACCATAAACCTACAACATTATAGAAGGAAAAGAAAGGTTTTTCAATGTTTTTACCTTTTCTTGTCTCACATCAATCGTTCGATTTTCCAAAGCTGTGATCAACTGTTCTTTTGGGCAACCCAAAAGCTGAAAAACAAAACGATTAAATTAAAAAGGGATTCTGATAGCTAATTTTTTCCATCCAAAGATCTGAAATGATGTGTTACATGCCAAAGTATACTTCAGTAGTTTCATGATTGGAAACCATTATCAAAAAAACGCATACATTTCAAATTTTGTATGATACATACTTTTATTTTGCTCAAAATTTTCAAGGAAAGAACATAAGATTCTCTTCATTCTCATTGCTAAAGTGCAAGGAAAATTCTGAGGAAAAAAGTATGCATCTTACAGAATTCAACATGTACGTACATTTTTAATAATGGTGGAGCATGAAACTATCGAACTATAATCATAAATGGGTAAGATGACACTTTATCAAACTAGTGGAGTAAGTAAAGACTATATATTATCTCACATTCATAGAAAGCACTGGACAATGTGTCAGACAAGGGACACAGATTTCCTGGATTTCTGGACCAAGGCTTAATATATACAAATAATATAAAGCAAGGAATGAAGTTATATTTAACAGATAAAATTTGATATGCTCTTAATGCAGGATCTTTATCAAATGATTTATAATTTTAAAATATAGAATATAAGATATATGATGAAAGGTAAACAAAGAAGAGTAAAGAATAAAACTGTTTATAACTAACAAACAAATTAACCGACTTAAAAAAAAAAGGGTCTATCTAATCAATATTAATCCACTATCTTCATCTAAAGATTATTCAACTTCATCATGAATATTAAAACAAAGTGCAGCTGTGCCATGAACATAGCTTGGTTTCTAGAAATTCTGTTTTCTAAAAACTGGATAAATGGTCTGGTATTGTATAGAATGATAATGATAAAAAACTTATTTTAATAAAATATTTTTCCTAAAACCTCTGACAAACAGATTCGAGAGAGTTGTGTGTGCTTTCAGGCATATCAATAACATTAGAAAAGTTGAAGATATCCGTATAACTTACATCAGCCACATATGTTTCATGGCCATTGTGGGAAAGTTTTGCAACTCCTTGATCTTCAATGTGAGTTATATTCCCTAAATGAAGAACAGCAGCGACAATGGAGAACAGAGACTGAAAATAAATGAATAAAATAACCTTATGAGCCAAATGAAAGATATTAATTCTTAGATGAAAAATTGTCATTATTATAATGAGAAATTGAATCATATAAATGTACAAAAGAGGAGACTTATTAACAAAATAAATTTGAAAATAAACAGGTTGAGAAAGAATAGTTTTGATTTTCAAAAGGATATATGTATGATTATAAATTGTGTTATATTTTGTAGAAACTTTTTTTGAAATGATTTCATTTGGCCGAGACTATATATATATATATATATATATATATATATATATATAATAAGCACTTAGAGAAAATGGGGCTGCTGCAGGAATCAAACCTGTGACCGATAGGGTAGTTGCTTCAATATAGCGTTGGTCTTATCATTGAGCTAAACAGCTGCCAGTAATGCAAAGGCCCAAAATATTGTTTGAACTTTAAATTCTCATTTTGTTTATCCACGGTCTATATCTGCTCTATTTGTTTCTGTTAACGCAGAGAGTTATATTATTTGGGAATGGATATATGATCTGACAAAGATTTAAATTTGTCACTAGATATGATCATGTTTAATATATATAAAACTGATGATCTCAACGAGAGAAAATTTACACATAGTTTTATGAAAAAGTATCTGTAAAAAAAAAAAAAAAAAAAAAAAAAAATCACTGATGAAAATCACATCAATTACATAAATGGGAAATAAGTGACTGAAGTGAAATTTACATTTTTTTTTAATGTTTAGTGCTTAAATCTGTAAAGATTTCTAGACAGTATATACCTATCCATAAATAATGACAATCCAGACTAAATCGCCGGAAAAAAAACCACAAATCAAGAGAATTTTTTTTAATGTGATAGTGTTTTCCCTCTCGTTCGTAATACAACGGTAGGAAAGCAAGGAAAATGAGGAGTTACCTTCTCCTGTCAGAAAGAAAATAGAGTTACTTCCCCTACATTGGAAGCAGAGAGACGTTATCATACGTAATACAGAATCACACAGACAGTGATTCCGACTTTAAGTGTAGCGATAAAAAGCAGTTGAAATTACGATGAAAGAAATCCTAGCTGGAAAAGACCAAGAAAAAAAAAAAAAAAAAAATCAAAAAAAATCGACAACGCTTCAGCTTGATTTTTAAAAATTCTTTAGATGAAGCATTGTCAAGTATTAATTTTTGACTTGTTCTTTCGTCTTAATTGTAGTTGCTTTTCATTGCAACTACCCAGACTTTCAGTATACATACATCAGTGAACAGTGAGTTCAATTCTTTCCCAGGGCTTATTCTCTATGTTCAATCCGTGCTGTCTACTAAAGGCCCAAGAAACAAATCATATTTGAACTCATGGAACTAGTCATATTTATTTTTATTCATTTTAGCGTTTCCATGTTAACTTTTGGTTACCCTATGAATTCTATGAACTTTTCATTATATGTAATTTTATTCTCTGATCTTTCTGTATCTGTTTTATGGTAACAGTTTGAAAATAAAATATCTTTTTAGTCTTCTTTTTCTCAACTTAACTTCTCTCCAATAAGATTACCGTGTATACGAAAAAGATCATGTTTTCTTATTCTTTCAATAAACTAGCATTCATAGTTGAATTTCACATTTATGATATCAGAAACGGGGTCATCCACATATAACTGACGCTTCCTTTTTTAAATTTAGAGGGTCCCATAGCAGTCAGTTCCTATTGACAGTGATTGGATAGAATCTGTCTCCCCCTCCTCTTTCTAGGTGAGAATAAGGCAAGCAGAGTTGCTTCCCATGTTACACTTCACTTGTGGCAATGACTTTACAAAGCAGGTTGGGATTGGGCAACAGAATTTAAAAAATTTTTTTTTACTGCACTTTTTGTTTGTTGCCATTAAGATTAAGATGGAGATAAAAAATTGTCAAAATTAATAACCATACTTTTATTATTTATTTCAACTAGTTTTTTTTCAAAATTTATTCTAAATTTTATGGCGGAGTATAAACAGTGCAATCAGAAATAAATACTGGTTGCCATAGAATTAGGGTCAGAGATTAAGTTGTGATACTAAACAAAATTAATGATAAAAATATCCATAAAAATATTTCATCCAACATTGAAAATAAAGTAAAATTTTAAAAATTCAATCTATTGTATTTGTCTGTGAGACTGGTGATATATGAGGAGACATCATCGGTGTAGAGTCAAAATGTGTTCTTTTTCAGTTCAGTCAATTCTGGGGTGCCTTATCCCTACTAGATTCAATTTTGCCTCCATTTCTCAAATCATCCATGGAGACCAATTAATTATCTGTAGCAAATGTGTTTTTTCTTATGGGTACCATCCTGGCGCCCTAAGATGGACTGCCTTACAGGACCAAAGGGCTTCACCTGCCTTACTATTTACCCATAGCAGGGTGGGGGAAGGAAGAAGTGAATTCACGCCTCTCCCAAGTGCATTAGCTTGAAGTGAGCACAAACTGTCCCAGCCAGAGTTTCAACTGGGTTCACTGATTCCATTCTTCATGGCATTAACCCTACGGCAATGTGCACCTTTGAATGTTAATCCAAATGCTCATCCAATTGCTAGACCACCCTCCTATCAATACATATAAAGACCATAGTCACCAAGTTGGTTTGTTAGACTTATTTGGTCAGCAGCTAAAGTTTTACTGACTGCTGCAGCAGACACAGAGATACTGTTTGCTGAGAGAAAGAAAGACAGCGAGATTTACGTGACTGATAATGATGTTTTAAAAAATAGAGATAGTCTAAAATATTATTCTATCGACAGATGACATGAAAAATCTCTCTATTTTTTTTTAAGGGCCCCACACTAGTGTAGAAATAAAATCACCTTGAAAACCAGCAACGGATGGCCTCAAAACTTACCTCTTGCTCTGCACTGGAGAAGTCGCAGATCTTCAAAGCTTGGTTCACTTCCTCATAATTCCCTTTATCATCAACCGAGGCCACACTGATACATTTGCCCTGAAATAGCAAAAAAAACAACAGGTCTGTTTAGATACTCCATAGAAACCGTCATTTTGGCAAAATGCTGTGTTGGGGGGGGGGGTGATCATTTGAAAAATTGAAAAAACGGGTTAATCAATGAATAAGTTATTCTGCTCACCTTTTGTTGGGCAGTTATCACAAAAAAAAGTCGGAATTTTGAAAGTGAGTATGAATGTTGCCGGACACACAGAGGGACCAGTTTAGAATAAGTTTACATTGCAAATTGATCCCTCTGCTAAAAACCTACCAAGAGGGAGAATTTAAAGGAAAAAACAAAACAAAAACAAAACAGGAAAAAAAAAGACCAAAATGGTCAAAATATTTCAAAGAGGTATTAAAAAGGGTCTAAATATGGTTGGAAAAAAAAAAAAGGAAAAAAAAAAAGAAAGAAAAGATGCCGGCAAAAATTGTCCAAAATGTGCAAATTTAGCGATTTTTGCATTGCCAAAATGTGAAAAGCACTAAATTGGCAACCCTGCTCTGATCAGGTGCAGTGAGTGATTGTCCTCCAAATACCAATGTAAATCATGCATCATAGTCCAGCATAGATGGTAGAAATTTTGATAGGTAAGCAATGCGGAGCGATTTAATATGGCATCTGCACTTATTAATGTATTATGACTTGAAGGAAATATTCAAAAAGGTGAATAACAACAGATTCTCAGAAGAAAAAGAGACATTCTTTTTCAAATCATTGCCAGCTGAGTGAGCCATTTAAGAGAACAACTATGGTAAGCTGGAAGTAACTAAAAACATCTACGTCTCAATACATCTGAATTTATGAGGATTTAATGAAATATGGCGTAACTGTTTATGTTTCTGTATGCGTTCCATCATAATCAATGCATAAACTCTAAAGTTTTTTTTTATTTGTTGGTTTCCCATAGATCAAGTAATAATTCTGAATTCCTATAAAACTTATCCTGGTGGATTTGATGAGAAAAAATAAATTTGAAGGATATCTTTCATTTTGAAGAAAAACACAGAAAATTGATTTCATTCTGATTTATTCATTTGATTATGAATAAATATATTTAAATAAATACATTATATTGTTCCCATTGCCAATATTTGATTCAATCTAATCCTGTCCCTGGTACTTAATTTGATTCAATGATTTAATATTTTCCTGTAAAATACATGAAAAAACATAAATGGTGAAATCCTGTCTTTAATATTCATTTAATAATCATAGATTTAAGCATGTTCAAGTAATCTTTGTCATTTCCAGCCCGTCAAACCTATTTCCTAAATAGCTGACTCAGCAGGTGATGATTTGCAAAAAAAAAAAAAAAAAAAAAAAAGCAGTAAAAGAAATGAAATGCTCAAATTGCAGAAAAGAAAGTCTTCTGCCTAATAACTCTGTGGCTCAAACTTGGAAATAAAGTTAAAATCTTCTCCAAGAATGTTACAATGGACAACCAATGCATTATGAGAAATTGCACTGCAGTGTCTATTGTATCAATCCTCTCAAAATTTGGAGGGAACCATTTGTGGTGATCATTTTGGGATAGATAACAATAACCTGTTGATGACAATAAGCAAAAGATATAAAAGATTTACATTCATTGTCATGTTATTACACTTGTTGTTGTCATTGTTGTTACACTCATTGTTGTTGTTGTTATTACACTTGTTATTGTTATTACATTCATTGTTATTACTTTCGTTATTGTTGTTATTACACTCCTCGTTATTGTTATTACACTCATTGTTGTTATTATACTCATTAAAGTTGTTATTACTTGTTATTGTTGTTATTACACTCATCGTTAAAGTTGTTATTACTCGTTATTGTTGTTATTACACTCATCGTTAAAGTTGTTATTACTCGTTATTGCTATTGTTACACTCATTATTGTTATTATTTCACACATTATTGTTATTACACTCATTGTTATGTTAATAAATTAATTGTGTATTAACAACTTGATAATGTAAAAATTGATATGGGAGTCATTTTTAAAAACCATTTCAATTCATTCATATAAACTGTTTAAAACTAAGTGATTTTGATAACAATAACTGTTAGATAATATTATCCGAGATTATAATAGACAGCTTCCTCTGTCCATCATAACAGGTTTTTATAAAGGAAAAAGTGCAAATAAGCTTGATGTGTGTCGCATTCATAACTAAATGTAACACAACAGTGTAATCAGCATATAAACTTGATGGACTACAAACTTAATTCTAGATAACACAGAATCCATCAGCACTCTGAGAGAGGCAGGACATCAATAGTGGAGCCTTGTTAAGGTTTCTTAAATTCAAATCAAATGAAGTTACAAGAATTTATTGAGACAAACATTAAAAAATTTTTTTTTCAAAATGGATACATTAATGTACAGTTTATTTCATTAGACTGATGCAAAAATCTTCAGGATTTAAAAAAAAAAAAATCTCTTATTCATAGCATCAAAATATTTTCACGGTTTTTCTATGACCTACACCTAAGTTTCTCAAACTTTTTGTACTTATGGAATGACTGGGCCAAAATTTTTTGGAACCATGTTTACTTAAGGACCTGGATTTGCCTGGGTTATCAAGCATAAGATCTGAAAGCGCCTGAGCCCTAAGGTAAAATCCCCAAATCAACATATGATATATGTGATATAATGAAGTGCAGCAGCCATTGAAAGGGTGCAGACTACGGACTAGATATGTTTTTGCAAGCATGATAAAGAGTAATATGTAATATTTTTGGATACAAAATATATGAAGATACATAACTATACTTATTTACTAAATCAGTCTTAATTCTATTTTAAGAATGGCTTTCTTAGTGAAAAACCAACAATCGAAGTCTGTCACAACAGACACATTGTGTTTTTTTTGTATCAATGCCACATGATATTTCATTCAAAACTGCAAACAGTTTATTTCTCTATATCGGCAATGGAACCAAAAATATATGATGTGGTACTCAAGGATTCTGCAGAAGTCAGTCTGAGTAACCCTGATCTTCGCAACCTTCCAGCTAGATTATGTATTCCATTGTTAAAAAGTCTGGTTTTGACTTGATGAATTCTTTGAGGAATTTTTCGATGCTTCCAAAGTTTTTGGAATCACTGACCAGAAAAGGAGGGAAATGGAATAAAACATGTAAAAGTCAGAGGGTTCCAGGTCTGAAGCAGAGACTTTAGAACTGTGGTCCATAGATATCTGGGATCAGTCAGATAATGGTTGGAAGTCTGCAGTTGGCAATTCAAATTGATACTATGAATTTGAAATGAAGATCACTGAGCTTGATAATTAGCCCAGTACTACACTGGATAGAAGATCTGTCATGAATCCTTCACACTATGGCTGATGCTCGATAATGGATTGCCTGTCTGGCGGCCTCCACTAGGGAAATCTATTGACCGAAGATCTGTTTGGCTTAGCTGCTTATGTTTGAGAACATCAGACGCAACATAACCGATTCTCTGTCTAATGAACAGCTATGCATTAGGCTAAGAGTTGTTCTGGGAAAGCAACATTTCATACTAGTTGTGTTGTGCAGGCCTGGTAGCAAGTGATCATTGCCTTCTCCAATTTTGCCTCCTCCATTTATTTTGACTCATATACCCAATTTAGTAGTTTCAAGTATATTTCTAGTTCAATCATAAAGTGATCATGGTCAAATCATTTCACTTTCATTCATTACATTAAAAATCATCTGTTGAAAAGCTGCAGCAAGTTTCAGTGTTTCGTTTGTTACTTGTAAGTGATTTCCATTAGTATTTTAGTATTCAAATTATATTGAGTCATTGCAGGAAATGGATCATTGGTCAAAAAGCAGTATGACTGTTTAAAATAATTACCGTAATTATTTGTGTATAATATGCAACTTTTTTTCAGATTTTTGAACCTATTATACACAAGAGTTAAATTTTATTTGTGCTTTTCCTGGCCAAGGGCGTGGCCATATTTGAGACAGTATAATTGAGAGTAAGTTGTATCTATGGTCCAAGCTAACTAATGTGCAACAAAGAGTTTAAATCACTGACAAAACACTTGCGTTGTCGTAAATGTTCTATACATTGTGATATTAAGCACATTTTAATCTGCTTCACTCTTGCTTTCAGTTGATACAAACCAAGTAAAAATTGAACAAAAGTCAGAATTAGCTGCTTTGAATTCTGAAAAGTCAGTGCATATTATACACAAAGGATGTTTTCTTTCCAGGAATTCATAGACCATAATTACAGTTGAATTGGCTAATCTCTTCACCTATTTCTTCATAACTAAAAGTTCTACTGCAAAACTACGATGAGTTTAATAGTTTTGTTTGTTGCTATCGAGTGATTTTTATTCATATCTTTATGCTTAATCATTTTTCATCTCAAGAAATGGATGATTGGTTGAAAGGCGGTGCATTAAAAATACATAAAATGATTTAGAATCATCGGACGATCCCTTGTTTGACTTTAAGGAAGACACTGAAGCACTAGGCACGAAAGTATTCTGCAGAATACTAAAAATGATGGTTGATAAACCAATACACATTATATGTTATGATGTGGTCAAATGAAGCTAGAAAGCCAACAAAGCCTAAACATCACATGAACTCAAAACAAACAATGTGCCGGTGAATCAATTGAATTCCTAATGAAATTGAAAGTGTTACAAGCAAATCGGATTGTGATAAGGAAAACTGTATCTAATAGCAATAATAAACAAGCTGTAACTGCGTCTTATGAAGTGTCTCTCTTAATAGCAAAATCAGGAAAACCCCACGCGATTGTGGAGAATTTAATTCGACCTACCGCGAAGATAATAGTTACGCAAATGGTGGGAGATAAAGCCGCAAAAGACTTGCCTTTAAATCCGTAATCAAACACTACAATTAGAGATTGAATTGCGGAGATTTCTAACTGTAAATCAACTGATTGAGCGCGTACGAAATGTTAACTATTTTTCACTACAACTTGATGAAAGCACGGATATTTCTAACAAAAAACTAATCTACTTTTTCTCCGTTCGATACAAATATGACGGCTACTTCCATGGAGATTTCTTATTTTGTAAATCTATTTGAATTCATGTTATAGGGAAAGCACTTTCCACTTGTTTAAATGATTTTATAACACTGAATAAGCTAAATTTGTTTCAATGAGTTGGTCTTTGAGCAAATGGTGCTCTAGCTATGACTGAAGCAATAAGTGGGATCATAAATTAAATTCAAGAGGAAGTACCAAATACAATCTGGGCATGCTATTATATCCATTACGGATCACTTGCTGCAAGGAAAATGCCAACAGATTCAGAATCATTTGGTGAAGCCATGTTAAATTTTATGAAGGCTCGCCCACTAAATAATAAAAATTTTCGAGTTTTATGCTGAAGTTCATCGGTTGTCTTCCAGGAAAGTTTTGAATTGCATTCTAAAACTTCATGATGAAATAAGAGTCTTGATCATAATATTCAAGTTTGTAAAAAACAACTGTAGGTGTTTTTACAGTTGAAGATAAAATAGCCATAATAAGAAAAACTAAAAGTTGGGGAGAATCAACTTCAAGAGAATGTTCTTGATTCATTTCAAAGCCTGTTTGATTTTTTACAAACTCAGAGGAAAATTACCTCAAAAGATAATTGAAATTTTTATTGAACACTTGAGAGGTTCAAAAAGCTTTCAGAAATTACTTTCTTCAACCAGAATAAGATAATAGAAACTGTATTAGGGACCCATTTAATTGCGAAAATATACACAAAATCAACGATTTGACAATTTCCGAACGGGATGAATTGACTGAGCTATCATGTGATGCTTCCTTAAAAATAGTCTTTGAACAAAACAGTCTTCCTGATTTTTGGTTATCAGTGAGAAATACTCATCTACTATTATCAGAAAAAGCCCTTTAGAAATTACTTTGTTTTTCTAGAACTTACCTTTTTGTGTGGGCTTTCTCCATGTCGCTGTACATAGAAAAATAAATAACGAAACCAACTGAATGTTGAACATGACTTGGAGTCTATCAATTAATGTTTAAAAGCTAGATGCTAAAAATAGGCGTCTGCTAGAATATTTCCTTTATAGAAAGGATCCTTGAATATTCAAAACCACTGATCTATACTGATTGTCCAATTCCTCAACTCAAGGTATATCAACGCTCATTATAGAGAGAAAGAAAGGCAAGTGTCAGTCTCTTGAGAAACAACTCCCATTATGTATATAACGGCTGGTGACAAAGTCCTGGTTTCTGTTGCATGCATTAGTCTAATGATCCTTGCAAGTATCAAGTCTGGTGAGACCAGGAGTAATCACAGAGCTTAGAGTGTACTCAATTAGCTACTGAATGCCCTGGGAAATTTGTTGTAATGAAGAGTTTTCCAAACTCTTCACTCATACCAGGAATTGAACCTGGGACCACATACATGCAAGATAGACATGCTAACCATTACACTGAGTGGATATAATTATATTTATATGTAATTTCCCTTATCTATTTGAAAATAATTATGCCAACTATAAGAAACGACTTGACATTGAGCTTAATGGCTGCCAAAGGCAACCTTTAAATGAGTACCGAGGGGAAAATATTTCACAGTATACAACTCATAAATTTAGATGAAAAATTCTAATCTTAAATCAAAGGGAAAACTTTTGATTGAAATTACTTCCTCGGCACTTCCAGGTAAATTTTGAATTTTTAAAATTATTCTGTTCATTTCAGATTTCCATTTGGAGAAACAAATAATTCTATTTAGTGATGAGTTCCACTATGTTTAGTAGTTTCATTCAGCTCATAAATTGAAGATATATATATATATATATATATATATATATATATATATATATATACTATATGGTATGTGCTATTAATAGATCTATGAACTGTCAAGGGATGCAAACTATAAGAAACATCAAGTGTATCATAGAAACATATACAAGCAGAATGAGGAAATGCGGAAAAGAGAAAGTTTACCTGACGTAGATAATGGTATTGCATAGGATCAGAGGTCAAGTTTATTTTCTCGAGCAGAGCATTGTTTCCGCTGCACAGAAGTTGATAGAAAATATGAAAATTGCGTTCACCCGGTGCATGTTGGACAACACGTGATTTTTCCAAAAGATAATTCAAGATGTGACCTCCAACTGGGGCCCCCTATGAAAAAAAAAGAAACAGTTTTAAACAAGGCTATCAATCGATTAGAATGATTTTTTTTCAATTCTTAAATTCATATAAAAAAAAATGAAATTTGAAATTGTTTGGAGTCATATCTCTTTGACCATTTAGCAAATTTAAATGTCTTCATTGGATTCACAGAAGAGTTCTATTTTTCATGCTGTTCATTGATGAGTTCCACTGTAAATTACAAGTGGTTTCAAGCGGTCCATGAATTTAAAAGTTAACACTTTATAAAATAGATAATGGTATAAAGAGCAGGAAGAGCACAGAGCAGTGGCAGATTGGCCCACCAGAATTCTGGGAAATCTCCCAGTTGAGCTCTTCTTTGATGGTAGAACATTTATTGGTAGGTATGTTTGCTTAGAAAGAGATTCATTTCACAATATTCCTTCCTTACTGACATGCTCTATCATTTTGAATGATTGATTTCATTAATTTTGTTAGAACACATAAGATTTTAAATTGTATGTACCTCAATTCAGAAATAACTAACATTATAAGAATCATATAATTGAAACCAAATTATAAGGAGTCATGTCTGCAGGATGATTACGATAGTAAATGAGCAAATCCTGATAATTTTGAGAATATAATATTATAAAATCTGTCTTGTAGTTGAATTTGACAAATCTAAGCTGTAAATAAGCTATGCATTCAATGACATATTGCTATCTTGTAAGACTAAATGGTAATAGAAATCCCAACAAATTTTGATCAATATTTGATTATTAAAAAAAAGACACAATGGGATGTGGGATCTCTCTATTATTAGTCCATTAAATAAGGATTTTGAGGATACTGAATTGCTAATCAGACAAATTATACATAGAAAAATAGATAATTTCATATGGAATCAGAATATGACTTTAAAAGGTTGTTCAGGTCACATATCCATGGACTTGGGGATAATCCAGTGGATACAGTGTTGATCTTTTTCCTCAATTTATAAAAGGATTCGGAATACTAATACAGTAGCTTAAGTGAAATTTCAAGCTGAATTGTTCAAAATGTGAAAAAGTGTGAAAATTCGCATACTGGTAGATTTTTTTAGGCTTTTTTATATAAAAACATGACACACACGATCTGACCAAAATTGTGACCGTTACCTCAATTTTAATATAGCCATCATGAAAAAAACAAAAACGGCAGTATAGATTAATTGAAATTACTGCCAGAATTGTCCAACATGTGAAAAAAAGTGTGAAAACTCACACTCTAATTGATCAAAACAAGACATTACCCATCTGACGAGAATTGTAGCCGCCATCAATTTCAAAATGGCACCATAGGAAAAACTAAATTCACCTCATTCATTTGTTGAAATTTCAACCAAATTGTTCAAAATGTGAGAAAAAAAATGGTTAAAACTTGTGTACTGGTAGATTTTTCATATGCATGAATTGAGATTTCTCCCCATAGATATTACAGACAAATAATTCAAGAACTGGAAACAAATGGTTGTCAATGCAGAACATGTTTCCAAGATGGGCAATATAATGTGAACTTTTGTTCATGATAGAAAATAGTTTCATCTTTCCTTTGCCAGCAAATGAATTAATAGTGTCACACCTAGAAGAACTATTGAAACAAATGAGATTAGGAACATTTCCTTCGAATAATTGAATAATAAGATTTGTTGTGCTTTTTGTTAATACGAGTAGCAACAGAAGCGATGTTGATAATTCACTTCAGATGTCTTGTACAAGTCATGAATAGCAAATCTGTAATGTCAGCCATGGAATGAACCAATAAAAACATCCCTGTCTGGGGCGAACAAAATTACCCTCTGTCAATTAAAACCTGCCTGTTTGGCATGAAGTAAGATTCTAATATCTGTCTCCTCATGATCTGAATAAAGCTCAGGAAAATCAGTAACATTTTCTTTCTTGAATTTGAAGGCTTCGTCCTTACAGGTGACAGTGTCCCTCCTTTGTAAGATTAGGATGCTTTTTCCACCAATCTACAATAAACACAATTAGCTTTCTTTTATTGTCTTTATTGGAAAGTAGTAAGTTGGAAAGCTGTTGGAGTAATTTTTCCAAGGTAACTTTACCAGATGATCTGCATATTTGTTCAACATATTCAATGGAATTTCAAACAAATATATTAAACACCACATCAATGCAGTTGGCCTTCATCGTCTGCAACATGATAAAATTCAATAAAGTGACAGCAGATTTTGAATATGTTGACTTCTAAACTTTGAGCTGAAGTATGCTCACTAAACCATCAGCAATGAATGCATAGTCATCGATTATGGTTTTCACTGGATCTGAACCTTCCTCAATTGTGCATAAAGAAGATTTAACAGTTCTCTCCAATGTACTGTCAGGTTCTGCCAGAGCTAATGGCAGAGGACCAAGTGAATATTTGAAGAGCTCTTCTAGATCTACAGATCTCCTCTGAGCAATTATTGCAAACTTCAAAAAAGTTTCCTTATTTGCTTGTAATGGGGCCATCTTATCCCTGCATTTGTATTGTTTAGACTTGTTCATGGCCAAAAAAGTTTCATTTTCTTCTCAGGGTCATAAAAAGATTTGTCTCTTTGTTAGACAGGCTCTCAGCAATAAATTTCTGCTTAACCTTTGTACCTTTTTCCTTTGCATTCAGTAGATTGTTGTATACATCTGCCATCATAGCAATACATGTGAACATACATGCCTGAAGGCAGTTACTGGAGAAAATTCTAATCCAACAGATAAACAGATTCTATATCTTTAATATTTCCAAACCACTGTTTCCTAAAGATGTTTACCTCTGAAAAGATAGCAACTGTTTGCTGGGAGTGAAATGACCTGTGGATGACTCAGTACTTGTTAGTTCATGGCATGTAAGTTAAATATCTGAGTAAAAATAAACCTTATAACCATAGAATAAAAGAAAGAGATTATTTAGAGGTGCTCTTACCTTGATTTGTGACAAGTTTAAATTGCAGAAACATTTCATTCTCAGACAAGTTTGAATTTTAATTATTGCAGATTTCTGAACAAAGGAAATGAAAGAAAACTTGTTTCATTTCCTGTTTATTATTTCCTGTATCTTCTCACAGGAAATAAGTATCCCCAAATTTTCTATACAGGATGTAGTTATTGTACGAAAAGATAATTTTTTTTAATCCAGAGTCATTTTTTCTACTTTCAGCTAAGTTTAAAATCACTGTTCATTTGATTTCCTGAAACCATTTTGAACAATACTTACAGTGTTTTGTTTATTACATGACCTTTGTTCTAATGTGAATTCAGCATTTATAGTGCTTTCCAATAATATATAACATGTCCATGCTCTGAGACATTGAAATTTTGGCCAATGCACCATTTGGCTTGTTTTGGCATGTATTGGGGCCATTATAACTAATTTTGTTTGTGGTTTTTGTGATCTTACTATAGAGTAGCAACTTCTAGAGTGGTTGAAAGTAATATCATTCATAGCATAGTACTATAATGCAAATTCTTATCATAATTCATGGTAGCTATTTCAAATATTCTACTGTACAATATTGCGATTCTTGTTTTTTCTTCAAAGTAGCCATTTTGCAATTAAGATGGTGGCAACATTTTCAATCAGATCATGGTTATCTATATGTATGAAAGAGCATCAAAAAATCTACCAGTACGCAAGTTTTCTAGTCTTTTTCGCATTTAGAAAAACTCTGGCTGAAATTCTAATAAATCTAGATTGCAAATTTTGTTTTTCTTCATCAGCCATTTTGAAATTGAGATGGCAATCACAATTTTTGTCAGATGGGTGTTCTCCATTTTTATGGAAGAAAATACGAAAAAAGTTTTCATTTTTTTCACATTTTAAACAATTTGGTTGGAATTTCAATTTATTGACAGAGGGATTTTATTTTTATGGTAGCCATTTTGAAATTGATGGCAGCTACAATTTTTGTCAGAAGGGTTATGTGTTGTTTTTATACAAAAGAATATTGACAAATCTATTAATATGTGAATATTCACATTTTTTTGCACATTTTTGACAATTCTGGCTGTAATTTTGATTAATCTATATTTCCGTTTTTGTTTTTTTCACAGTGCGTACATCCAAATCAAGATGGCAGCTGCATTTTAGTCAGATCATGTGTGCTGTGTTTTAATATTCAAGAGCATAAAAAAAAAATCTACCAGTTGGCGAGTTTCTACTTTTTTTTACATTTTGAACAATTTTCCTTAAAATTTCGCCTAAACTACTGTATTAGTATTCCTAATCCTTTAATAAATTGAGGAAAAAGATTTACACTGTACCCACTGGATTATCCGCAAGTCCATGGATATATTACCATAACAGCCTCGTTAAGTCATATTCTGATTTTGTAGAGAATTATCTATCTTCTGATGTATAATTTGTTTAATCAGCAATTTGAAACCTGATCTTCAATTTTTGACTATATAAGATGTGTACAAAAATTCCCCAACAGTTTTCAACTGAGTATTCAGACAAGTTTTTTTTTCGGGGGGGGAAGTCTTGGGAAGTTTTGCACTCCTTACATTATTTCAATGTTTATTCACACCATCATCAAACATATATAGAAGTCACTCATCTTGCATTTCTAAAAGTAGTTTGGAAAAAAAATTAGAAAACTTGAACAAAATGAGATCCTCTAATAAATTGAAATCGGGCTATAAATGACAAATTTTTTTACCTTGTAATCAAACTGAATGTCCATGAATTTTCCGAACCGACTCGAATTATCATTGCGGTTTGTTTTGGCATTTCCAAAAGCCTGAAGAAAAGAAACAGTTGAAATATAGAAACAATCAAAATGAAAGTTAAAATCTATATAAAGGATGAAAATGTAAGGAAAAAAAAAAGAAAAAAAGTCTGGTTAGTCACTCAATAGAAGCCGTCACATGAACAATGTCTTTTGGTAGCAGGCTATACTAGGGATGATCAATTAAAAAATTTGAAAATGAGATGATCAATGTAAAAGTTACTTTGCTCACTTCTGTTGGGCAGTGATCACTAAAAAAAATCTGGATTTGCCATAAAGCAAATTTGAATGCTACTGGACACAAATTGAGGGCTCAATTTGGCATGAACTTTTTGTGCAAATTGAACCCCCCCCACTAAAAATCTATGTAGAGGGGGAATTTTCACACACACAACAAAAAAACAAAATTTTTTTTTCCAGTCATCATAAGGAGTAAATGTTGAAAATCTCAGCCCTCTAGCTCCCTTGGTGTGGCATGTACACATGATAGATACATATCCAAATCAACCTGAAACCTGAAGAAACCTTTGTTGACAGTTTTAGTTGATAGTTACTGATGTAAGTAATGTAAACAAAGTCTAAAGATTACAGTGATTTTGTGAAATCCCTGAACTTTTTAGCTTATGATGCTGACCATTACAATCGTAATGAGTTTGATCCTAACTAGGTGTCTCTCTAACTATACGATCTCTTGGAATCATATCAAATTAAACTGAACTTAATAAATATCAAGTATTCTCTGCTTCAGTATTTACAGTACTTGTACAGATCAGTAGTGAGATTCCAGGTGGAGATTGAATTCATTATCAAAGGTCAGCATCACAAGCTTATTAACCATTACTACACTAATTGGGAAAGTGAGGATTTCATAAAATCACTAGTTTCACAATCTCACTGTGACATACAGACACAGTCATTATATATATATATATATATATATATATATATATATATATATCACACACACACACACACTCATACAAATACACACAGACAGACAAACACAGGAATAAGTGAAATTGCTTAATTGGCAAAATTTGCTCATTTTTTGTAAAAAAAAGTTTGATTTTGCAATAATTACAAGAACTTTTGACTGTAAAAAATAGTTGTGGTATATCCTTGTTTTGATTAAATGAACTTTTGATCAAATTGAAACTATGTATATATTTTTTTTTTGTAAAATGATTTAGAACTATGTATTTAAAATTTTAGAAGAAAGTTTGACCCCGCAAACTTTTGATAGTAAAAGAGATAGTTGTTTTATATTCTTGTCTTGATTCAATGAACTTTTGTTAAAATTAAAAGTATGTATTTATTATTTGTAAAGAAAGTTGCAATTTCACCAATTACGCAATTTTATAGACTCAGCTTAACATAAATGACATAAGTGAGAAGTGTCTATATCTGTGTGTTTATATATCATGCTATAAAAAGTACCTAAACATGGGTACAGCCCAACAAAATTTGACATGCCCACTCAATGGACCTGGGGGGAGATTTTACAAACAAACAAAAAAAAAGTAAATATAAATTCTTTAAAGGGTGCAAAGTGAAGGGAAAACCACCTTTGAAGGGATCAAATGTGAAAAAAAGACATTCCTATACTAAAATTAAGCAAAAAAATTTTGAGTGAAAGAGAAAGCATTTTAAATTGTTTTAGAGGAAGCGGGCTCTATCTGTAATGTAACTATAATGCTAAACTGGATCCTTACTTCCTGTTCAATAAATAAATATTCATACTAGCCGAGTAACTATCTGGCTAGTACACGACATTGCTGCCAGCCACAGGCTTGTGTACTGAACAGGGTAATCAAAAAAAAAAAAAAAAAAAAAAAGCCCCTGAAAAGTGGTAAATGATGGAAGCAGCAAAGCTATGCCAGGAATTTTAATCTGAAGTGAGGTTAGCCTGCTTCGAAGAGGGAAGCACACATACACACATACACACCCCTTTAACCTGTAAGGGCTGTGGTTACTCAAACATTTTTTGAGAGGAAATGGAGACAAGAAGACAAACGAAGAAAAACAACGCAAGGCCTGAATAATCTTGTAGCTTGTCAAATTCCAAAACCTAGTTCAAGTCGTGCGGACTTGTGATCAAGTCTCAAGTTATGACATTTTAGTGCATGTCACGACAATGGGAAGAGGAATTCCTTTTGCCAACCCTTCATCCATTCATTCATTCAAATATAGTATACAAAAAACATAATTAAAAACTATTTGAACAAGAGAGCATGCAGCCAACACCTATCAGTGGGTAGTAATTGTGCATGGACCCGTCCTAAAATTTACTCTCTTCTTCCATAGCCAGCTGTCCATGCTGACACTAAATATTATCGAAATTCGAGAAAAAATTTGGAGGTATCATGTGTATAAACGTGAAAATTTGGCAATGCAATGTGATTTGGACATGTAACTACAACATAGTGGGTGGGTGGGTGGGGGGATAATTGCGCATTGATCTGCTCCAGAATAAAATCAGTTCTTTCATGGTCTATTAACCATCTTTTCACAAAATGTCATTGGAATTAATTCGGAACTTTTGGAGATATTGAGTGGACAGAATGAAATCTTGGTAATATGATGTAGTTTGGATATATAACTACAAGATAGGGGGGGGGAGGTAATTGTGGATGGATCCACTCCAAAATGTAATCAATCCTTTATGGCTAATATATCCCCGCCTTCCATCAAATCTTAATGAAATGTATTAATAACTTTTGGAAATATCTAGTGGACAGGAAAATGAATTTGGTAATATAATTAGGTTTTGACTTATAAATGAGGTAATCCTGAAAGGATCTGCCCTCAAAATTTAATCAATTCTCCAGTAGCCTATTGTCCATCCTTCCACAAAATTTCATTGAGATTCATTGAGAATCTCAGGAGTTATCATGAGAGCACTCACAAGAATATACATGAAATTGTATTGTGAGGGAAAAAAAAAAAAATTTGAAAAAATATATTCCTGGATTCGCCCCCAAATTTTACCACCTATATCTTATCCTTTCCCCATCCTTCCTCCAAATTTAATTGAAAAAGATTCAGTACTTTTGGAGATATTGTTTGGACAGATAGATAGACTAGTGACGTGTGGTGTATAGTACCACAGGTCACTCCTGAGCTACGGATGCACAAAAAGGCAAAAATATTTTAGTGTTTATAAAAGGCAATGTACAATGAAAAGCCTTTTCAGAACTATATAGAATCATCCTTTGATGGGAATGTCAGTTAAAAGAAGCTTTTGAGGATTAGTTTTAAAAAACAAATTTGAAACTTTTTTTTCCTCCTCGTCTCTTATGTTTTATTACACATCCACTAATTATGGGAATTTTAGAATTTTGCATGACTAAAAGACTTTTCATTGAGTTTCTTGTTTCTTCTGATTTGTTAGTGACTCTGAATAAATGAGGATGTGAAACTTTACAATTCACAATAGGGACCACCTTCCCTACATTGGCTTTTCCTGTCTATTGCTTTTTATAGACACTAAAATATTTTTGTGCATCCATAGCTCAGAGTATATGATCTCTTGAAATCCATGTTGCTAGTCGCAATGTCAACCAATTGTCTGTTATTCTTGCAACATGAGCAGTCTATTGCCACTAGGGTTTTGTAATAGATTCCATGATATCTCTGCTTCCTGTTTTTCCTCTAATGTATTGTGCAGTCTTGTGATCTCTCCATATGAGGTTGAGCATGATTCTTTCATGTGCATGTTGCATGGTTCTCAGTTTGATTGTCAATCTTTTGGTAAGGTTCTATGTTTCAACTTCATAGGTGACTATCAGAAGGATGCATTAGTTGTAGACCCTTTTTTTTTCAGGACCAATAGGATTTTCTTGTTCTTAGTCTTGCTCTATCAAAACCTTGCCAATCTAGAATGATTCTTTGCTTGATTTCTTCTTCTTTCGAGGATTTCATGGATATTCCTTTTCCTAGGTAGATACAGTGCTCCACTTCTTCAGCTCTAAGCTCAACTTACTATCATTAGAAACTATCAACAAAGGTTTCTTCAGTTTCTAAGCTGGTCTGGCTGGCTAAGTATGTATCATGTGAACAGGCCACACTAATGGAGCCAGAGGGCTGAACATTTACTCATTATGTTTACAAAAAACGTTTAAAAAAAAAAAAAGAATACCCCCCCCCAGGCCCTGCCAAAATGGGTTTTCAGTAGGGGGGGGGGTCCAGTCAGCAATGCAAGTTTATGTCAAGACGGTTCCTAGTTTGTGTTTGCGTGATTACCACTTGACAAAAAGCAAGAAGTATCTTAATTGATCACCCACTTCTTTCAATGTTTTAATTCATCACCTCCAACACGGTATGTTGCCAAAAGATACTAGTCACATGATAGTTTTTTCTAAGTGACTAATAAGACCTGTTTATACTCCTTTTTAAATTGTATTCCACTGTTAATAATTAACAATTATAGCTTGAATGCTATAATGTGGAGCAATCTTTACATTAAAAAAAGGCAGTTAAAATTTTGAGAAAATATCTTTAGAACTCTAAAACAAAGTTTCTCAAAGTTATTCATACGGAGGTGTTAAAGGGAGTACCGAGACGGAGTGAATCTTGGTCGACGAAGGTCAAGAACATGCTAAATTATAAAGGTTATGTGCAGCTTTCTTTCAGAAGTAGTATTATCCAGTCAAAACATGAGAGCATACTGGATAATTATACAGATAAGTCATCTGACAGGGCTAGTGGTTTGACTGAACAAGACTCAAGGAAGAAGGCAGCATATGGCCTATAAAGAGCAATGGGTTCTTGATCTTCATCAATCAAGATTTACTTCATGTTTTACCACACAGAGTAAAGGCAATTATTTATTTTGAAGCCATCTTAGAGAAAGCACTAGACTCTTAGAGCAACCATATTGTTTCAATAGCAGCCATTTGCATTTCTCTAAAAAGGAATGCTGCTTTGAATGTAGAATAAAATGATAAAACAATATCTCTGATGCAGCGATAAGACTCTGAACATCTGACAACTTGGACAAAATCCCAATCCATTATTAAATGGTAGAGCACTTAGTGCATCCAAGCAAAACAGAATAAATAAATCTGCAGTTCAATTTAAATTTTAATGCCAATTTCTATATGAAAACGTTCCTTAATACAATATTTAGTTCTGCCAATAATGTTGGATAGAAGTTAAATGTTCACCAATGTTTGACTGTTTGTCCATACAATATCTCCAAAAGTTCTGATTAAATTTGAATGAAATTCTGTGGAAGGGTGTGCCATGGATCAATTGATTAAATTTTGGGGTGTAACTAGGAATTCTTTTGGCAGTTTCGATAATATTGCATGATAGGACAATCTTTTGGATTTTTTAATGTAATATCACATTTGTGATGTCATCATAAACAAATGTAGTAATCTGTATGAGGGTTATTTTCTGAACTGCTGATGGTATATCTTTAAATAATTATTGAAAACTTTTGTGATGGTATAGACTGGGATTTGTATCCTGTTTGGTTAGTTTTTAGTGACAATGGCGTTGACAGATGTTTATACTCTGGGAGTGCTTTCTAGTTGATTCAGTGGTTAGCTTGAGGGGAAGAAATTGGATCAAATATGTAAAAGGCACCCCGAAATTGACGCTAGTACATTTTCCCTTTAAACTGAATGACATTATTGAAACATCAGCAGTCTCACCAACAAAAACAAATACCATGAGTCATTTTACTGCTTTCAATCCATCTACATCAATAAAGTTGGATATTCGACAGCTCATAAAAAAATGTTCCCGAAGGTGAAAATACTAAGGTTGAGTAAGTCTTGAATTTATTGAACACCTCGTAGCCATGAAGATACCAAACTAGAAACTAAATAGACTAAAACAAATTACATTAGAAGATACAGAAAAAAAATTATTCACACTTAGTCATGATTTACAAGCTTGCCATATATGGCTGCTAGAAAGTAAATATCTCTGTTAAAAAAGTGAATAAGATCTTTACTGTTTGCTTCTGCTATTATTGTGACCATACAATGATTAAGTGGCATGGTATTTTGGTGTTTTTGAGAAGCTATGGAGTGGTTACATTGAGAGAGACATAAATATGAACAAGGATATTGGTATATAATATATATCTTTAAAAAGTGTAATAGAGACTTCTACCTAAACTTGTAAAAATACATTTACTCATACAAATAATTCAAATCAATATCACCCATTTATTGTTCATCATTATCTTTCAAGGTAATGCTGATAACATTTGAAATCTGGTCCCAACCCAGATGCCTTCAAGTATTAGTGATAACTGTTGCTTATTAGTTAGTGTGCCAACTAGCTTTTTAAATCAGTGGTTCCTAACCTTTTTATTAGCAAGGACCCCTTTTATCTAAATGAATTTTCCCATTGACAACCGGATTTTGAACAGTCTGTTAACTCAACACGATCATGGACCACAAGCTTTTGAGATGTCTGCCTACTCAACAAGCTCACAGACTCCCAGTAATCCAATTTGGAACCCCAGGGGTCTGTGAACCCCAGATTGGGAAAAGATGTTTTAAGCAAACCCAAAACTTACCACCCCCTAAACTATCCTACTGTGGAACTGTGCAGGTAATAAATGCTGCTGATGGATTGCTAAATGAACCAAAAGATCTATATAATCCGAGAGAAGTTTCCTCACCTCCAAAACTGGGTTGGATTTGAGCAGACGGTCTTTAACCCTCTCTACTTCAGATGAGTGGGTGCTGCTGGCTGCAATATAATGAAGCAATTTCTTGGAGGATTCTGTCTTGCCAGCACCAGATTCGCCAGAAATCAGAACACATTGGTCACGGTTCTCTCCTCGCATCGAACGATAAGCAGCATCGGCAATTGCAAATCTAAAAAAGGAACAAACGCATTGTTATTGGTGTCAACATACAGAAGACATAGAGAAAAGTTATGACTTCAGTTTGGGGCTTGGAAAAAAAGTTGTAGGAAAAAAACTCATAATAAATAAGCAATATTTTAATCAATACAATCCATAGTAAAAAAAATATTAGCATTTGCTTAATCAAAATTTTACTTATTACTGTTACGTGAATTGAAATATTACTTAATTCATTAAAAATATCATTTATGCTATTTTTCAAATTAAAAAGTAATAAATATTTTTGTAACAAACATTGTAAAACATAGATTGAAGATATTTTGTGATTTTGGGGTCTTTATTTGTCTCTATATTTAGTTACTGCTATATTGCAACTAAAGACTAATGTATAGTCTTAGTACCTATTTCTTTTATAACAATGAGTGAGAGGTCACTAAAAAATTTGTGTTATCAAAAAGGGCTGTGGATTAAGAGAGTTTCAGAAGCCTTGGCTTATGACAAAAACACACATGTTCAATAAAAATACCATTGAAATCTTCTGAGTATCAATGTAAGATATATCAATAACAGTTTGTTGGATCTTGAAGCTTGATTAAGTACCACAGAATCTAACCACTTTTAGATATTTATCCAAAGATCTTAGTCTATCTTAAGCTCAATGTTTTATGAAATTGGTTACTTTAACGCTGATTAAGAAACAAATATACCCAAAATATATATATGTACATATACACAGAGTTTATTCACACAGAACTAATATTTTTCCCTGTGAAAACTGGCCAAGTACATGGTATGGTACAAAAATGTGAAAAATTCAATTTTTGTCCGAATTTTATCAGACAGAGTGTTTCAATCATTGCTTGTGGCCAACTTTGACTACTGCCAGACTAAACCACATACAATGGAAAATAAAACTTTAGAAATTAACAGTTACTTGTAAACAAAGTGTACACTTTAAATCAGAACTAAATTCTAGTTATTACCAACCTGTGGAAATTTAGTCTGCATATATGTTTGTGTATGTGTGAAATGGATTGAAAAGGCCAAGGTAACCTTTCTTTAACTTTCAAGCAATACAATACTTTCGAGTGCAGATGTGAACTTTCAAATTGAAAATCCTATGTTTAAATTCAAATAAACATTGAAATCAATTATCTCCAGGATAAATATTGATCTACCACAGAGATAAATCATAAAAATTTCCAAATTACAGACCATGTCATTACACTGGGCAACTTATTCTTTATTCCCTGGTAATGAATGTTATTTTATGATTGATTATGTTTAAAAAGTAAAGAAAATGTCAATCACTCCCTTAAAGCTTTACTTCTGTGACCAGGACTGAGACAGTTTGAGATTATTCATTTTCAATTGGACAACAGGTGGATTTGCGCATTCTTTATCAGATAAAGTAAGAAAAATAGTTACTTATGAATATCAATATCCTTGCCACAAAGAACAACGTTTGTAAGGGAAAATAGTCATTTTCTATACTTTTCTCACATAAGCAAACAGAAAATAACATTCTCAATCCAGGAACAAAAACCATGTGTTATTTCAGGAGTAGTTTATGATGTTAAAACCAGTGTTTTAGGCCAGAACCTACCAGAGAAAATAGTAACATTAGAAAACAAGATAAAGTTGATAAAAATGTTATCAAATCTAACCTAGCCATACGATCCATTCTCAATATCTTTGGGAAGAGTTATTTACATTTCAGTTTTTGTTTGTACAACCTAATCTCTTCTTCCTATTTTTTTATGTTGTAACAATATTTTAGTCAATCCATTGTTCAAAGATTCCTTCTGTGAGAAGTACGGTTGAAAAGGTTGGTGAATGTTAAAACATCAAGATGGTTCTCAAGAGTAGAACTACTCTTCCCGAACTCCTTACTGGAGTTGGTCTCTTTAACTGAGAAGAGTATGACAAAAGATTGCATGTATACCATCATAAGTGAAAAAGTACAATAGGGCCAAACCAGCCAATTCACAAGGAATATAAAACCATAGCTGAAGAAGATGTGGAAAAATCTGGTATAGCAAACCATATCTGGATTGAGGAAGGCCTATAATTATCTGGATCTCATTTTCAAGGGAGATCACTCCCTTAGAAATGAGATCCAGATAATTGATAGGAAGTATTGTTGAGGTCTAAGGAAATTGAGGGAAGCTGCATATATCAACTTATTGGCCAAGTTAGGTCAATATATTGACTTTACATGGTATATTGATACATTTTCAAATGCGGTATGGATTTAGCAATATTGTTTACATCAACATATAGCAATTTTCGGAAGTCTTTGGCCAGAAACTATGTGGCAACCTCATCCACTTGAGTGCTTGCTGGCAGCATCTGTAATGTAGCCAATCTTTCATTCCCTCTGCCTCAGTTGGCTACATTAGAAGGAGATAAATCAAATTTAAGTTGAATCATTCTTGAACAGTGGATATTAGGTATGTAGGGAGAATGTCAGCTGCAGTAGTGTTGGCTACATTTTAAGAAGATGAAAGAAATAGAGGAAGTTTTTTTTTTCAATTCACATTTTTGTTTTGATTTGAAATAGAACATAATGTGATATTGTACACCGCCATTCAGTCTAAAAATACTGTAATATGATTTTTAGTCCATATCACACAGTCCTAGGTGGAATGCATGTCGGGCCTGTGCAATTTCAACACTATGTGGTTGTCTTTGCTTAGCAAATAAGAGTTTGGGAACTTCTCTTATATAGTTTGGACTTTCCTGAGTACTTATTAGGTGGCATGTTTATGTCTACATAACTGACGCTACTGAAATGGATCATTCTGGTTGCTCTATTCATGGACAAAATTTTTGTTCACCTACAGAGAAAAGAGGGTGCGTCTCTTTCCTTGAATTACACACCTGACAGAGGCAGAAGAATGGATTGTCCAAAATGTTGTGTTGACAAAATCAAATGGGAACAGAACATTTGATTGTCCGAACAAAGGTTGGAAGAACCAATACAGTATTTTTAAAGGTTCTGTTAATTTGTCCTCTCAGATGGCGCAATTGTTAACATGTCTGCCTCAAATGCAGAAGGATCTGGGTTCGATTCTTGGTATGGGTGAAGAATGCTGAAAACTCTTCATTAGGTTGAATTTTCCTGTGCACTCAGCACCTAATTGAGTAGAACCTAAGCTGTGTGATCAGAGTAGAAAAAATTGGGAATGGAGTCACGCCCTCCCTCTATTTGAAACGATAGTAGCAAAAGAAAGAGGAGTCTTGGGGTAGCTTCCAAGTGCCAGCATAGTACATGTCTTTGACTTCGACTGATGTGTGGATTTGCATCGATTTGTTCAATTCTATCGCTAGTTTAAACAAGTATGAAGAAAAAAATGATCATAAAGACCCTCATGAAAAAGTTTCACTTGCTGAGAATTATGTATATGTACATATTAAATAAGTTCTCAATGGATTTTTAGTCTTATGCCATCACATTCAATAACATGTGTGAATCATGATGAATAATGAATGATATTAGTACAAAAGATCACCAAAATTCTGGATACCTAGTTCTGGAAGGAAAGTGTGTGTGTGTGTGGTAACACCATGACTTACCACATTGGTTGACACCAACCATAGGCCCGCCACTGTTCATAAACATTATCCAAACAAAGTTATAAAATCTATAAAAGGTGTTTGACTTACATATGAGGAGGAAGTTCATAAAAGTTGACATTTCGATAGCTTTCAATAATTTCTCTGTTGTAAATATCAAGGACTTTGTAAGGATTGACTGAAACGAGCACAGGACCAATGTAAGTCTGCAAAGAAAAAAAAAAAATCAGAAGGTTATTTTAGAAATAAAAACTTCACATGATGTATTAGTAGTGCCTTCCAGAAAAAAGACAAGTCAACAAAACATATTTGCAAAATTTGGTGTTTAATTTTTTCCCCTATTCTAGAAATATTACCGTATTTGCCAGTATGTAAAATGCATGATCCACAAGAGAATTTGAGGACTATGACTCTCTGTGATCCATTCCAATCCCATAGCTCCCCATTTTGAGCTTGGGTAATTTGGCCCTGAGTCTTAATATCAGAGTGTGGGGGTTTCTATAAGTTTTATTTTGTTGTTGATGCCATTAGGATACGATTTATAGTATAGTATCAGAAAGTTCCCTCAGATAAAATTAGGTAAATGCTTATCACTACATAAAAGGGAGCGTGGATGTACCATTCACTTCAGCTGAGTTGGGTGGAAAAAGGCTTGTAAATTAGAGAGAGACAAATCACAGAGGAATAAACAACAAAGTTTTCTCATGTAAAAATGCTACACTATTTATTGAGGTTCATGAATTATAAACTTATGAGAGAAATGATTTTGTGTAATGTGTAGTAATTGTGAAGTCTTTTCAAGGTGTAAAGTAAAAGCCTGTAACCAACGTATTTAGCTTGTAATTGAGCTGTTGCATTATTGGAATATCCTGTTATCGGTTGGTCTCTCCTGAATAAATAAGGGGTTTCATTTTCTAAGAACTTTAGGCCTTTTTCTGGGGAATTCTTGCCATTTATGGCAAAAAAGGATAATTTCCAGGAAAAATATTCAGCATTTGACCACTTTTCAGGTGTGCTCTGTTTCCAAAGTTAGTTATTGTCTTTTTAGGTCAACAGACAAATGAGAGAAGGAAAGGGAGAGAGAAGGAAAGGGAGAGAGAAAAAAAAGGGAAAGAGAAAAAAAGGGGAAAGAGAAAAAAAAGGGGAAAGAGAAAAAAAAGGGGAAAGAGAAAAAAAAGGGAAAGAGAAAAAAAAGGGAAAGAGAAAAAAAAGGGAAAGAGAAAAAAAAGGGAAAGAGAAAAAAAAGGGAAAGAGAAAAAAAGGGAAAGAGAAAAAAAAAGGGAAAGAGAAAAAAAAGGGAAAGAGAAAAAAAACGGAGAGAAAAAAAGGGAGAGAAAAAAAGGGAGAGAAAAAAAGGGAGAGAAAAAAAGGGAGAGAAAAAAAGGGAGAGAAAAAAAGGGAGAGAAAAAAAGGGAGAGAAAAAAAGGGAGAGAAAAAAGGGAGAGAAAAAAAGGGAGAGAAAAAAAGGGAGAGAAAAAAAGGGAGAGAGAAAAAAGGGAGAGAGAAAAAGGGAGAGAGAAAAAAGGGAGAGAGAAAAAAGGGAGAGAGAAAAAAGGGAGAGAGAAAAAAGGGAGAGAGTGTGTGTATGCATATTTATAGTATGTTTAACTAACATATTTAATTTAGTTATATTTTAATTCGAACAAAATCTTTTTTTAACATACATATTTTTTATTGATCACTACAAGAGCATCGGACAAGAGAAGTATTTTCATGGATTGTAAGTTGTTTTAAAATGTGAGTCTCATGCCAACAAATATGACAATTTGCTACTGCTAGAATTTGCTGAGTCACTAAACATTCGAGTAAATGTTTTGACATATTTTCCAAGAAATCCTACCAATGATAATGTGGGTTATATAAACAACTAGTAAATAATAAAAAAAGACATCTTGGTACAAACTGTAAACTTCCCCTGCTAAGGCAATAAGAAAGATTAAAATGTTGGAAAAACGGCTCCCACATAACCTGAACAAAATGCTCCATGTCACAGGCTCAACCCCCGCTTGTCAGCTAACAGTGACTAAGTTTAGAGAATTGGGATACGAAGTCTTGCAGCATTCACCATATTCACCAGACATTTCTTATACAGATTATCAGCTTTTGAACTTCAGATCTGTAATAAAGGGTTCAATAAGAGGAAAGCCACAATATGTGCTTTTACTGAATTTGTGACCACTCAACCTGAAGAATTTTATAGAGATGGCATATTATCATTAGAGGTTCATGGGAAACAGGTCATTGCTTCAAATGGGTCTGATTTTGATCAAATATTTACTGTTTTTTGTTGCTTATATCATCTTTCATTTTATTATCCAAAGATATTTTTCTCATGTAACTTAATTGAATAGGTTAATAGGTGAATGTATAAGAGAATGAAAGGATGTCAAGCATATTCTGCAAGTTTGTATGTGTATGTATACATAAGGAGGTTCTAGGAAGCTCAAAATGCTCTCTGGTATGTGAATTCAAAGTATGTCAACTAGACAGGACAAATGCTTATATTTCATTTGGGAGATAAGTTAGGAGAAAAAGGAAAAATGTCATGTGTTAAATTTCAAACTGTATCATGAAACTATTCATAGTCGAGCAAATATCTGACAATTGGCACAGACTGAAATAGATTCTGGTTCTATTAATGTAATGAACACCTGAATTTGCTTATGAAGACAATCATCATCAGCCTTTTAGCAGCTGTCCTTGGACACAGAACATCTCCAATATTTGTCAGACCTCCCTATTGGGAGCATCACTGAACTGATACTTTTTGAACTTCTTTAGTTTGTCATGCTATCTTAAACAACACTTCCAGAACTTTTATAGTTTGTCACGTTATCTTATTTTTTGCTCGCCGCAGTTTCACGTATAATCTTCAGGGATCCACACCATGAGTGGCGATGTCCAGCGGTTGTCTGATGTTCTTACTACATTACCAGCCCATTGCCATTTGAGTTCTATATTGGATTCTATGATATCTCTGACAACTGTTTTTTTTTTCTCTAATATACTGTGTTGAGTTGTGATATGATCTCTCTATGATTCAGCTCCATAGAGGACTATTGGGAAGATCATCAGTTACGGACCCTTTCTTTTAGGACTTACAAGATACAAAAATTAAATACATCAAATGAAGTGTGGTGTGGGGTAATGGTTACCAACATGGAAAAATGGAATAGGTAGATAGAGTTCAAGTTGTTTACATTCACATTGCATTAAAGCGCTTCAGGAAAGCCTGGCAGTTGGCATAGCTGGTCCCATATCCCATACCTGGGTTAAGGAAGATAACTAGACATGAAAAATGCATGAAAAACTATTTAAATAACAATGTGTTAATCATCGTAATTAAATCCTTCCGTGATGATGATGCCATCTCTTCCTCTTCTGTTGCCATGACAATACTACCCATCACCACAAAGGCAAAGAAAAACTTACAAACTCATCCTCTATCATTGGACACTTACATACAAACTTGTAATAGTGCTATTCACTGGGGAACAACTTTTTACAGTGTCCAAATTGAACAAAAATAAATTTTATGTCATGTCCATCAAGTTTAAAATTCTATTGGGAGTTTGTAAAATAAAGTATACCTGGACTCCCCTTGTGACCTTGTACATTAATTCCAGCCTCCCTACCACTACTTTAAACTGTCCCCAAAGTTCTCTTCTGGGGATCACCATCAGCAGCCTCATCACATTCTCCTTAAACTCATCCATCATCTGAAATCTCTTTGGGAAAAACCAGAAGTTGCCGGGAGATAAATCTACAGGGGAGGCAGGGGGGGGCAAATCTGGGTGATATGTTTACCGAAATTCCTGCATGACAAGTGACCTGCTTGGTCATTACAAATGCCATGATCACACGGTATGCAAACTCACCCAATGGTGTCTCACTGCTAACAGAGTAAACTTATGGAGAAGTAACTGTTCATGCATACACAATAAGGTTCCCTCTAAGTGGTTGCCAAGTTACATTAAAGTTACATGACTGGTCCTTTCGATATTTAAAATGGTTTGATACTCTCCTGACTGTGTATCATATATAGAATGTACTGGATGCCCCCCCCCCTGCCCAATATGAACAATGAAAATTTTGAAGAACATTTTATTGCATTGAGATTTTTAACTCAAATTTTAGCTTTAGGAACTACAGGTGGGCTAAAATTTTTCCACTAAATTTGAGTTCTTACATTTCAGCTGTGTGACTCCACGATCAATTTGTAAAAGTTTGATTCTTGCAGAGGAAAAAACAGAGCCGGTCTGGAAGTCTACAGTCAGTCTTTCATCCTTTTCTTAAAATACATAGTCCAAGAATCTTTGGGAGGTTTCAAATGTCATGTTTGATTTCATTTTGATTGTAAGAACTCATATTCTGTGGAGAAGTTTTAGCACATCTGTAGTTTTCACAGTTGAAATTCAAGTTCCAAATCTCAATGCAATGAATAGTTATTCTAAATTTTCATAGTGCATATTTTTTTTGGATACATACAGTGTGTAATACTTTTCCTCTTTTCAACCTCATGCAATGGATGCTAATACTCTGCATTGCTTATTAAATCATGTCTTCTTTTTTTCCCCCAAGCGTCATTGCCAGCAAATGCCATCTCCTCTTATCTGATTGTTTATTTTGACAGCTTAGCAATTATATAAATATGTATCAAGCCCCCTTTTCTCATTACCTGATGCCTTTCCAATATGTTTTTCTCTACATTTTGACAACCTGAATTCATACAATTAATTACAGGTGATTAGCTTTAATTAGCTATTATGACAAGAAAGCCTCTAGGTAGAATTACAGTTTATGATAACCAATAGCAAAAAGCCATGAAAAAATAGAAAGAGAAGAAAAAATAGAAAGAGAAGAAAGTCTGGTTAATCACTTAATAGAAACCATCATGTCCTTTAGCACCATGTTGTGGATGATCAAATGCAAAATTGTGAAATGGGGAATTAATGAATGAGTTTCTTCTCTAGCCTTTTATTGGGCAATGATCACAAAGAAAAAGTCTGAATTTTCAAAATACAAGCAGACACAAACTAAGGGACCAATTTTGAATAAACTTGCATTGTAAATTGAACCACTTATGAAAAAACCTATATTGAGGGGTAAAAAAAAAAACAACATTTTATCATAATAAAAGAGTAGATGCTTTCAGAGTACCTCGGGTATATATTGGAATAGTCTGTACGCATGGTACAAAAATGCATACATAATCAGCAGACCAACTTAAAAACTAAAGAAACATATGTTTACAGTTTTAGTTGACGGTTTCTAAAAAAAATAATAAAAATATTTGTGAATGTTGGTGATATTTATAATTTGTAATTAAGGGTTAAGTTTCAAATAAACGGAAATATGCATATTTGACCTAAGGTGTCCAACGTTTTTGTACTGGGGAACTTTTGAAAAAACATGCTAAAACAAGTACCAACTAGCATTCCAAGGGAAATAATGAATCACCGCCATCTACATATGCAGCTTTTTACCTCATCAATCAAGCAGTGGTGATGGTAAAATTAAGTAACCTTGAAGAAAATACCAGCATGGTTTGAATCATAAATTTATGATTTAAAAAAAAAAAAAGAAAAAAAAAAATCCGGGAAAAACAAAGGAAAACAAACAGATTTGGTTTGCCACTTGATAGGGCGATCAATTAAAAATCAGGTAAAAGGGATGATCAATGAATAGGTTATATATACTCACTTATATGGAACAGTTAAATGACAGAACTTGTCAAGGAGATAATTGCTTAACGAATCACCGTAATTCTATAAATCACCTGATGAACCAGCCAAGTTGGCTCTGTGGGTGTGCGTCAGGGCACTCCGGTCACATTTTAGAGCAACAAGCTTGAAAATTTGCATGAGTACACTACTGGGCACCATCTAAAAAACATTTTTTTGTTTATTCAAAAAAGTGCTTTTCTGGGTCTCTAAGGTCATTTGGGACCAACAATGTTCAAATCTTGTGCTGGTTTACATGAAAGACCGTTTCCAAAAAATGGCATCAAGAATTCAAGGAATACTTACGTAGATGAGATTTTCACTGAACCTCTTCTTTAGATTTTCTTGGAATGCAACTGGATTCTTGAAGTCTTCGAGAAGCACAAAATCCTGTACACCAACGTGATCACGTTTAGTGAATTCGTTCTCCATGGTATTGTCTTGTATTGAGCACAATGGTCAATCCTGGTACTTAGCAACAGCTTCGTGATCTCACAGAGTGAGCGCACAGATTATTTTGAACTGATGTGTTGAGAAACATCTGAAAAAGAAAAAAAGGGGGAGATAACTACCGCTGAACAAAACCTTTATCTTCATAGCATCAGTGTAACAAGAATTTACAGAGATTGAGAAGTTCCTTCAGAATAATGTACCAACGTTTTATTATTATCATGAATGATAATTTTTGATAACTATTTACCTCCACCTTAATTTTTCTGTTTCTTTTTATTGCAACTCTGTTCTGGCCATCGATCTACAGTCCCAAGTAGACAGTACTGATTGGAAATAAAGGATAAGCTTCCATTGAGGATTGAATGGCCGGAGTATGGTTGAAATAAGAAAGAAACAGAAAAATTAAGATGGACGAAAATAGAGGTAAAAAATTAATAATTATGATTTGTAATACTTCGTAAAATAGGAATAAAATAGGAATAAAAAAAACAAAAAACAATCCTGGGTAATCACACAATAGAAATCATAATGTGACCAATATCTTTTTGCAGCAAACAGTGTCAGGCAAGATAATTTGGAAAAGGGGTAATCAATGAATAAATCACTTCATTTGTTTTTTGTTTGGGCAGTATTCACTAAAAAGTATAAAATCAAAACTAAAGCCCTATCTGGGGTGGGGGAAATTTTCAATAAACAAAAAAAAGTTTTCGTAGATATAAGAATGTTTAAATTTTCAGCCTTCCAGTACCATTGGTGTGGCTTGTATATATGATATGTAACCAACCAGCTGGACCAACCTGAAAAATGAAGAAACCTACGGTGACAGTTTCTAATGAAAAACCAATTGCTGTATTGCACCAACTTTTCTTCCAATTAAGAAAATGGAGAGCTCATAAATTTATGTACATACCAATGATATTTACAAAAACAGCACAAAAGACAGAAAACATAATAGAACACATCATGGCCAAGTCGCAGGATGGAATGATTTGAACTGAAAATGGATTCAATACAACAAGTCACTTAAGACCAGGACATTTTTAAGTCACATCCCATAGGCAGGCGGTACCACTCAGCCAATACAGGACAATCATTGCTATCTCAGACTTCATCAGGATCTTCTGCAGTGACATGGAAGCAAGGTCTTGCATTTAGTTTTTTTGGGTTACACAGGATGAATACATGGGGGGGGGAACGACCTTAATTCCGTTTTATGAGTATATCTTGAAATTTCAAATTATTTTGAAAAACATTTTTTTTTATCAAACTATTAGATATATTGGAAAAATTATCTGCTTATCTAAAAACATTTACCTTAAACTAAAATAGATGTAAGTGACACTCCAATAAAAAGATTTATCAAAAAATTGAGATTTTGACATATCTTGCCAAAAAGGTTCGTCATCACTGATGCACAGTCATAAATTCTTACCTTATTCACTACCTGAGTAAGAAGACCCTGGACTAAGAAATTTCCCATGAGATATCTCGGACATTACCAAGTGGTCCAGACCTCATTAAGTATTGAAAAAATGGACACGTAATCCAACAGGGATCATTTCAAATAAGTTTCTATATAATATAACGCAATTCATAATTCATTCAGCAGGATCACATATGTCCATTTCTTAATGCATAACTGTTGCGTTGTAAGAGATAAATAGAGGGAGAATAAATGAAATGAGAATTTGAGTTGAATGCAGTTGTTTGGGCCTTTGTGTTACCAGCAGCTTTTTAGATCAATGGTAAGAGCATTGCTATGTTGAAGCGGCTACTCTATTGATGGCAGGTTCAATTTCTGCAATAGCCCCATTTTCTTTCATTGTTTATTCTATTTTCATTGTCTAAATTAAGTGATACATAAACTGTGTAACAACAGATCATTTCAAATAAGTTTCTATATGATATAACTTATAATTCATCTTCCAACATGGAATGGAGCACTCTGGTGGACGAGGGATATATATGCGTAAATAAATATATTGCTTAAATACAACCTTATTGACCGTCCACTTCTGTGGAGTAGAGGGAGGATACCAGCCTCTGGGTCTGATGCTAAGGTTTCAATCCTACCTCGTGGTACTAGATGGGATAATGGATAGTCTATAGCCACACTGAAGAGTTGTAATCCAATGAAACAACTGTCTGTGAATAACAATAATATATACATATATATATACATACATATATATATGTGTGTGTGTTCTCCTGTTTTTTTTAAAACATGCCTGTTTGAAACTGGAAACTTGACGTTTATGCTATATCCTCTTTCAGACGTTTTCATTTTACTTTCATGAAGTTTAAAAAGAGACAAACACGCCCACGAATGTATGTAAACAAAGATGGTGTATCAAGCATTCAGGGAATGAAAGCTATATGCTTAGATTTTAGCTTTTATGACCAGTGGTTTCCACGGTCCAATTAGTGAAGCATTGCCCTGACAGGCAGACTTCCCAAGGAAAAAGGACGCTACTTTAAATCTGTACTGGGGGTTTGATCTTTACTGTCTATAGTTTTGAGAAAGGTCATAAACATTCAAAGGGATTTTTCAGATGATCAAACTCCTCGTTGTTTATATTCTTAACACAAGGTTTAGGCAGATCCATCTGACGGCAACACACATCAGTATGTTGACCGAGTGTATAAGTCAGACAAGTTTGGAGTTCAACCCGATCTGGCTTCGGCTACTCAACAGAAACAAGGTATAGAGATCAAGGTCTTTCAAGAAAAGGTATCATCTGGTAGGTGTGGGGAAGTAACGAACCGAACCCTTTATTCAACCGACGGGGGTATATTGGCACATAGCGTTGTGGTTACAGAATCAGACAAAATTACTGCAAGTAATCTGATGGTTCTAGGTTCAATCACAGTGTGAGACAATAATAATACTACTAATGCTAAGATGGGAGTGCGGTCAATATACCCTATCGGTTAAATAAAGGGTTTGGTTCGTTACGTCCCCACACCTACCAGATGAGACCTGATGAAGGCTGTAGAGTGCAACGGCTGAAACGTTGTATGAAAAACAACCAAGATGAGGATAGTCCGAATGATAATAGAAATAATAATAATACCTCATCTCAAAAATTCAGAGATATACAGTCTGAAATTTGCAATAAAAAAAACAACAAAAACATAAACACGAAAAAAAACTGTTGGTCAAAAAGAAATATGCAATCAAAATAATGAAGCCTAAGTTTGTTCTTCAACACTAGTTAATCACTAGTAATTAGTCCAAGTGGAGACTATTTGTTGCTAAGTAGGCTTATTATTGTTGAATTATTTCCTACAACACTGCAATAGCAATTAACTCCTTTACTATAATAACCAATTAGATTTAATTAATGATTGACAGGTCTGGTTAGTCATTTGATAGAAACCATCATATGACCACCATCTTTTGGCTGCATGCCTTGTCAGGGATGATCAATCAAGAAATCAGAAATAGAGGGGATCCATGAATAAGTTTCTTCTCTTGCCTCATGTTCAAGCAGTATTCACTAGAAAGTCTGAATTTTCAACAAAAAACAAGCGGGTACAAACTCAGGGATCAATTTAACATTAAATTATATTGTAAATTGAAAAATATAGCAGGGGAGGATTTTGCGAAAGACATAAGGGAAAACTTTTTTTTGGCCAGACATCTTACAGAGTAAATGTTTAAAATCTCAGCCTTTTAGCTCCGTTGATGTGGCCTTTATGTGTAATACATACATAGCCAACCAGACCAACTTGAAAATTGAAAGAAACCAATGTTGACTGTTTTGATGACTGTTTCTAACTTGTATTCTTAGTTTCATTTTTAATCTAAATATTCTTGAAATGTGTTTGTGAATATATCATATTATATAACACACGCAAAGATATGAGTCAGTAAGAGAGTTTCTGGACATTTCGCACAGACAGTGAGATTTGATTTTTTAGAAACAGAACAATTATTCAACAAAACTCATAATTTTTATGCATCGTTTTCAGCCAGTATCCACCTTACTATAACGGAGCTAACATAAGTATTTGTAACCAAAACAATTTTATAAATACGAAGACATGAACAAGCAACTGCTCTGCGTGTGTGTGCCCCATTTCTGTTTGTGGTTATAACTATAACTAAAGATGAAAATGGGTTTTGGGAATTAGGTATATGGTAATGGTATGTTTTTGGAATAAGGTAAATTCTCCATTAGTAGCCACTAAGCATACAAAAAGATTTTAGATTGAGGAGTAGGTATATGCCGTACCCCCTATGTATCCCTCTCCCATTACTATCAATGACTACAACTACTACAACTAATGCTGTAACTAGATTAAGCTTCAGTGGCTGTATCGGCTGGAAGACCTCAAAACCTAGATATACATATTTTGTTTCAGGATCACCTTAGGAAGGATATGATGTCATCTGAGTATACTTGTAAAGGACGTGTCATACGTTTTTGTCATCGTTTTAAATTTGAGAACCGGATCACGGAGCAAGAAACGATTCTTGATTCGACCAGCAGAATGGGTGATAGATACAACTTGTACGAACGACTCTTATTCCTTTGCGATGAAATGGTGTTTGTTTTGAATGCAAAAACAATTGCCTGTTGTTATCATATCATTTCAAGAGTATAGATCATTCAGGAAATTCTTCTGGGAGTGGCGTTGATCTGGAGGCAGCAACAAATCTAGCAAGTAGGTTAAGTGCAGCAAAAAATTCCCAACAACAATTTTTTCACAATTCATATGTGCAAATCTAGTGTAGATTTCCCATGCAAAAGACATTCTGTGCTCAATTGCGGACATTGTCTGGTGATTGCATTAGTCACACCTGAAACTGCATATATTACACTTTGGCTGTGATAGTTTTGTTTAGATATTGAATAGTTCTCAAATTGAACAATGCCCCGTTTGTCCGACCAACAAAGCACAATATTTTGCTGATGCAAATCTGGTTTTGATGTGCCTATAGCAGTAGAGTCTTTGTCGGTCCAGCTTTGCATGTAGTATTGACCAACAAGCACAGATTCCTTAAAAACAGAACAATCGATGCAAGTGAAAACAAATAACATAGCTACTATGTATTAGCATGCATATTTTGCATATATATATATATATGTACAAATAGTACAAATCAGGTTTGCAATATAGCAGAATATCAAAGAGGGCAGAAACGTGATATATATATATATATATATATATATATATATATATATATATATATTATATAAATAAGATTCGCTACGCATTCTTGCTGGACTTTCTCTCTCACACAGCAGGATGCTTCCAGCAGCCATTATAAAATCTTTTACCCACAAGGCAAAGCTCCTGATAGTGGACTCAGGTTCCACATGGAAACTTTAAACCCTAAAAACACACACTCACACAGCACACACCACTGAAGATGGGAATAAATCCCGAAACATGTCTGGACCATTAACATCTACAGATTAATAAACCTTACCTCTAAACACTTTACTCCCGAGTCTGTCTCACTCTTTACAGTTCATATATATATATATATATATATATATATATATTGGTATGGACTTATGGTTAATTTGACCACGAGAATAAATTGACAATATTTGGAAGCTTTCTTCGTCAGATGATTCTTAATTTCAACGTTTCATTCATACCAAGCTTTGTCTAGAAAATAAGGGTCTTCTATATAGTTGATTTGTGAATTGTGGTAATAGTAGCAGTGTGTTGATAAACCATGTCCGTGGTAACAGCTACATTGATGACTTGCCATAGTCTGGCAGGTGATCTTCCAGGGGTCATGATTCATATATCACTACAAGGCTTACCCCAAACATAGTCTATCAAAACACAACCACAACTCACAGACCATCTATATATGATACCATTTTTTGTAGCATCTTAACTTCTAGACAAACCTTGAAATTACAAATCTTTCTTCCTATAAAGCTTTCCAATGTTGTCACTTTGGTCTTTCATTTTATACATACATACATACATACAATATATATATATGTATATATATATATATATATATATATATATAGATAGATAAACCAAACATATCAGGATTCTATCATTTCTAATAGAACATTATGCAATCAAAACAGATATTATTATGTATTATTTATGATCAAACTCTGCAGCATTGAATTTCTGTCGCCAGAAATATGAATACGTTGCCATCCAAAAATGAGTACACAAAAATATTTTCAGAAGCAGAGTTTCAATAGTGTAGAGTTGGGTTATAAATAATACCTGTTTTGATTGTTACATAAGAAATATTAAAATCCTGCCGCATTTGACTTAGAAGAAAATTAACATTCTATGAGTTTGGGATGTACTCATCTATGGGTAACACTGTATATACGTTAATGTAGAGAAAACCATTTATGATTTATATGAACACATTATCCAATACATTCACCAAAGAGCTTTGGATAATTAGCTTATTAGTCATCTGTTTGTTTGTTTGTGTGTATGTGGGAGTATATCTATGTATAAGACTTACCCAATTGTTTCTCCCTAATTACTTAAAATAAATAATAGACCTGTAATGGACACTTCTCTACTTTTTAGTAATCTTAGCATTATAGTAAACCAATTTACCTAATTGATTTGGAAAAAGAAAGGTTCTGAGGTTTCTATGACTACTGGGATATATATGTCCAGTAGATCTCTTAAATGTCCTCTGGGACGTATGTGTCATGAAAAATGAAGTAAATCAGATTTTCCAGGCTTTTACAACTGCTGACAATGTCATCATGGTATGAAACCAATGCAGAAATTAGTCTGCTTCACATGACTGAACAGGAAAGATGTGTGGGTGAAGTGATCAGCTAATCATAGGTTTTTCATCTGGGATGAATGTCAAATGTATCTTGTGAGTTTTTCCTTGAAACATTGAAAGTTTTTTATTTTATAAAAGTTTTCTTTAAATAGCAAAAAAGCCATCAAATAAAAAGAACCATTAAATAAGAGAATGCCATTAAAATACCATTAAATTAAAAATGCTATCAAATAGAAAAAGCTATTATTTAAAAGAAAGAAACATTAGATTTTTAAAAGACACTGAATTGAAAAAAAAGCCATTAGATAAAAATTGACATCTTCTTGGCTCTTTTTAATACCCTTTTAAAAATGCAGACATCAAGCACCTCAGTAGGTTAGGGGTACATTAACCCTTTTACAACTATCATGGATGCATATTGCCCATGGTCAAAACACTGGTAATAAGACAGGATTTCAAAGGCTGATTTACTATGCAGGCATGCCCTAAATGGAAGATTTGTGAAAATCTAACCCCGTTTCCTACCTAAGCTATGTTTGATAAAATAAAGAGCAGCTCTAGTTAGTCACTTGATAGAAACCATCATATGATTCATGTCTTTTGCCAGCATGTTGCGTTGGTGTGATCAATTCAAAAACTGCAAGAAATGGGCGATCAATGAATAAGTTACTTCTCCCACCTTTTGTGGCTGAATTTGCAAAGAAGAATGTGCTTTTGAAAAAAAAAAAAAAAAAATACAAACCAAATTGCAAGCAAAACTGTATTTCACAGGTGTGTCTCTTTGAAACTGTGCCTAGAATTGATTTACCTGTTGGAAAGAGCCAAGGCCACTAATCTCATTGAAAATGGGACATTAAATTTTACCTAAAAAAATACTGTAAGTGTATTGTCTGTTCTAAGGTATCCATAGATTTTACTTTATATTCTCTACAAGAGGTACATCAACACTGTTCTATTGTTTGTTCTATGGTATCTATAGATTTTACATTTTGTTCTTCACTAGGGGTACATCAACACTGTTGGACAGGATGAAAGGGTGAGGAGGATGAGAACCTGTGTAAGAAGAATCATCATTGTTTATGCAAAACAATCCATAATGATTACTGTATCAGATTATACAACATGGGAGAAGGCTCTATGGAATAGAGACAACCTCCTGTCTCTTTGATTCTCAGAAAAGAAAAGATACATTATACTTTACAATGATATTACTTGGATTCGGTGCTTCTATAAGATACCGGCAAGATATCTGCTTTTGCAGGTATATCAGAATACCTGAAATATTTGCTTTGAAAATTAATATTTCCTGCTTCTATGGCCAGATGATATGTCAATATATAATGTTTAGCTTTGGTACCTGCTGCTACTTTTCCAAGAGATGGTGGTGGTGGGGGGGATATCCAATTGTTGGTTGCCAGGTAAGGGACCAGAAGTGTCTAAGCTGTGACCTATCTTGAGCAGTCTCTGTTCATAAGCTAGTCTCTAAAAAGGTTCAAACTTTCAAATCCCTTCCTGCTTCAATTGAAAGGGCCTGATCTAGAGGGATGGGGATTGAATGGTTACTCAAACACTCTGCAAACCACAAACAGCCTCAGCTAGAATTTGAACCCGGATTCTGTTTTTCATTATGATAACCAATATACTACCATTAATCTCTCTCTCGATTGCACATTCCTTCTGTAACAGGTCTGGTTTGTCACTCAGTAGAAACCATTTCTTTTTGCCATGTTCAGGGTGATTAATCCAATTAAAAAATTGGGAAAAAAGTGTTATCAAAGAATAAGTCACTAATCAAGTCTTTTGTTGAACAGTGATCACCAAAAAAAAAAAAAAAAGAAAAAAAAAGGACCTGAATTTTCAAAAAAAAAGAATGAATGCTGCTTGACACAAACGAAGGGAAAAATTCAGCAAAAATTTACATTGCAAATTGAACCTCCAACTTGGAACATATTTCAGGGGTGGGGAGGTTTAAAAAAACAAAAACAAAACTATGTTCTTTTTCTAGACACAATAAAGAATAAATGACGAAATTTTCAGCCCTCTACTTCAATTCAATGGCCTGTATAATACATACATAGCCAGCCTAACTTAAAAACTGAAGAAACCTTTATTGACAGTTTTGGTTGACTTTATAAGACCAAATATAAGCTTGGAATCACACCTTAATAGCAATTTGTATCATGACTGAAATTTATCAATTTCATCCTCATGGTCTTCATTCTATTACTAGTTTACCTGTTACCAAAAATATGAAATATATAGATACACCTTGCATGTTGTATAAATGCATTGGAGAGATTTGCATTGCAGAGAGCTTAGAGATTAGCCTTCTATACACATTGCATTTTACAGACATGGATAATAGAGGTTCGTATTGCACCGAGTTTGGAGAATATCCTTCTATGCACATTGCATTTTAAAGACGTGAATAATATAGATTTGTGTTGCAGCGAGCTAGGAGATTAGCGTCTTGTTGAAATGGATCAAAAAACCTTTTTTGTTTTTATCAATCTTTTTATTTTTATCATTCTTTAAATTCAGCATTTTTATTATGTCTTAGAACATAGATGAAATTCTGGCATACATCACTTATATGAATATGATTCTAGTTCACGTAGGTTGCAAGACTACATCGATTGTATCCTTTAGCATGACAGAAGACATCTGCACATTGGTAATTATGAGTATGGATTTGAAAAGGAAGAGGAGGAAATAAGTATCATATTTTCCTTGATGTACAGCACCATTTCAAATTCACTTTAATACACTTTTATGAAAGAAGTCAAAAATCATTCAGCCTTTGTTTTAAAGCAAGCTGCGATAGAGGCAGCATGTCTGGGGTAGGGTTGCCAATTTAGATATCTTTTTTCAATTTTCTGATAGTGGAAATCACTCAAAAATTATCAAGAATAACTAACATCTAAATTGACAACACTGGACTTCCAAATTCAAAAAATTATCAAAAAATACAAACAAAAAACCAAAACATTGAGATTGGCAACATTGGATTTTTGAAAAACAGAAATAGAAAAAGATATCTAAAAAATTTCAGTTCAGTTGAGGCATCTCACATACGCACAGCTGTACAGCTACTCAACTGTGTCCTCACCACATGCTCCGAATGTGTATACACCTCAAATTCTCATGAATGAAAAGGCAATGCTTTTTACCATCTGATAGTCACAATGATCAGTCTTCTAATTTTCCTTATTTTGGGAAGCACCCATGAATTAAACACCACATGTTCTCTGTCTCACATGGTCTGTCTATTTGTCATGTGTTCTCCAGCATCAGAGAATGGCCCCTAAGTTGCACACGTAACTTGGCAGTTCAGCATATACACTGAACCTGGTTTCCATAATCATTCCTTGGTACGCACTGAGCCCTATGGATTCAAAAGCAGTTCAGACACCTCTGTTTTGACTCCAACAATTGTACTATTATGGCAACAAAGTATCCACTTTTCACTTAGAAGCTTTCTCCTATTATCTCTTCTTTATACAAAATAGATCATATTGATGTTTTCATTACATGTTTTTCATTTTCATTCGTTATTTGTCATTACTGTTCCTGTATTAAATGTACATTTTATTTGTCCACCCAAATACTTTTATGTGTCCTTTTTACTGTGTTTCATCTCCACGTCTATGTTCATACTTGGTATGCATTCTCTTCATACATCTCTCTTCCTCCTTCCACATTTCCACGGGCGTCCATTCTTCAACCAGAATCATATAAGAACCATATATCTTATACATGTAATATAAACCCAGACAACTCATTGCGTCACCAAACAGTGTGTGTGGCCATCTTGTATGACAATTTTTGAGAACTCCCCCCCCCCGAATCATTTCTGTTCAGTTAGAATTTGATTTATGAACACAACTCATCATAAAAATCAACAATCTGTGTTAAAATAAAAATCAGACAGGATTTCAGGTATTTAGTATTTAGAAACCATCAAACAGAACTGTCAACATAGTTTTCTCCAGTTTTTAAGTTCAAACTGAGGGGGGGGGGCTGAAATTTTCAACATTTACTCTTTATAATGTAAAGAAAAAACATTTCTTCCTTGAAAAAAAAAAAAAAAAATCCAAACCCGTCCAAAATAGGCTTTTAGTTAGGGATGCAATTTGCAATGTAAATTCACACTAAATTGATCACTAGTTTGTATACGCATGCTTTTTTTGAAAATTCAGATTTTTCAGTGATCACTGCCCTCAAAAATATGAGAGGTAACTTATTCATTGATCATCCATTTTTCCAACTTTTGAATTGATCATCCCCAGCTTGACATGCAGCCAAAAGATGTTGGTGATGTGACGGTTTCTACCAGCCCTGTTCTACTTATTTCTTTTTTTATTGAAATCTTCCACCAGTTCATGTCAGCTCTGAAGAGCATATTTTTCCTAATGTTAATTCATTCTAATACTTATACTTTTTTTATTTAAAAAGAAAGAAAAAGTGTTTTCAGATAACATTTATTAAATACTATACATGTTATTTGTCAAAAGTTGCCTTTCACTAATGAACTGACCGGGTTTTTACTTATTGAGTAATAATATCTTTTACGCATCAGTGTCACTCTAAATTGAACCTTCTAATGATTTTTCAGGCTAATTTTGTAAATAATCCTCTGATCGGTTTTCAAAAAGGGGAACAGAATGTTACAAGAAACTGCCAAGTGTCAGGTGATCAATTAAAAAATTGGGAAAAGGATAGATAAATGAATAAGTTATTTCTCTTGCCTTTTGTTGGGCACAGAGATCACTAAAAAAGTTTAAATCTTCAAAAAACATATGTGAATGCTGCCAAACACGAGCAAAGGGATTCATTTTTAAAAAAGCTGGAAAATTGACCCCTACCTGAAAACCTATTGAAGGCTGGGGGAAGAATTTGGGAAAAAAAAAAGAAAAGAAAAAAGGAAAAGAAGTTTTTCCCAGACATTAGGAGTAAATCTTTAAATTTTCAGCTCTGTAGTCCTGTTAGTTCAGCCTATATATGCCATACATTCAACACCAGCCAGCCAAACCTGGTTGAAAACTGAAGAAACCTATGTTGATAGTCTTGGTTGACAGTTTCTCATATTCTTGTTCGTGGCCTTTAATGGAACTTTTTTTTGTTTGTTTGTGTGTGTAGATCCAACTCCATATTTAGAAACAAATTCGTTCTATTTTCTGCATAGCAACCAAAGTTTTCTCACAACTATGGCCCCCATGTCTTCTAATGCGTTTAAATAAAGCCATATATTACCAGAATTGCCAGCAGCTATTTTTAGAGTAGAGATTTGCTACCCTTCAAATCAGGATGGAAATCTGACTTATTACTTACAGTGCTCAGAATTGTTGAAACCTCTTACGGAGAATAACAATTTTAGTTATAAAGGACCAGTGTTTCATTGTATATGCATACACCCACACACATACTATGGGCATTCAGTTACTCTTTCTTAGAAAGATTCTTACATTGTGATTGGTTTCCGTACAAAAAGCTAATTGTACATGATCCAATTTCATGATCAAAGTCACTGTTGCATAAATGAAAGTAACTTGTCTTAATTGAACAATTGTTGCCATCAAACAAGGCAAAGGGTTCTATCCTTTTTCATGTATTTGTTTATTTGTGTGTCCCAGTGCTCCTGGCTATACTGTTTAGTCTACAGACTTGAAAATTGGCGTTAGCACTCCTGTACACCCCTTTTGAAAATTTTCTTTTCATTTTTGGAAAAATAGCTCTTTTAGGCCTTGACAGGTTTATTAATAACATCTACGTTCTCGAGAATCTATATATTTCTATACATTTTTTTTTTACTACATTTTAGATGTTTTCCTGAAGAAAACGCCAGTGATGTCATAATGAGAATTTTTTCTGACCATATTTATTCTTCCATTGAACTTTTTTTCAAAATTGATTTCAAAATTCAATGCTACAGTTGTTCAATTATTGACTGTGATGGCAAGTTTATTCATAGCTTTAAATCAGTGAATTTCAAATGGGAAGCACTTAGCTCCCAAGGGATACAAATTTCTTTAGGAGAGGGAATTTAGCCAGGAGAAGAACATGAAATGGAAAGTATAATGGTAAAAAATTTCTATATCAAAATCTAAAACGGGGGAGGAATTGAGAACACCTGTGATTGCAAATGGAGGAAATTGACAAGGGAGTCTAAGATTAACAGCTTCATTTAAATATTTGAAACCACAGAAAATAATTTCAGGTTATCTACAGGGCTAGTTCTCAGAAAACTACCCATCAACCTGTCAATAGATATTTTAAGCAAAGTAGCCATGAACTTTGCAGTACACATTCTATGAGGATCTTTTGAAATGGAAAGTTGTATTGTACTTATCTTTTAAATGGGGAGGGACTGACTGGATATGAAATCCTGGTTTATTCACCGATCAATGAGACATGACTAACTCAGCCAGCTCTATACAGTGAGCCTTTGTTAAAACATGCACTAATCTTTCGTGTAGGATGGGACGGACTGCATTTTAAATCCTAGTTCGTTCACCGATCAATGGGAAATCAATTTTAGTCAATTGTCCAAGTTAACCGACATTATCACTAGATATACGATAGTTGAAAGTATATACAATGTACTCAATACATCATACACATACCCACAGATATATATATATATATATATATATAAAAATAAAATGGAATGAAGATTCGCTTCACAAACATCTATGTAGTGAATCCTCATTCCATGATATTTTAAGCTCTACTCAAAACTAACTTAGTATTCAAAGTTGAATGTATTGAGCACTCTATGAAATAAACCCAGCATACATCAGATATTGTATTATCTTATTGTATCCCTGATTTGTACAATATATGTGTGTGTGTGTATACATGCGTGTATGTGTGTGTATTTTATGATTTAATTCAATTGTTACTTCTGAATGAAGAAGATAACTTTGATTTCTCTTTTCTCTGGTATCATAGTAAAAGGAATAATCAACACAGTGACTATTTGCATGAGAAGGGAAATGAGTTAGAAATGCAATTTAGAACAAGAGAAAAATCATTAATGTAAGGAAAATACTGTTACAATGAGGTGCTTACAATTATGAAAAAATACCAAAGAAAGAATTTCATGTTTCTGTTTTTTAAAAATTTTCATCAAGTATTATAAATCATTATTATTTAAAATTTTTTTATGATGGTCACTCTCTTAAATCAGATTTTGTTTGTTATATCTAATACCCAGCTAAACTGGGTCCATTTTATCAAAAGTTCTCCATATATGTACAACGGGCTTTCCCTGCTATCTAAAAGTTAAGCGTTGGTGTTGAGTGAAGGAGCAAATACCATTAATCAAATTGGGAAAAAAGTTTTGAGCATCCCTAGACCTCAAAAATAATATTCCATAAGAGTTTCACAATGATTGCAGAGAAGTATGACTTGAATTCTGGAAGGGTATTTGGGTTTTTTGGGAAATTTACGGGAGGTTTTGAGTGTCTTCAAAGAACTATTTGATAAATGCGCGAGACTAAGCAGTCAAGTGCACTGTAGTATTTCAAGGTTACCATGGCAGCCACAGCTGATGACAGCCTTCGTCACTGAGGCAGGCAAAATATTGGTCGCTATTTGGGTCTGGGAAAGTTCCAAAATTCTTCCCATATAACTCTTGATAATAATTGCCTCTTTGCTTTCTGCCACTACAGAAAGCAGGGAAAATGTGTGATATATATATATATATATATATATATATTTATTTCATTCATTCCGCACAAAGGCCCCACCATCTATAGTCTGACTGTTGTGGAACACCCTTCCGAAAATCTTTGTTCATGATGCTATTACTGTCAGTCTGAAGAGTTTTGGAAACAACGGAACTCAAATGGGTTATCATTTCAAATAAGAGTTTCAATATGATACAACGCAATTAATAATCATTCTGTCAGATCATATTCTTGATAACATAATTGTCGCGCCGAAAGAAACAAATAGAGCTGATGTAGACTGTGAATAAACAAAGTGGGAATTTGGAGTTGAAACAGTTATTAGGGCCTTTGCATTACCGGCAGCTGTTTAGCACAATGGCAAGAGTAATGCTAAGTTGAAGCGGTTACCATATACATATATTTTTTTGGACTGACTCATATATATATATATATAAAAATTACACACAGTGGTATGCAAGTTTGTATAGATATACATGCATGAGTGGATAAATTCACATGTGTGCACATGCGAACTCAAATATGCTTCGATAAATACTTGTGGATATATATGTAGGTGTCTTCATCCACCCGTAAGATTTTATATACATGTACATATGTATATCATGTTGAGGATGCAATAATGACTACTGCTTGTTTAATAACAGCTTTAAGTACAAGGGTTCTACCCTGCGGGTACCACCCCACCCCAAGGAAAGATAAAATCCTCAGTGTTTGTTTACACAGGCCTTTCATTTATATTCAATGTGTGGGTTACAGATGGATTTCTGTTATAGTTGGCATGATCAACGTCCCATTGGCAGGGGAAGGGAATAGGCGGAGAGGAGCCATACCCTTACATTTTTCATCCAGATGTACCATTAATGCCAACTCTCCCTTGCTCCCCGTATCTCAACACCCACATTGACACGGTTTCCTAAAAATGAGCTAATCAGCTGCTCGGTCTTATTATGAAATATGCATGTGCAACCAAGAGATGCTTATTTTTTTGCATTTACTTAACATAAATTTTTGTAACTACGTCAATAAGATTGTGTATATTATGTAAGTAGGTACAGTTATTTCACGTGGGAGAGCCCCAGATTTTATATTGATACTAGCATAGTACTTGTTATTTACTAATGGATCAACACTTCTGCATAGGGTCGATACGTAGTATGTGCGACCATTGAAAAATGTTACACGCGCCCACACACACACATATATATATATATATATATATACATATATATATATATATATATATATATACATATATATATATATATATATATATATATATACACATATATATATATATATATATACATATATATATATATATATATATATACATATATATATATATATATATATATACATATATATATATATACACACACATAATCATTATTCAAATAAATACACTGTGTTTTGTGCATGTGGATTTTCTACAATGAGTTCAGTCCAGCACAAAGCCAGATTTGGAAAAATGAATGTCTAAAGATACCATCACACCAATTCTTCAAGTGGGGGAGGCGTACTTTCCTAGAAAAACAGCTTTCAAAATTCAAGCTTTGGGTAGATTGGAATGCAGACTTCTAGCACCTATGCAAAATATAGCTATTTCAGGCCACCATGGAATTTCATATTTCTTTTGCGTTGTCAAACTGTAATTTATACCAGTGGATCCAAATTTGATGCAGAGACAAGAAGAAAATAGTAAATTTAGTGATGATTTAGCAGTTGACCAGTCGCCACCGAGACATTTGCCACTTTCAATGGTACCTATATTCAAAAGTTTAACATGGAGAAAGGATAAGAATTCACGGTATGATATAAAAGAGCTTCATCGGTAGGACATTTCTCACCAAAAATTTAGCCTCGATCAATCATCATCAGCCCTTTGATGCCGATTGTTGGACATAGACCTTCCCAAGATTCATCAGATCTCTTGATTGTGGGCATGTGGCGTCACTATTCTCCTAGCTTGTCTCAATAATCATGCTATCTTATTTTTTGTCAGCCATGGTTTTGCATATGATCTCTTGGGATCCACTTTCTGAATCGTGATGTCCAGTGGTTATCTGACATTCTTGCAACATGACCGGTTCATAGACATTTTTAATGGATTCTATGATATCTCCATTTTTCTTTATAATATTGTGCTGTCTTGTGATCTTTCCTTGTAATGTTGAGAATGATTCTTTCCTGTGCTTGTTGAATGATTCTTTCCTGTGCTTGTTGAATGGTTCTCAGTTTGATGGTTAGATTCCATGTTTCAGCTGCATAAGTGACCATCAGGGTGATGCAGTGGTTGCAAACCCTTCTTTTTAAGACTAATTAGATCTTCATCTATAATGACAAGTTTCTTTGCATGGCCCATGATCTTATTTTAGTGTTAGGACTGTCAAAATACAACTCTGACCTCTGTAATTATGGTTGTTTTATTTGGATATGGATTGGAGTGAGAGGTTGAACTGAGGCTAAGATTTCCTTATTTCAAACTGTCTGATCACTTCCAATGAAATTCGAAATGAGGAAATTTTATCCTTAGTTCAAACTCTTTCATCAATAGACCACTCCCAGTAATTATGGACCCCACTTCGACCCATCGACCCCCAGGGGTTGATATCGTCCACTTGGGCGACCCCTGCTTTGAATGAATACAGAGACTAGAGAAATAGTCCAACCATATTATACACAATGAATATCATTTTTCATGCTAGTTGCTATATTTGTGTTGACTTTGAGCACCTCTGACAGTTTGTGATTTTTTGGGGGGTGCGGGGATTTCATCTATTATAAATGAATTTTCTATCATGTGAGGGAGGTGTCGGGTGACAGGGTGAATAACAACCCAAAGGATGGACTTGGCTAGCTGAGATAAAACTCCGGCTGGGACAGTTCATGTCCAATTCACACTAATTCCCTTAGAGAAGGCAGGTGTCCATCACTCCCTCTTGCTAAGGATAAAATTATGCAGGGAGAAGTGAGTGATGCCACTTCAGGTGCTTGTTGTCTCGCTCTGTTCTATATTTGAAAGAGATAGAATAAGTAGTAAAGTAATTTATAGAGCCTAAGCAGGGCAATATATCATGTAAAATCACATAAATAAACCATTAAATCAGGACAAAAATGATTTTCAACAGATCTTAGTCCATTTCCCTGTACACATCTTTAATACATCGTAAAAATTAATACACTAAATACACATACACCCTCATTACATACATATACATACACACACACACACACACATATATATATATATATATATATATATATGTAGTGATAAAATACATAAATTTTACATACGACTATGGTTCATTTGCTTTATTTAGCTCCTCTGATAGACAACGTGACTGGGCGTTACAGTTGTATATAAAGTCAGAAGATAACTTCCATTATGATTTGTAATGTGCCAGTTGGAGTGAATTGTAATTATTTACCTTCCAAGAATTACATTATATTGTTTTAACCCAGGTTTAACTCGGGTTACATTACAATTAATTGCTTTTGCTTTCAATTGTTCAAATGTTTTTATTTTTACTTTTTGTCAATACTTAGTTTTATTGGTTTGTTGAATCAAAAGGTATTATTTGTTTAGATAATTTTCATCTTCAACTTTAACTCTTAAAATATTTACCTGTTCTTAAGCACACTTTAATTCTTTTATTATTTTGTTTTTTTTACAAAAAGAAAATTCTTTCTCTAATTTGTCTTTTGGTTGTTCTGGCTTTGTCAAGGTTTGTTTCCTGATTGTATTATTTCATTTTAATCTGCTTCAAAGATTTTCTTTATCATTTTTGGGCAATTTTTATTATCTATTTGGCTTATTTTGTTTTCAATTCCTATCACTTGTTATTTTCTAATTTTTCAATTTATTATATTTCCTTTTTTATTTTCTAATAGCTTTTTTGTAACCTATATTGGGTTGTTTAGTACATTTTTACTCTCTTATTTTTCAAGAGTAAATTTTTTCCTATGCCGACGTCTGATTCTGATTTCAGAGTGAGAATTAAGTAATTTATTTTATATAAATATTTATATATTTCACCAACGTATGCACACACACACACATATATACATATATATATATATATATATATATAGGAAGCCATTTATTGTGATCATTTTTGGACAGGATCTTTGAGAAAACAACTAGTTTATAACATTAAGCAAAGGATATATAGGGGGAGTCTGTTATTGTGATCACTTTAAGTAAAGTTTTGGGGTCTGACCAACTTTCATAATGTGATTATAATAAGCGGTTTCATTCGTATGTATATAACACACAGGTACTGACAACATGAGCAGCATGCCTGTCTGAAACTGTAAGACTTTCCGAACAGAAATAAAAAAAAAACAAAAAACGGGAAAATGAATAAATCAAACAGAATAAATACAGTCAAAATAAAAAATCCTGGTGTGAAGTCAGATTTTTCGGGAACATCTGACAGTTAAATTATTTTCTGTTGAGGTGAAACGAAGAGAAACAATTAACAAAGCTAATTCTCCAGACTGTCAACAAATGAATAAAATGATATTATGCTTTAAAGAGTGCCGAAGTTCAGCTTACTTGAGTACCAAGGACCCAAAGGCATGATGGGAACACACACACACAAAGATGGTGGGAGTAAGATTCATATTCACACAAAGAGCATTTTTTTTTCTGCAGACATTACGTAAAATGTCTAATAAAGAACTCATTGATTACCAACAGGAAAATCTATTTCTGGCATCTAATATCGCCTATCTCTAAGACTTGGAAAGAACAAGGAAAATTTTGACAGAAGAAGCATTTTATGAATCATTTCCAAAAATCTATTTTGGGGCAAAAAGTGAATACAATGAATATAAGAAATGATAAAGACGTGAGAAGTAAGTCTATAATTAAATACACAGAAGCCTTTTTTTTTCCTCTTACCATGAATCATAACAAACAAGTGGTATTTGTTTCACTAATGAAAGTTTATTACGCAAAAGTTTATGAATAGAATCAGAACACAAGATAATTCTTGATTTATCTAATATTAGTTGATGACCCATCGCTTTATCATTAGAGTACAACAATAGACTTGGCTGATGGATGCTCCTGATACTATAAGTGTGAGAGACATGGGAGGAAGTGGAGGGAGAGAAAAGAAAAATCAAGTATTTTAACGAGAAAGTGAGGAGGGAGAAGGGGAGAAAAGAAAGGTGGTTTAATAAGTGGGTGGGAAGAGAGAGGGGAGAAAAAAGAAAGGTAGTTTAATAAGAGGGTGGGAAGAGAGAAAAAGGTAGTTCGATAAGAGGGAGGGAAGAGAGAAAAGAAAGGTAGTTGGATAAGAGGGTGGGAAGGGAGAAAAGAAAGGTAGTTCGATAAGAGGGTGGGAAGGGAAAAAAGAAAGGTAGTTCGATAAGAGGGTGGGAAGGGAAAAAAGAAAGGTAGTTCGATAAGAGGGTGGGAAGGGAAAAAAGAAAGGTAGTTCGATAAGAGGGAGGGAAGGGAAAAAAGAAAGGTATTTCGATAAGAGGGTGGGATGGGAGAAAAGAAAGGTAGTTCGATAAGAGGGAGGGAAGGGAGAAAAGAATGGTAGTTCGATAAGAGGGTGGGAGGGGAAAAAAAAGAAAGGTAGTTCGATAAGAGGGTGGGAAGGGAGAGAGGGGAAAAATTAAAGCAGGCTACTTAAATAAGAGGGTAGGAATGGAGAAGGAAAAATTAAATCATCAACGAGGGTAGGTGTAGAGAGGGGCTGATAGCTGCTACTAATACTATAAGTGTGACAGACACAGCTCTTAGAAAATATCAACTAAAATGGTCAACATAGTTTTTTTCAGTTTTAAAGTTGGTCAGGTTGGCTAGAAGGCTGAAACTTCAAATATTTTCTCCTTATTTTATCTATGAAAAAGTTTTTCTGGTATTTTTTTCCAAGTTACCCTCTAAATAGTTTCTTGGAGGGGTTCAATTTGCTAAGTAAGTTTATTGTAAGCTCATTTTTTGAAAATTCAAACTTTACAGTGATCATTTCCCAACAAAAGGTGCGAAAAGTAACTTCTTAATTGATCTTTTTTTGAAATTTTGTAATTGATTACCCTGAACATGGCATGCTGCCAAAACTTTTTGGTTGCATGATGGTTTTGAAAAAAGTGACCAACCAGATCTGTTATATATAAGACTCTTCAGATCTTTTCTCAGAGAAATAATAATGTTACTTATTTTTGGAGCACATAGCAAATAAAATGTTTCCACTGATAAATACAAGATGAGCATTAAGTCTTCTCCTGATATCAAACTTCTATTACACGAAACCCATGCTATGTATGAACATATGGTTTATTGCAAACTACACCTTTTTTCCTATTATTTGTGAACTTCAACATATACTCCTTTCATTGCTCAGATAACATCCAAGTGATACTCGATTACACACCATGTGTTCTTCAACATCTCTTCAGACACCATCACTAGATTATCTGTTATCTTCGACTTTAGTTTCAATATCAGAGACTGGTGCACTGAAAAGGGTTGCCAGATGTCTTCAGCAGCATAAGACCAAATTTGTATGGTCTTGCTGTCAAATTGAGTAGTTTCGGTACCAAAATAATCAAACAACTTAAAATCCATCATGACTCCAAATTCATATGATCTTGGGACCAAATCAAGTAGCTTTTGTACCAAAATAATCAAATAACTTAAAATCCATCATCAGACCAAATTCATATGATCTTGGGACCAAATCAAGTTGCTTTTGTACCAAGGTAATCAAATAACTTAAAATCCATCATCAGACCAAATTCATATGATCTTGGGACCAAATCAAGTTGCTTTTGTACCAAGGTAATCAAATAACTTAAAATCCATCATCAGACCAAATTCATATGATCTTGGGACCAAATCAAGTTGCTTTTGTACCAAGGTAATCAAATAACTTAAAATCCATCATCAGACCAAATTCATATGATCTTGGGACCAAATCAAGTTGCTTTTGTACCAAGGTAATCAAATAACTTAAAATCCATCATCAGACCAAATTCATATGATCTTGGGACCAAATCAAGTTGCTTTTGTACCAAGGTAATGAAATAACTTAAAATCCATCATTAGACTGAGCTTGCAGGAAAATAGATTAAAATATATAACCTGCAATTATTTCTCAACAATTTAATCTTTTTCAGTGTATATACATAAAATAGAGATAAAACCCATCCTGCTGAGCCATTCGTTTGCATTGTTAGATTGTACAATTCAGTCACATTGTTCTCGATTACACTGCTTCCCCATGGTTAATAACTGTACAAGGATTCAAGAGTTATTAAACAGAATTTATTTGGATGAATTACATAAAACTAAACTGTTTGAAACATGAGACACAGTCATTTTGAATCAGAATGTTTGGAAGGCAATGAAAAAATATTTCATTGCTTCACCCCATTTATTTAAGATCAAGAACCATCTCAGCAAAAAATATTCAAATGTTAACTTTATAATAAGTCTTTTTTTGCTAAGAAGAAATATGTAAATTTCAATTTGTTCTTTGTTGAAATATTTGTATCAATATAAAAATATAGTAATGGGCTAAAATTAAAAAAAAAAAACAAACTTTGACGTGAAGTCCTTAAAATACCTTAAGAGAATAGAAAAAGAAAATTGGGGACTTGTTTTCAGTTAAGGTTCAGTGGTCCCCATTTCAAGATCTTCCTCCCCTTTGTCAATAGGATCACTAGTTTTCCCCACCTTCCATTTAAATTAGTTGGAACAAAGAATAATTTCAAATAATTATTTTTTATTTTGCATATAATTAGACAGCTTTATAATAAGAATTAGTTTAATTTTATAATTAGATAGCTGTTGTTACTTGAAGAGAGCAAGCAAAAATAATTATGAACACATTTATTAGACTTTTCTCTTTATCCACTAGTCTTGTTCTCTTTGACTACCGAAATGCTTCCCCCCCCCCGGGGGAAAGTCTCCCTCCTGGTAGAGGACCATTGTGCTAGATGATGATAATGTAACTTTCCTTTTTAAGTTTTGTAATTGGGTAATTACTAACAGACAAGCAAACTGAATTATTTTCAAATATTTACAGGGATTAATAAATGCTAAAGAAACTATTTCAGAAACTGAGCACCAAGTCTTGGACCATCTTAGCCGACTGGTAACTTCATCTTTTCTATAAAAATCCTGAATTCATTTGGTTACTTTTCTAATAAAAATCATCTCATAGATATTCAAACAAGTCAGGTTAGTCAATCAATAGAAACCATCATATGACCAATGTCTTTAGGCAGCATGTTGTGTTGAAGGTGATCAATTGAGAAATTGGAAAAGGGTTGATCAATGGGTAAGTAAACTCTCTCACCTTTTGTTGGGTAGTGATCACTAAAAAGAAAATCTGAATTTTCAAAAAACAAACATGGATGCTGCTGGCCACTAAGTGAGGCGTCAGTTTGGGATGAATTTACATTGAAAATTGAACCCCCATGAAAAACCTATTCAAGGGTTTAATTTGAAAAAAAACCCCCCAAAAAACAAAAAAAAACCGTTTTTCTAGACATAAAAACCCCAAAAAACAAAAAAAAACCCCGTTTTTCTAGACATAAGGAGTATATGTTGAAAATTCCCCCCGCCCCAGCTTTATCGATGCAGCCTGTATGCATGATACATTCATAGCCAGCCAGACTTGAAAACTGAAGAAACCATTGATGTTTTGCAGGAATTGATTGGAGACTAAGGCCCAAACATCTTTTGTAAGAATCAGTCTTGTCCTGCTATATGGCCACACCCTAGTAGTAAGGGAAGATAGCAACTACAATCTTTCCAACTGCTATGGTCATTCATCTATGATTCTCCTGTCTGATCAATCTATCTATTATCATGGAAATTCCAGCAGAGAGGAATGGAGTATTCTCCCTTAAGGCTAGCCATAATGTACTGAATCATCTTCCAAGTTGCCTGTGGATACAAATCAATATCATTTACATGTTCATCCCTTTCTCTGGCAAGAAGGCAATTTTCACCCCAAAGCCAGCAGACAAGCTGAATAGATAGAAACAAACTAATTGAAGGTAGTCTCCGCCTTTTAAAGTCATAAGATTATGAAGCAGCCTTTGCATGATCAATATTATGGAGCCAACAAAATTATACTGTACAATAAGAGAAAATTTCATTGATCCCTTACGGAACAAAAAAGATACTATCCAAAATAGCAGCAAGAAAATGAATGAGAATCCTGTTATTATGTGGGTATTGGGGTCCAAGAATGCTGACCACGTTATGGCCGAGTTGCAATAACCAGGGTTACCAATTTAGCTTTTTGGAGCTAGATCGATATTATGGGGTTCTGCATGATAACGTGAACCATGCTATAATGGTAGAGGCCTGTAAAATTCATGCTATAATGAGTAAATATACTGTGCAATAATTGTATCTGAAAAATTGACTTATCATTAGAAACTGTCAACATAGCCAGCCAGCTGGACCAACTTGAAAACTGAAGAAAACTATGTATTTATATATTTATGTATGTATCACACATACAGGTTGCACCAATGGAGTCAGAGGGCTGAAAATTTGAATATTTACTCTTCATTATATCTAGAAAAAATTTAGAAGAAAAAAATCCTCCTCCACAAGTTTTTAGTGGACGATTTGATTTGCATTGTAAGTTTATGGTTAATTGATCAGTTCGTATCCGGCTGAATTCACCCTTGTTTTTTTGAAAATTCAGTGATCACTGTCCAAAAAATGCAAGAGAAGTAACTTATCTATTGGTCACCCCTTTTCTAATTGATCACCCCGATACAGAATGCTGCCAAAATACATAGATCGCATGACCGTTTCTATTGAGTGACTAATTATTATTTTCATTATACATAGAACAGAAAAATATTGTTATTTGACCGTGGCAAGCAGAATACATATTCATAATAATAATGAAAAAATAACACATAATTATTATAAAATGTAAAATTCCTCTATAAATATTGAACCTTATATAATTCCACTAATTAAAATTTTTTTGTAAAATCTAAATAATCAAACAAAAAGAAAATAGTTCACAACTGGAGGGGTTCATATATTATTGCACTCTTAAATTCATAAACCACTTGATACCTAATTGATGGCAGAGCTCTTTGGTTTTGTGTGAAAAAAAATGTTAGTACGTTAATGACTTCTCAAAGTTATAGACGATTGTATAATGTACTTACTGAATGCTGAAAATTCTTCCTCTTTCATCTGAGTGATGCTGGTGGTGCAAATCAAGCCTACATGTTACCATGTCAGAAAGTCATACTTTAACTCATCAGCTAGTAATTCAAAATCCAGTTCTCAACTAACTAGACTGATAACTATTTTCCCCGTACCATCAAATTGATCCTGGTGTAAGTAATAAAGTGCAGAAAGTACTATCGGCTGCGCGTATTACAGTTAATAGGAAATCCAATATTGCAGTCACTGGATCTGCAACTTATCATTCGAAATGTATTTCCCATGATCCCTCAGTTGTCATTGTACATGTTTCCAGCATTTTTTCTCTCTTCCAATTACAAAGAATATAGAAAAAAAAAAAGAAGAAAAGGAAACGATTTATGAATAATTTATTAATACTTAATCAAATGTTGCTGACCATATGTTACATGCAAACAAAAAAACTGCTCAAGTACATATGAGGAATACAGTGAGATAGCATAATTAGCCTGATTATTTTATATAAAGCAATTTGGGTAATCTTTGCTTTGACGTACATAAAACTATGGTGGTGTTTAACCAGCATAGGTTCCATAAGTCATACAGAGGCTTGAAAAAGTATTTTTTTCATTGAAAAATATACTTGAATATAACATTCATTGAAAATTAATATAATAATAAAATTGAATAAAGGATTCAAACTAGAAAACTGACTATTAGTAATATGTTCAGCACCACTGAATACCTCATGACTGGGGCACCACCTTCCTTGATGATGGTGTGCAATTTTATGAAAAACAAAAGAAAAGCATTTAATTCTGTCATTACATTAATTTCTGATGAATATCTTGTTTAATCATACTTTTTAATATGGCTTCTTTGTGACTTTTGAGGCCTTCCTATGCTGTTTCAGTGGTTAATACTGTCATAGTTTCATGTACGTCAAAGCAAAGATTACAGGAATTTGATTCTTATTCTTGTTTCTATATGAATCATCATGGCTCAGTGGTAAAGTGTTTGCCTCTGGTTAGGTAGGTCATGAGTTCAATCCATGGCAGTCATGCCAAAGATTTTAAAAATGGTACTCAATTCCACAGCATTAAGTATTCAGCATAAAGAGTAGGATTGAGGAAGCCTGGAGAGGGATGGCTCTATCAGACTATCTCGTCCAAGACACACCCATAAAAACATGGGTGCTTCTATGATATGGTACAGGAGACCAAAAACCCTGTACTGAGTTACCAAACAATGGACTATGGACATTTTTCTGAGGATTAGTACAATGTGAAACTTCCAAAGATTCAAACCTCAGAAAGATCTACGTAGATTTGATAGCAATAATGAGAGAGAATATACTTGATATTTGAAGACCCGTAAGCTGAGAACCATGCAGCGTGCACATGAAAGAATAATGCTGGGCCTCACATGGAGAGACCACAAAACAGCACAGCACATCCGGGAAAAGACAAGAGTTAGAGACATCATAGAATCCATAAAAAATCTCAAATGGCGGTGGGCTGGCCATGTTGCAAGAATGGCTGACAATCGATGGACATCACGACTCACAACATGGATTCCCTGAGACCATATGCGCAACTGAGGCCGGCAAAATATTAGATGGAGAGATGAACTAGACAAGTTCAGGAAGTACTGGCTCCGTGAAGTGTGGCAAATCCTGGGGAAGGTCTATGTCCAACGACGGACGCTAAAAGACCGATGATGATGATGATGATGTTGGGATTATATAGCATATAGTCAGGGCTGGCTGAACTTTAGAGCCCTTTAAAGTATAGTATCTTATATTCCTAAAACAATCTGACTTCACATCATGGAATTCTCTTATTTTGACTGTTTTTGATCTGTTTAAGCAATTCATTTTCCCATTTTACATTTGTATTTGCAAAGTCCTTCTGTCTCAGACACATGACAATTGCCCCAGATGACTGCCCATATTGACAGGACTTGAACCGGCCATGCACATAGTATCTTTAAATACTGCTTGTTCATGGGAATCTTCATCTGATAATCCACAATAATTATTTTCAGAATTTTCATCATTCAATACCAAATGGTTCAGATTGATCTAAGGGGAATTTCTTCTATCCTCAAAGTAATTTTAAGTACTGGAAAAGAGCCTTAAAATATTGTGAAATATTGGGGTACATATCTGCAGGAGGAAAAATGCAAAATCAAATATAGATAGAAATCAAGTAAAGAGTCACTCTAGGTTGATAAGCCTTTGGTAGAGCAAGCGTGTCTTCCAAGAACAAGACAATCCCATTAGTCTCAAAAAGGAGAGTATACAACCAATGCATCCTCCCAATAGTCCCCTAGAGACATGGAACCTAACCAAAAGATTGAACCTTACACTGTTCACCATGCAATGTGTACATCAGAGAATCATGCACAATGTCATGTGGAGAAATCAAAAGGCAGTACAGTATATGAGAGGAAAGATTGGAGATCAAGATATCATAGAAACCCTGAGAAAACTCCAATGGCAATGGGCTGGACATCTTGCAAGAATGTCAGACATCACAACTCACAATGTGGATCCATAGAGATCATATGCAAAAAAGTGGTTGACCAAAAGTAAGATGTTGTGACTAGCTGGACAAATTCAGACAGTATTAGCTCTGCGATGCTCATGATAGTGAGGTCTGGCAAATATTGTGGAAGGTCTATATCCAATGATGGACACTAAAAGGTTAATGATAATGAAGTATTTTGATGCGACAAATGTACAACAGGAAAAATCCATTTAAAAAATAACACTTTCTATTCACTAACATGGATAGAGAATGTAAAGAAACAAGAACCATAAGTTCAAGGATGTGTCCACCATCCATGGTAGTAGTTGTAAGTAGTCTTTTTTTGTCGAAATTTATTCTCATACTAGTAAAATGGTGATATGGAAGTATTTTGCAAGTACTATTTTCCATGAAAATTTTAAATTGGTATTTTTGGCTTTTTTTTTTCAAGATACAAAAATTCTATTAGGACACCATTAGCAGAAAGCAAAAAAAAAATTATCTGAATTGTGTACTTTTAATGATGTCACATCTTTTAATAACATCACATCTCTCCCTCCACACACATTTTTCTAGTTCAATATAATAAGGACCGATAGAAAAACATCAGAGATGTGTGGATAAATCTAAAAATAACCAATATCATAAAACCTGTAACATTTGTCAGATTTAATTTAGCTTTTCTGAAAACTTACCTAACTTGAAAAACTGAAGACTGCCGAAAATTGATACTTTCAGTCCTTTCTACAAAGATCTTCATAGATAACATTACTGGGCAATAACTGCTAAATACTAAGATCTTTGTTTTTTTCTAGAAGTATCTTAGTTTCTATACTTACCTGATTTAAATATATATTTCTGTTTGACCTACTTTCCCATCCAATCGGTGGTCTCAAGGAAACAGGTATCACAATAGAGAGTACGACTGTAGCATTGAAAATGTTAGAAAATTGAACGTTTAGTATCACTGCATAATTCTAGTAGGGACTGTCCCCCAAAATGTATGTAGACTATCATCCTGTAATTCTGTAACGTAATTCTACCCCGTCAATTTTTTTCCTCTAAGAGGGAAAAGCAATTAAGATCTTGAGTATAGACATTTTTGAGGGTACCCTTATACTGATAACTTATCGAACTTATATTGAACAACCATAGCCAACAAAGATGGTGAAAGGTTCTATTCTTTTTTTTTTTCTTATACAAGCATGTATTTGTGCATTCCATGGCTCCTGGCCATACCATTTTGTCTACAGACTTGAAAATTGGCATCAATACTTGACTAAACCCCATCTAAGAATGTTTTTTTTGACATAATGTCACTCAGCCATCAGTGATGATGACCAGGCTATTGGCGTGAAACTGCAAACCACAGCACTGCTGCAGACCGAGAATGTTGAGAGAAGGGCTGGAGGCTTACGGTCACTCAGTCTTCAATGAGGATCACCGTGCAACTGGTGTGAAAATGCATAATAATAATAACAACAACAATAATGATAATAATAATGATGAACCCTTTTTTTCAGAGAATGCCTCAATGGGAAAATAAGCCAAAAACTCAGATTCCAAGCATTTGATGAAAGAACAAAAAAAAAATAGACCCTCCCCCCCAAAAAAAACCCTGCAGATATTTCATTACAGCCATTTCTCTGATATTATAATTATGGAACCACATCTACAACATGGTCAGTTATGGGGTTTGGATGAGTTACAATGAATTATAGCCCCCCCCCCCCCCACCCTCGTAAGCCATTTGTCTTATAATCTGTCATATGCAGTGAGCAGAGTAAAAAAAATCGTACTGATTTTCATCGTTACAAATATTTTTCCCTACATTCTTTTGAAGTCAGCTTATTACAGGGTGTTCCAAAGCTAACAGGATTATCTAATGGCAAAGATGAATCATATCAGTTATCAAAAGACAAGATCTCATCTTAAATGACATCTCTGTACAATAGCCTGAAGATCACATAGCATTAGACAGTAATTAGACTAGCTGTTGTCATCTACGTGTAACTAGAAAAGCCAAAAGATTAAATGCCATGCTACAATGTCCAAGTCTGAGGTTACAGCTGCTTATACGTGGCAAAGGATAAAATGTAATCAACCTTGAAGTCATTAAGGTCAGGTATAATATCACTCTTCTATGTTGCCCTTATGTCATCCTCATGGATTGAAAGATTGGAAAAAAGGGGTGATCAATTGATAACTTTTTTCAATTTCTAAAAAGTCTGAATTTTAAGAATTGGAGTTTTTTCAAAAACAAAAAAGAACAAAACAAACAAACATGTTCTTACTAAACATAATAAAGATTAAATGTTGAAATTTTCAGCCCTCTAGATCCATTGGTGCAGCATGTAAGCATACAACAGAAACCTACTCTGACAGTTTTGGTTGACTGTTTCTGACATGGACTTTTCTGAAATTGGCCAAAAAAAAAAAAAAAAAAAATTTTGTACTTCTCAAAAGCCCTGCATTTTATAAACCCTCAAAATTAGGGAACCTTCATTTCTTTTAAAGGATATCTACTTTCATGTCGCAACATAATGCAAGATTTGCAAAAGCCCAGGATGAAAGCCCAGTGCCGGATCAAAAGACGAGAGGTCAAAGTTACCAAAGTTCCAATCCTGATGCTAGACCAGTAGTTGTCAACCTTTTTTCTCTATGCCCCACCACAACAGCTCAGAAGATTGATGTCCCTCTTCAAAGCTAGATTAAAGCTGCTTGATGCCCCAAAGCACAGCCTGAAACAAGGGCTCTCACCTTGGATCTGTTATTGCTTAACTGACAGAATTTTCAAAATGAAACATTGCAAGATATGACCTGAAAGTCAGGGAGTACTTGGGTACGCACTAAAATTTCTAGCATAAGGTTATTTATAAAGTTTAGCTTAGTCTGATTCAGAGCCAAAGTGAAGTGGCAACCAGTGATGATCAAATTCATTATATCATGGTCCCCTGGGTGTCTGTCGAATAATGCTCAGGGGTCAGCAGCAGGGTTTCATCTCAACCTGACATTGTGAACCTTGTGGTAGAGAAATATCATGATCCATCGAATAGGTATAAAAAAAAACAAACAATTATTGTTCACAGATCTGTCAGAATTTGAATAAATGTAATGTACTTAGATTAAATATGATTTTCAAAGCTAAAAAATGTCTTTTTATTCTAGTTTATTGATTACAGTCTGAAAGCTAAATACTAAAAATAGGGGTCTGTTAGAATATTTCCTTAATAGAACGGGTTCTTGAGTTTCCAATGTTTTGAAATCACTGCAATTTACCAATGGATTGATCAGGGAGATGGGATTGCTGTTCATAAGATATGCTACAACTGCTTTCATAGTCTTTTTTCTTGATTCACTGATAAATTTTGAATCAGTCATGGGAATCAGTGAAAAAAAAAAAGTGTGGATACCAATTTGAATAATTCTTGGAATATAAATTCTTTTGAAGTTCTCGTGATTAGCGGATACATATCCAACAGAAACAACTACATAAATATATGTTGTAAATATATATATGGGTATCATTTTAGCTCAATGGTAAGAGCAATGCTCTGTTGAAGCAACTACACTATTGGTTACAGGTTCAATTCTTGCAGCAGCCCCATTTTCTTTAATTGTTTATTCTATTTATTCTGTCTGTTACAATGTAATTTATAATCATTCTGTTGGATCATATATCCATCTCTTAATAACACAACAGTAAATAAAATTGTTCCTGGAAAGCTTTTTCCGTCAAACACTCTCCAGATGACGAAACATCAAAGCATAATCAAAATTTGAAAAAGTTACTGATCAAGAGATTTAAAATCAAGTCACTACTATCAAGAGTCAGTTAAAAAGTTCTAGCAAAAAAACTAATTCTTTCAGTTTGCACAATGCAGGCTTCCAAAGGTTTTGATTTAGATAGACTCCAAAACATTCAGGTGCAAAGACGATCTTGCTATACCATCAATTCTAAAGCTATACCTGTTATGATCTCTTACGTGTTCTGAGTTGTCCAGCAGTTGTTGGCCAATGGCAAACTCATGTTGTAGATTTGTTTTAGGTTTAAAGGTGTGAGGTGGCTCATTTGATGGTTGATTTTTGGCAAATGCTAAATTCTCTTAAGTGTAAAAGATATTAGACTTCATATCAAGGGAAAAAAACCCAATCCTGGCTTCTACAGGGTCAAACTTCATTCCTATTTCTATTCTGACTGAAGATGATTACCGAAACTTTTGTATTGTATACATGATGAATAAATTTGAAGGTATATAATACTTGTCAGTTAGCTTAATTGATAGGAGAGCCATCTGACAATCACAGGGTCATGATTTCAAATCTAGGTAGGAAAATACTAGATTTTATATAGGTTATTCTTGTTACGGGAGAAAAATACAGTCAACTCCAAAGAAAAAAGACAAAAAACACCTCAAACAAGGAAAATATACGATACAATTTTCAGCAGCATTTGAAATAAATCATAGAAAATTGCAAGACAAAACAAACTGTTCCCAAATTTCAAAGACAAAGTTGGAATGCTTTTTATAAAAACTAGAGAGTCACTATTTACAATTTCGTATTGTAAGTACAATGAATTAGTAGAAATTTCCCGAGTCTTTGTTTTTTCCTCCTCCTCCCATTGCAAACCTCACAAAAATAAATGAACAAAACGGCAAACTTAGACTATAAATATATACAGGCCTGGTTAGTCACTCAATAGAAATAGTCACTAGACCAACATCTTTTGGCAGTTGGGGTGATCAATTAAAACATTGGAAAAAGGGATTATCAATAAATAAGTTACTTATCTCACCTTTTGTTAGACAGTAACCACTAAAAAGTTTGAATATTCACCCCCCCCCCCAAAAAAAACAAGTGGGCACAAACCAGGGACCAATTTAGTATAAATTTAGATCAAAGACAGAACCCCCACCTCAAAACCTATTTAGGGGGTATTTAAAGAAAAAAGGAAAAAAAAAAGTTTTTTGTCGACAAAAGGAGTAGATCTCTAAATTTCCAGCCCTCTAGACAGGTACATATCATACAAACATACATATGTACATACATATCCAGCTGGACCAACTTGAAAACTGAAGAAACCTATTTTGACAGTTGTGGTTTACTGTTCCTAACAATTTGTGAGCCAACAACAAGTTACTGCGTAATATTTCAACATCTGGAATGATTTTATAGCAAAGTAGGTAAATGCTTTTTTTGTGGGGATGAGAGAACGGGTGGAAGTAACTATTAGGAAATGCTGCTAACAAAAATGATGAAACTAAAGTTCACTTCATCATCTTTTTATAAAGGCCATTTGGAATAGCCATTCTCAAGCTTTTGGGGAGGGGCATGGCCACCTTAAGAACTCTTCTCAGGTTCCTAAGCCCTCTGTCAAACAGACAAAAATTCATTCATTATTATTTCAGTCTATGGCCCCTGTCAAATGTACCAGATGAGAATAGCTAATTTGGAAGACTAGGGCAGTTCAAACTACTTGAACTTGGTGGCAAGCTCCAGTTTAAATCAAACCCTTAAACGTACTCCCTATCTGGTTGAGTATTAAATGAGCTACCCTCTGCTATAGAGGGTTGTGAGTTCGATTCTCATCTGGAACTTATCATTTATTCAAATCTGTGTTGTTTATTTATTTGTTTACTCACCTGTTGAAGAGTTTAATTGCGATAAAAAAAAAAAAAAAAAAAAAAATCAATGACAATTAAGAGAAAGGTAACTAGCAGAAAAGGGTAATGAAAGTTTCATTTAAATATAGTCATGTTGGAAACTGCCTCCAAGAACCCACCAAAAACTGCTGTTTGAATGAATTGGATACCAAAGATGAAATATAATCCCTTACTATTTAATGATTATTTCGGACTACTAGTCTTTTGTAAATATACCATCTATAGTTTGAGAAGGGTCATTAATGTTAAAAGAGTTTTTTTTGACAAATCAAACTCCTTACTGACATTGTTATTACAACGTTTCAGATGATCCATTATATGGCCTTCTTCAGGTGTACTAACAATATGTCAAATGTGTTTATAAGTCAGACAAGTGTGGAATCTAATCTGATACGAGGCTTCTGTGACCCAACAGGGACAAGGTATGAAAATCCAGGTCTAACAAATGAAGAAAAAGATATCACCCGAATCCAATGTTGTCGTACAGCAACCACTAAAAAAAAATAATTTATCCATGGATGATACACCTACAGTAGGTCATAGAATGGATCGACCAAAATATCATGTTAACAACAAGGAAGAATTCAAAAGCCCGAAAAACTCTCTGAATTAATGTACCCCTTCAAAACCATAGATGGTATAAAACTATCCGTTTTATATCTATATGAATGGTGCAACTTTTTTTAGTTTGTTTCTCTATCTGTGATGCATAAAAGACTAAATTTGTATTTGGTTGATGAATATGTCCTCTACCCATCATTGAAACTACAAACTTTTCTACTTAGATGATTTCAGTTACATTCAACAGTTTTGAAGTCATGTAAGTCAAAGTAAGCAAGAGAATGAAGAAACATCTTGAACTCCATAGAACCAGGGGCAAAAGTTATCTTGGTGCACACACACTTTTCCACTTGGTTAACAGGTGCAAAAGGATAAATTTCCAGGGGGGTGTAAAAAGGATATATTCAGAATACATCTTAGTGGCAACCCTGTTACCAACAAAGAATAAAACCATCTTTTTATATGGATACATTAAGTTTGGGTTACATAAAAGAATTGTACTGCACCATTTTCAACTATAGGGTTTCAATAATCAAACATCTCTCACCCTAGGTGAGAAGACCTGATGCAGGGAGATGGGGAGGCAAATACCAGCGGACACTCATGGGTACCAAATGCGTTACAGCCAGTTCTAAGTATATGCTATGCCTAATTGGTGAAATTTACTTCTTTTTGTAAAAAAATATTTTTGATTTGAATAAACTTTTAATCAAATTAAAACCACGTACTTATTTTTTGAAAAATTTCAAGACACATTTACTTATTTTTTGTAAAAAAACAAAAAAAAAGTTTTGTGAAAAAAAGTTCAAATTTCCCCAGTTGGGCAATTTTACCAATACAGCATAAAATATATACATATATTAGTCTCTTTTCTAAAAGAATAAAATAATTTCAAATACATCCAGGATTTTTTTTTCCACAGGAAATAACAAGTATATGTACATACAAACAACATGCTTATGAAAAGAAAGTCTAGCTTACCAGTAATCCTGTCAGATAGGAACAAGTGAAACAATCTGAACTCTCCTACAAAGAAAGAACAAAAAGTATGATAAATAAGAGTAATAATATCATCAGAGAAAACTGTATTAAAGTCTGGTTACTCACTCAATAGAAACTGGTGGAATGGTCAATTAAAAACTTGGAAGAAGGGGTGAACGATGAATAAGTTACTTCTGAGATTTTTCTTGCCAGTTATCACTGAAAAGAGTCTGAATTTTCAAAAACCAAGCGTAAACATAGATTGCACGAAATATTTATATTTCCAGCCTGCTAACACCAGCCTGCATACGTTATTTTCTAGACTCATAAAGAGTAAGTGTTTATATTTTCAGTCTGCTAGCACTAACCTGCATGCATGTATGATACTTGCTTGAATACATAGCCAAACTAACTTGAGAACTGAAGAAACTCAAATTGATTGTTTCGGTTAATGATTTCTAATGGATAGGGAAACTTGTATTGATAATGATTAACGGTTATGCAGAACATCAGAATATTTCTGACAAAAACGCAGCTGTTAATGCAGACTCAGGAGTTGTTCACAACAGCAGAAGATTAAAAATTTTTGCATGTTGATGACAGCCATCTTAGAAGTGTTACATTTGCAGAAAAGGCTTTAACATCTTTTTCATCTTTGTTTGAAGACAAATATAAACAGAAAGTAAATCTCTCCAGCTGAACCCATCTCTGCAAATTTACAGGGTTTTAAAAATAGAAGGGTAGTATCTAAAGTATTTAGAAAGAAACCTTCAACAGCTTTTAATAACATCAACATTAACTTAAAATGTCTGTTTTAAGCGTTATGTTTTATTTTTATCTCCAAAATGTCTGGATAGATCTCAATCATACAAAGGAAGCCTCCGAGAGTGGATGCAGGTGATGCATAGCACAGGGGCCCGGAGGTCCAAGGGGGCCCTGAGAGTTTCTTGTGTTTAGAAACAGCTAAGTCAATATGATATGTGCATTAAAAATGGTATGATTATCCTTTACCAGCAAGCGGATATAGAATGGTGTGCTTAAAGGGTTATAGCAGATGAAAACTAGATGGCTAAAGCACCAGGGTGTTTTAGGGGGTGGTAAAAACAGCTTTGCACCACTATGTAAGATTCCTTCCTGATGCCCCACATATAAATATGATAATATATAAATGCGTTGTATCATTTGAAACTATCTTGAATGACTTCCCATTATTACACGGAGAACATGTAACTTGGCCTAGACAGTATCAACAGAATAAACAATTTAGGAATTGAACCTGCAACTGATAGGTAACCGCCTTTACATGATGTTGCTCTTACCGTTGAGCTAAACAGCCTGCTGGTAAGGTGAAGGTCCAAATAACTGCTACATGTCCAAACTCTCATCTTGTTCATTCACTGTCCATATCTGCTCTATTTCTCAAAGTAGACAATCATATTATTGAGAAATGGAGAATTAATATTTGTCGCCGGGGTTATCTTCACAAAATCGCATTATGTTTGCTTCTAAGGGCTGGTGTTTGGGGAGGGTAGGGAATCGGTTCCTCAAGGAGGTGGTCCTGATTAGGTTTCAAATTTACTTACTTTTAAATATTTTGCTTTCAATAAGTATGAAGTTTGTGACAAATTTCAAAACAAAGGAAGAAAAAAGAACCTTCTAATCTTTGAGGGGGGTTGTCCGTTTGCTTTATGGATTTTTTTTTTGAAAAATAAGGGAGATTTTACAGTAAGAGACAGTCAAGTTCAACTTTTCAAAATTCATCTGAGATAGAGCTTTAATATTTATTCTGTTGGATCGTATATCCATTTCTTGATAATATATAAATATGATCATACATAAAATAGCCCTATATTGTTAGTAATACTTTCATTGATTTTACTTGAAAAATATTGCAAAAATTTGGCATTTAATCATAAATTTTTACCCTTTACTTCCCGATATATTTAGTTCATTTGTGCAGAAAATCATTTGTCCTTTATTGGACATACATCTTCTCCAAGATTCGCCAGACCTCTTTATCATGGGCATTATGGAGACAATACTTTCTGAACTTGTCTAGTTCATTGCACCATCTTATTTTTGTTGGCCACAGTTGCTCATATGATCTCCGGGCATCAATGTGTGAGTCATGCCGTCCAGTGGTTGTCTGACATCTTTGTAACACACCCAGCCTATTATCATTAGATTTTTATGATAGATTTTATGATAACTCTGAACCCATTTTTCTCTAATATATGATACTGTCTTGATAAGAGAACTGCAAGCCTAGACTACATTTACAGAGTTAAAACGCAGTTGGCACTGAAATCCATATATATATATATATATATATATATATATATATATATATATATATATATATATATATATGAAAATTGTCTGTCATGCTATAAAAACCACCTAAACATGGGTGAATTCCAACCAAATTTAGCATGCATACTCAATGGACCTTGGTTTTAAAGTAAAAAGTTTTGGGATTTAAAAAAAATTTTTTCTATTGTTTATCCCCACCCTCACCCCCAATTTATAAATCAAATATAATTGAGGGGTTCATGATGGTGATGATTTTTTGAATAAGGTATGCTACTGTCGCAAGGACCTAAGAGTGCTGGTCATTTGGTGTCAGGATGAATCCTGAGCCCTTTGGACTCTACACAGAGCAGCACCATGCCTCATAAGCTAAAACCTCCATCAGCCACGTCATCACATGTGTCCATCTGGTATTGAATGTGATTCCCCCACAAGGAAAGAATGTGAAACAAGTTTGTGGGGATGCCACACACATGAATGAGTGATTGGTTTATGACCAAAAAATTCTCCTGAGTCCTTCAGTCTCAGGATGAATCCTAAGACCATTCGACTGGACTGAAAGAAGCAACACTACTTCTCACAAAGGTAAAACCCCTATTGGCCACGGCACCACATCTGTGTCCTTCTGGTCTTCAACGGTCCGATTTACCAAAGCCCCCATGAGAAAAGTGAGGATACCTCTCATGTGAACAAGTGGGTAGGATCTTCTAGAAAATTTGCTTTAGTCCTCGCAACTATCGCAGTAAGGACATAAAAAAATTGGTCTTAGGTCTCAGGATGAAGCCAGAGTCCCTTAGACTTGACCAAACAGAGCAGTGCCAGACCTCATGAGGCAAAGCCCCAATCAGCCGTAGTGCTCCATCTGGTCTTAAATGGTTTTCTGAACGACAACTAAATTAACCAAACACTTCAGTATAGAGTAAAGTACTATCTATTTCAAAGAAGTGGAGTCTACTGATTTGCATAGATTTGATTTCTAGTACCAAGAATAAATTTTTAGGGAATATTTTTTAGTTATCTATACATTATCTAACTTTAGGCAGTTTCATTGCCTCTGCCCTTAAAATGACGGTGATCAGTTTTTCTGAACAGGAGAGTGTAAGAGTGCTTTTTATAGTTTGATGTATACAAAAGTTGTGCCTTGGGCCAAAATTCTCAAGCACCAAATTTCAGCTGAATCTGTCAAATATAAGGCAACTTTGTTGGAAAAAAACTGTGAATGATGCAAACCTCCCTATCAAATGGATTCTGTGACTGGATCTTCACTCAGATAATAAAATATTACCCGGTTACAAAATGGCCAATTTATACATAGAAGTCTATAACCTTTTGCCATTAGAGCTGTGACAGTGGATAACAAAAGTTTATTCTGCAAATTACAAAATGAGACTAATTTATATTTCAGAGGGTGCCGAGTACATATTTCAAGTCAGCAGTTTTATAACACGGAAAATATCATGTCAAGATCAGATTCAAATTGGTCAACAGCATTCGTAAGGAATTAAGAGAGCCAAAGAAAGAGTGGTTAAAGAGAGATAGACAGTATTCCAAATAGAGAAAGAAAGCTGTTATTTTGATA